>OU343224.1:89934140-90171682 GCA_910596185.1 Chrysanthemum makinoi
TTCAAAAAGATCATTCTCATGTTATTGGGTTTAAAGTCTCATAAGTGATCCTTATCGGTTAAATGTTTTCATAAGTAAGTCATAATTCTCCTTAAAAGCTCTCAAAAACAATTTAACTCTATAGAGATCACAAATCTCAAATGATTTGAAAATTGTGATCGGGGGAGAATTGTGATTTTAGTAATGGTTTAAAACTGATAATTCAATAAATGGTTTCATAAGTGTTTAGCCAAACTTTCCTCCCGCATGTGCCAAACGATTTCAAATTTTCCATGCACATGTTGAGGAAGCATCCTACAAACCACAAAGAATTGAAACGTGATTGATTTGTCTCTTAGTGCAGGTTCCTTCTAATATGTGCAAAACTATTTCAAACCGCGAGGCACATATTGAGGGGGAGCAAATTTATGAAAACCTCATCCTTCCTCTTGCCTCCGTGTGCCAAATCGATTTCAAATAAATGATGTACATGTTGAGGGGGAGCTTTTTCTAAAAATATCAAAAACAATTCAGGTACAAAATGTTTTGATCATGTATCACAAGTACTTGGATTGATTTTCAAACGGTTTTCAATTGGTTCCATTGGCAGAAGAACAATACCAAAAGACCGATCAAATTAACTTTTTGCATGGTGATATAAGGATGGTTAGGTTAGGTATTTGTTCCCACGATCCCGCCAGAGCTGGAGAGATCTACCCAGGGACTCGGCTAGATAGTGTAGAGTCCTTAGGTATAATGAAAAAAAAGGAGAAAAGTGAGATACGGGAATAGTGCGGACTGAGACAGAGCTAGTACTGTAATAAACCCAACAAGGTTCTTGTTATGAAGTCTCGGTAAGCACTGAAGAATGAAAAAGAAATGAATATGAAAAGGGTGAAAAGAAACAGCCCTCCAATTATTCAACCTTAGAGCGGCTAAGGGTTCAATATATATGCTACTAGTGTTTACTAAGGTAACACTGGTATTGAAGACAAGACATCATGGACCCAGTGATGCACTGCACTACAACTTCCCAAGCTACTCAAGTTCCTCTTAAAAGGACTTGTTTCATTCTCATGAGGAACCGACATTTTCTATCGACTTTCTCTTAGAGATGGTTGATATTGAAGAAGGAGACCCTCTCCCTAGTCTCCGGCATAGGAACCAAATGTGCACAATTGAGTCTAGAGCCTCGAGATCATCAATAAATCTCTTTAGGACACTGTCAATAGGACTCTCATTTCACACAATGTGGAAAGAGAGATTATATCTTATGAGTCCTACGCATTATCCTTGTGGTATTGCCAGAACATGCGAGTGATATGCAAACATATTCACAATGAAGATGGAAAGCCTTCTGGAGCCAACATCAAATAAGCTCCGGTGGGTGGCATGTGAGATCTATCCATGAATCAACCATGTGACAACCGAACATAAACAATGGGGCGATTCATAATTGTGAATCAATCTCTGTTCAGGTTATGGATTGACGGATACCTTTGAAAAACCGGTCGTTGTGCTTAAAAATCTTTCTCAGCACATCGTTGTGTATTAATGTTTCAAAAATTAAAAGGTGTTTATGATTGATAATTGATTTTTCTTAAAACCTTTGTTGTATTGCAAAAATACTTTATTATAGCGATTACGCGATTGCTTTTCAAATCTCTTTTCATCAATCAGTGAATCTCATATTCGCCGGTTCACTCACACGTGTTGTCTCTTTGAGATGTTCCGTTTGAGAACGCTAGAAACAGCTGAAAACTTTGTCAGGAGATTCTTCGAATTATACACATCACAGCGTACTTGTGCTGATCCGGGAACCATGGGCCGTGTACCTCAATTCAACGAAAGTGGTCAAAGACACTTTCGTGTGTATTATTGCTAACTGTGCGTTATGCAGGTACCCCCGTTTGCAGTGATCAGAATGGAGAGATCAATCCATAGCTTCATGCTCACACAACACATTCATTTCTAAAGAAATCATGATGAAGTGCATCAACGACTCTGATATATTCACTCCATGCTTCTGCTAGGTTGCAAATATCATGAATTAACTAAAGCTTCCGATCTCTGATAAGAAGAAATCATGATCGAATGTGAGCATGTGGTCCAAATGTCACAACATCACATAATACCAACACCACAAAGGATGAGTTTATGATAGTGATGATCTCAAAGCTGGCTCAACACTCATTATCACATGGATCGCGTTAAAGACCTCCACTTGGATTATCCAAACATGCGAAAATGAAGAATCAAAGACTACGAGCTACTAGGGCAAAAGCGAGAACAAGAATCCAAGAACAATCTTAATGTTATATCTGTTTTGTATTCAATGAAATTTGAGGTGACCTCCCTTAGGGGGAGATTGTTAGGATTTAGTAAATCATGTTATTAAAGTGTCGTTACCTCGGTATATATATCGTTAAGCTCATAGTTGTAGTTATTTAAAGTTAAGTAGTATTTAGTTTTGTAACACTGTGGAGGACGGATGGGTTTTACCCACTCGCGATCCACACCTATAGGTGTGAGTTGTGTAAGACTATAAATACCCTCTACCTCCCAAGGTAGAGGGTTGGAGCTCATAATAAGAATTTTCACTTTCTCTGACTAAGTTCCCAAACCTCTAACTATTTCTCTGCAAAACATTATTGTGTATGCCTCCTATGATCATGGTTTGATCTGTTTGTGAAATCCAATATGTTACATTCAGTCTTTTACTTCAGTTTGTCTTCAATGTAAGTAGTTGGAGAGGAGTCTTAGGGATTCAGTGAGTTATTGTCATCACTCACTGAATCTACCATCTTCTTCTTGACTCAGTCTCCACCCTTTAAGTTCCGCCTTACAGTGGAGACTTCTTCTTCGCCTCATCTGAGTATCCGAAGATGACTCACTGAGAGACTATGCACTCAATGACCTTGTTAGTGTTTATGGACTAAACACTTGGGCTATTTTCTATTGAAATCCTAGATTAAGGGGTTTTGGGTATTTAATGAACCCAACAGTCCCCTATTTAGATATACAAATAGCCTAAGTGCTTGATCAGAGTAAGTGAGCAAATGGCTTCTTCTTACACTGAATATACTAATGAATATAATAAGGAACACTAAGTATTTTAACAAAACATACATCTTTTATTGATCACATTACATGGTTCCTATCACTAGTACAAAAGATAAATCAAAATGATGTCAGCCGATGGATTCCCAGGTGCTTCAAGCTTGACTTTCTTGGTGATGAGTGATTCCTGTCAGATGGTCTCTTATCGTGGCGTTTAAGTCAGCACAAGAACATTTATTTGCGAGGATTTGAATTTGAGGCCACTGGAATATAGTGAGCATTGTAGTACTTCCCGCCTGATCGATATCACTCAACCTTTGGAATGTTGGGTTTCCATAGACATCAATAAAGAATAGCCCTCTTTCAGGCTTTTCAATCACCAGACAGTTCACAAACTTTACACCTTCAGGAAACTCCCTATTGCATTCTAGTCCAGGCACTTTGATCTCAGGCTGGAACTCAACCCTCTTCCTTTTGCCCTGTGATGACTGAGGTTAAGATCCTTGTGGTGCAGTTAAGGCAGGCTGAATTTCCAATTGTGCTGGTGTATCTCTCAGTCTTTCATACCTTTCTGAGGCATCTTCATCACGCTCCTTAACCACGCATTTTGCTTCATTTCAATTATTGGACCGAGTTCATCGAGTTCAGTGATCCCAAAGTCAATGAATTTTAGGGGATCATGAACCTCGAAATGTCTTTTATAATCCCCCATGTAGACGTTCATTGCCAGTGGTTTAGACCTGGGAATAATTTTGACATCAGTGATCTTCTCAGGCAGTCTTCTGCATGTCATTGTCCAATTATAATGGTCAATTCTTGCTTTCCTGATGGCTGTAGTTCTTTTGTTCTTTTCTTCCAACTGTTTTTTAATTTCAGCCATTTTTGCTGCATGAGCATCCTTGAACTTCTGTCCCGCCTGACCCTTTTCAAGCTTCTTAGCATCTATTCCAATGTTTTCAGCTTCCTCAGCAACTACTTGTACCAGTGCTTCTCTGCTCTTTCTTTCCTCTTCAGCAAGTTTCTTTTTCCTTTCCTCCTTAGCAAGGTATGCACTTAGCTGTTGTGGTGTGAGCAGGTACTCAGTGTTGCCGATCTTAAATGGAATCTTCTCAGGCTCAGGTGGTGTTATTATTATGCCTTTTCCTTTGTCCTGGCCTGAAGATGAAGATGCTACCAGGGGTGGTGTTGTTGTTATTGGTGTGATCACTGTCATTGTTGTTGTTGTTGAACATGTTGGTGGTACTGATGAGATAGGTACAAATTTGGAACAGTGGTGTTGGCTTCCCAGTGTGAGAGGAAGTCTCTTCCAGTAGTCTTCTCCCCTCAACTTTGCTGTTCGCCAACATGTGTGAGCAAGAGTTGCCTCGGACGCCAGGGGGCTTGAGTCGCTTGACCCTTAAAGGCTTGATAAATCTCAGTGACCATTGCCTTGATATCTGAAGTATCTGTTTGAATACCAGTGACCTTTGCTTCCAAATTAGCCGAGATACTTCCAGCGGTCATTCAATGTCGGGCAAGATTCCAGGCCATAGAGGACGATGCCTTAGTCAGAGTAGCCATCTGAATTTCCAGATAGCCCAATGTAGCCTGAAGAGACTGGACTAATGATTGAAGACCCTGAACATTAGCTGATTTGAGCATTTCGATTAGTTCAGTGAGGCAGGAGGATTGTTTCAAGTAAGCCTCAGTAGCCTCCAGCACTTTAGAGTTAAGCGCTGGGTCTTCTTTGACAGATTCCTTGATTTCATCTATCTTTGTGCCAACACCCTGAAGGTGCCTGAGAAATTTAGCCAAGTTTTCATCCAGTCTGTGAAGATTGTCATACATCATCTCTCTGTGTTCATCAGTGTTAGCATTGAAGGTGAGCACATCGGATTTAAGATCAGCATAGCTTGCAGCAGCCTCAGTGTGTTGATCCCACAATGTGTTAGTGACTCCAGCATATAGTTTCCTTGAGGCTCTTGTGATCCACTGAACCAGTTGTCTTTCAGTTAGTGGAAGAACATTGTCAAACTGCTTGAATTCATCAAAGCTGGATGAGTCAGATGCATTATCTTCAGGTTGAAATGGTGACTCAGTATGCTCTTGTGGATCAGGCTGGGGTTCTTGTTCAGATTGAACCTCAGCGTCCACTTCTTCTCCAGCTGATAGAATTTCATCTTCACTTTCAGCATGTTCTTCATCAGAAAAGAGTAACTCAGCAACATCGACCAGTTGAGAATAACAAGGGGGTGGTAATGGGTTCCGCCCATATCGAGGGTGGTATTAATCCCTCGAAGTCTTTGTCCCCAATTTGACCCCTCAGACACTGGTGGGCGTTTCCCAGTGTCTTCTCTGGAGTCAGGATTGGTTTTGGGTTCCCTACCAGCGGGTTGTATGTTTCCCTCTAGATCTTGGGGAGTAGTAGTTGGGACCATGGGCACTGATTGTGATGTATCGGCTGTCCTTCGTTGTCATCCAGGGTAGATGATGATTGGCCTCGGTGGGTGTCGACGAGTCTTAGGTCTTCTTTGCCTTTTGGCGGTTGCTCTAGAAGCCTCAGGGCCCACGAGACTTAGGTTTGGTCTTAGTCCCAGTATGAGACTTCCCCTTTTTCTTTATAGGAGCAGGGTTAGGAGACACCGATTCCCTCGGTTGTTTACGGAACCATATGGGCCATCAATTCAATGTTTGTGACAAGGGATGGGTCCTTTTGAAAATTTGATTGGCTCAGATGCCGTAAAAGCACCAAAATTTTCTTCTTGAGGATAGTTTGAACTCGAAGCTTGCTAAAGCACAAGAGACAAACCTAGGATACTAAACGATTTCATCCTAGTTTTGCTCTCGTAAGCTTGTTCTGAGATCATTGTAAATGATCTCTCCTATGTCGACAATGACCCCATGCATCAAGCAAGTATGCCATTATCAACTGAATAGAGTTAACTTGTTCCGTGGATGAGTGGTTCCCGCCGAGGACCTGAATCACAAAAGTGAATAGGATCCTCCAAGCCACGGAAATGAAATTTTTGGTGATCGGGGTCTTGTCCAAAAATGTTGGATTTAAAACGATTTGTTTTAACCCATCCTTCAACAGAGGGTTCAGGATGGGCTACATAAACTCCCTTGTTGTAGTCTAACCCACTTTGAAGTGCAAAAGGTTTTAAAATCCAGGGTGAATTGCTGTCCCCTGTTAAGACTGAACCTGATGAGATATTCCCTGAGTGGTCTAAGGTTATTCTCATCGATTAGAGTGCTCAATAAATTCAAAGGCCTTAGCTGTAGCCTGATAACATCAAATAATCCTGAGTTTCTAAGCATTAATTTCCCCCTTTATCATCACATTTTGAATATATTATTAGTAAAAACTTCCTTATTCCTTTATATTTCATTTCAGGACGCATTGGAAGCAAGGAAGCTACTATTGGACGTTTTCATGACATATTACGACGTAACCATGTAACGCAGATTCTGACGCTTAAGAATCGAAGATTTTGATGACTACGGCGTAATCCTTAGATAAGGTTACGCCATAACCAAACTACGGCGTAGTCTCAGCTTAAGATAATACTGGCGTAACTATGACTTACACTAGAATTTAGTAACTACGGCGTAACACCAAACAAAGTTATGCCGTAGCAAATGGATAAGCACTGAAGATTGAAGAAAGTTACGGCGTAACTACCTAATAGGTTACGTAGAACTATTTTGAAGCCTATAAATAATCGACGACATTTCATCAAGTATTAAGCATCTTCCTTTCCCAAACCTTCTAGGGTTTGGGGAGATCAAACACAGAGAAGAAGAAGCATGGTTTAGAGCATGAATACGAAGTTCTCGCTACGATTTCCTTTGTATTCGAGTTTGGATTCTTTTTATATTTTTCTAGATCTTATATTATGAATTCATGCTATTAATTAAAGCTTGCATTTATGTTATTGTTATTCTCTATAATTCTTTATAGACATTTGCTAGTCTTTTCATAGATCGCTATAATTAAAGCTTGCATTTATGGTAGTATCTAAATGGCTGGGAGATAGGACCAACTGACCCCAGTCTAATAGATAGCGAAGTATGGGAGGAATTGGCCATAGTACGACCACTCTTCGTGTGCGAATCGACCAAAGGATCACTTATCAAGTAGAGGTACTTAAGAGGTTAGGGGGAATCTAAGTTCCTAACGGTCGGGTTCCCACCGTCTAGATCTAGTAGATATGGTGCTTAACGACTGCTATTAGGTTGCGAATGATCCCGTTGACCCGCTCATCTTGGTGAGGAACCTAAGAACCATAGGCCATGACGAATCGACCAAAGAAGTCTGGTGATAATTAACCACTATATTGAATCTTAGTATAGGGATTCAATTCATATTTGTTTTCTTTATTAAGTTTCGTTTATCCTTACCTAAATTTCTGGTGTCTGTGTAAGTAGAATAATTACACACCTATCAAATACATCAGTTTTGTCTACCATATATTACCTACGTTTTATCTAATCAACTTAGTTCTTTTCAAGGTCACATTTCTCTTGGGACGATACTGGATTACCTAAGGCTTTACTACATCCGACTGCAATTTTCACGCGTTAGTATGTGTTTATCCTAAGTTATTCAAGTTTTATAAATATTAAAAGCAGGATGAAATAGCACATCATAGCCCAAAACTCCCTGAGGAGGTTTTGGTACAGAATAGAGGGACACTGAACAAAGGCAGTTTTCAGTGGGCAGTTATACAAAAATTTCATAATGTCCTTATAGGCTGGGACAGTTTGAGGATATTCAAAGTTGCCTATGACATTATTTGTTTTAAATTCAACATTGTTAAGATCACCTACCCACTATGAAGCAAACTGAAGAGATTGTGTTCTTGCCATTTCTATTAAAAAAATTTAGGGTTTTGAGAAGAATAACTTGACAAGAACAATCAAAGGTGTTTTTGAATCTCTTAAGTTGTGATGAAAAACTTTTGTAAAGGTTTACAGAGAAGATTTTTCAGAAAAGGATTTGAAGAACACAAAGATTTCTGGGTTTGAAAAGAGATTTTGACAGTTTTGTTAGCAGAAATCTTTTGTGTGTGTTATAAGGATTTTGTGAGGGTATTTATAGAGTGTTTAGAGGGGTAGTTTGTGCATATTTTTGGATTTGTGAAGTTGGTTTTTGAAAACGTTTTGAATTTCCACATTTAATGCCACCCTCCACTACCCTTCAGAGTAAAATCTCGTTTTTCAAAGAAAATTGCGAGTATGCAGAAAAAGTGCAGTTTTGCGGTAATAAAATATCCAAAGGATATTTTATGTGAAGGAGCATGTAAAGCCAAGTGGGATGAGGTAAGTTATTTGAGGGACCCTTGGTATGGATGACAAGAAGAGAAGAGACATATATTCATATATTAAATTGGCATAGTTACCAACCTAGGACATTTAAGTAACTGATACTTGGAGCATTTAGTTATTCATTCAATGCTCAATATCAATCGTCGAGGTCCCCTGAGTGAGTCTTACTCATTCATTGAGATGGTTATTTTGTAGTTTTGTTAGGGAGGATGAATTATTTCAGAGAAAACTTACTGGAGATTGGGATTGGTTTTCGGTGGCGACTTTCAATTTCGGCATTCCCAATTCAAACTTTCAGTCTCCCGAAGGTAGGTTCATCTAATGGTTTGGTGAAGATATCAGCAAGTTGATATTCAGTAGGGATGAAATGAAGCTCTATGTCTCCTTTCATTATGTGGTCCCTGATGAAATGATATCTGATATCAATGTGTTTGGTTCTTTTGTGAAGGACAGTTGTTGGAGATTGCAATAGCACTGGTGTTATCACAGAAGATGGGTACCATTTTGTAATGGATATCATAGTCACTGAGTTGACTTTTCATCCATAAGACATTAGCACAACATCCTGCAAAGAAGAATAAATACATTACTCGGCCTTTCGGTCGAAGACATAGCCATTGATTGTTGCTTTTTAGCACTCCAACAGATCAATTTTCCTCCAAGGAATTGACAAGATCCTGAGGTACTTTTTATGTCCATGTTGCAGCCCACATAATTAGAATCGGAATATCCCTTGAGGTCAAACCACGAGCACTTTGGATAGTAGAGTCCAAGGCTTGGAGTTCCTTCGTATCTTAGTATTCTTTTGGCGGCAGTGAGATGGGATTCTTTGGGATTGGTGATATCTTGCTATTAGCGACCGAGAATTGTATGTTTGGTCTAGTAGCAGATTAGATACGTCATGAGCCAACAATCCCTCTGAAATGGGTTTGATTGACTGATTTGCCGGTGAGATCAGGTCCAAGGTTGTTAGGAGGGACCATTGGTGTCTTCACCGAGGCACAGTCAGATATCTCATATTTCTTCAAGAGATTTCTGGTGTACTTCTCTTGACTGCTGGAGATTCCTTTATCGGTTCTTTGATTTGTAGTCCAGGAAGTATGTGAGTTCACCCATCATGCTCATTTCAAACTTTTTGTCATCAGTTTTCAAACGTTTGCAAAGTTTGTAATTTGTTGAGCCAAAGATTATGTCATCAACATACACTTGAATTAGTATCACATCTTGTTTAGTCCTATAGACAAACAGGGTGTTGTCTATCTTTCCTCTGACAAACTTGTTTTGAATCATGAAGGCTGAGAGAGTTTCATACCATGCTTCGGGAGCTTGTTTAAGTCCATAAAGGGCTTTGTCAAGCTTGCAAACATAGTCGTGAATTCATTACTCTCAAAGCCTAGAGGTTCTTGAACATACACATCTTCCTTGAGATCACCATTTAAGAATGCACTTTTAACTTCCATTTGGTAGACCCGAAATTCATGTATGTTGCATATGCAAGGAAGATCATGATGGCTTCCATTCTTGCAATAGGAGCAAATGTCTCATCATAGTCAATGCCTTCTTGTTGACTGTAACCTTGGCTACAAGTCTGGCTTTGTTTTTAATGACAGTGCCGTTTTCATCAGTTTTATTCCTGAAAACCCACTTCATTCCTATGACAATGACATCCTGAGGTCATTTGACCAAGGTCATAACCTTGTTTTTATCAAACTGTTGAAGTTCTTCTTGCATAGCTGAACCCACTTGGGTGTTTTAGAGCCTCAATGACACTTTTGGGTTCTATTTCTGATAGGTAATCAGCGTATAGACATTCATTGGTGAAGGCTGCAGTTAACTTAGCATCCATGCTTCTAGTGAGCATGCCCTGGGTGGGTTCACCAATGATGTTTACAAGCTCAATGTCCTGAGATTTTGTCCATTTACTTTGTGGTCTAGGATCCCGAGCTTGAAGAGGCCACGGAGACTTCGAGTGAGTTCAGGAGCATGAGCCACTGAATCATTTAGAACATCTGTTGAGATGTCTTGTTCAGGTTGGGGTTCATGAGTCACGGTTCTGAACATTTGGTTCAGTTGTTACCTATCCCGCTGGGTGATTGATTATCAATGAGTTCACCGATAGTTGGTTGTATTGATTGTGAGGCAAGACATAATATGAGATGTCGCACCTGACTTGGTATAAGGAATTGAATTCAGTGTTATACTCATCAGGAGGATATCTTGATGAGTTATCAATTCCTATTTCCTCCACTGAGGTGTTGGTAAACTTGATGCTTTTTGTACACTCATCAAAGGTGACATGAAAGGTTTCTTCAACTTGTTGTCTCCTTGTGTTAAATACCCTGAAGGCTTTGGAGATCAGTGGGTAACCTAGAAAGTATCCATCATCAGCTTTAGCATCAAATTTGCCTAGATGATCCTTGTGGTTATGAATAAACACAGGACATCTAAACACATGAAAGTAGTTGATATCAGGAAGTCTACCTTTGAATATCTCATATGGGGTTTTGTTATGTCTTTTGACAATGATTGTTTTGAGTGTAACAGCCGTCTTGACCGCCTGCCGAAATGCTTTAAGAGGGCTAAGCCATTTAACATGGTTCTTGCAGCCTCAATGAGAGTTATGTTTTCCTTTCGACCACCCCATTTTGTTCAGGGTGGGAGATGAAAAGTTTTAGGAGATTCCCTTTTCATCACGTAAAACTCAAGCTCATCATTTACGAACTCAGTTTCATTGTCGATTCGATTTGTTTAATAGTAATGTCATTTTGGTTTTCAATGTTCCTAATGAATGACATTATTGTGTCAGTTGCCGACTCTTTTGGAAAGAAAGTATAACCAAGTGTATCTTGAAAACTCATCAACAATGACAAGTGTATACTTCTCATGATGGATTGATCTAGGACTGATCGTGGTCCGAAGAGATCCATATGCAAGAGGTGAAGGCACTTTGATGGAGAAAATTTGTTTTGTTTTGAAAGATGCTCTTTGATGTTTTCCTTTTCACAGGTGAGCATGATTTATCTTTTGCAAACACCGTGATGGTAAGCCAAGGACCTTGTTTTGTTTTGCCGGGTTGTTGATGTTTTGAAGTTTAAGTGAGAGAGTCTCTTGTGCCACAACCAGCTTGATAGTTTAGTGGCTTTTGGCAAAGAGCAGGTTCCATCTTGAAAGAGTAGACATGTCTAAGACATAAACATCATCTCTTCTAGGAGCTATCAAAACAACTTCTTTGTTGGCATTGAAAATGGTACCTTGTTTGTCATTGAATTGCACAATGTACTTAGCATCACATAGTTGACTGACACTGATGAGATTGTATTTGAGACCATTGACATAAGCTATTCTTGAGAAGACTATTCCATTGCAGTTTACTAGGCCATAACCTTTAGTGGGACATGATGAGTTATCACCAAATACTACCTTGGGTCCTAGTTCCTTTACATACTTGTGCAGATACTCCTTCACACCAGTCATGCTTCTTCAGCATCCACTATCTAGATGCCAAATAGGCTCCCTGGCATGTCTCTACACAAGTAGTAAACTGAATTATTTTCTCTTGGTGACCCACTTACTGGTGGGTTTGGGTCTCAAGGTCTCTTTGAATTTTGCAATTGACTCATGGTCAGTGGTTGAGTGCATTGTGCTACCACAGGTTTTGCATTTGGAGACTGAGGATGACTCAGTGATTCTGGGTTGCTTGGAACTTCTCCTTGCTTGGATGACACTGTCATGCTGAGATGTCTCATGAGCTGGATTTCCTCAAATCTCACAGCATGTGCTCATGAGACAATCATCGGGATGATGATCATTAAAGCCACAATGTGGGCAAGGATGTAACATATTGGATTTCACATACACATCAAACCACGAACAAAGTAGGCGTACACAAGAGTTTTAGAGAGAGAAAGTTAGAGGTTTGGGAACTTTAGTGAGAGAAAGAAAAATCTTATTATGAGCTCCAACTCTCTACCTTGGGAGGTAGAGAGTATTTATAGTCTTACAATAAAACGCCACACAACGGGCAGTGGATCAGGCATACAGTGGGTAAAGACCCGTCCGTCCTCTACGGTGTTACTTAACTAACTACTACTTAACATAAATTAACTACGACTACGAGCTTTCTAACGATTACATATACTTGAGGTGACCGACTCTTTAATACCTGGATTTTCTAAATCCTAACAATCTCCCCCTAAAGTAGGTCACCTCAAACACACAATAAACTTACATTGAATACAAACAGATATTACATTATAAATTGTTCTTGCATTCTTGATGTAGAACTTAGTTCTGAAGCTCGAAGTCATAGAATCTTCACATTGCATGTTTGGATAATCCAAGTGGAGGTCTTTCTTGATCCACGTGATAATGAGTTTTGAGCTTGCTTTGAGATCATCACCCATATTAAATCTCTGACTCTTCCTTTGTGGTGTTGGTATTATGTGATGTTGTGACATTTGGACCGACATGCTCACATTCTGGATCATGATTTCTTCTTATCAGATTAGCGGAAGCTTTCGTTGATTCATGATATTGGCGGCGTAGGAAGCATGGAGTGATAATATCCGAGTCATTGATGCACTAATCATGATTTCTTTGGAAATGAATGTGTTGTGTGAGCATGCGGCAATGGATTGACCGCTTCATTAGATCACGCAAACGTCGTACATTCGCATACAATGGTTAGCAACAAAGCATCGAAAGTGTCTTTGATCACTTTCGTTGAATTGAGGTACCGACGCCCACGGTTCCCGCTTGATCGATACAAATACACCGTGATCGTAAAATTCGAAGAATTTCTTTTGTGAGGGTTTAGCAATGCTCTAGCTGTTCTCAAACAGAACGCGTCTCAAAGAAGACAACACGGAGTGAGTGAACAGCGAATAGAGATTCACTGATTGATGAAAAGAGATTTGAAAACCAATCGTGTATCGCTCAATAGAAATTGTTTTTGCAATACAACGAAGGTATTAATTAAAATCAATTATCAATCATAAACACCTTTTATTTTGAAATATTCGCATTACGTCGATGTGCTAAGGAAAAGAGTTTTTGAGCAAACGACTGGTTTTTCAAAGGTATCCGTCAATCCGTAACTGAACGGATTGATTCAAAATATTGAATCGCCCCATCGTTTCTGTTCAGTTGTCACATGGTTGATCTATTGGATAGATCTCACATGCCACCCACCAGGAGCTTGTTTGATGTTGGCTCCAGAAGGCTTTCCATCTTCATTGTGAGTATGTTAGTGTTAACCACAAAGACCTCTAGATAGATCTTAAGCACTCGGAGATCGTTAGTGTTGCCTATGTAATCACAAGCAAACTAATAGAAGATCTCTACAACTCGTATTTTATAGCGGAAAGTAAATACAAGTTATAATAACTAAGAACTCTATGATCCTCTATGGATCTTTTATTATTGAAACTCTATGTTTCGGATGTTTTACAAGACTTGAAAGACTTAAGAAAAACTCCTTTTTTATTACATACTCTTATGGTTCCTTTTATAGGCAAGAAAACCATCTAATCACACACGAGCATTTTTAATTATGCTCTAATACAAACACAAAGAACGCATGCATCTTAGACAAGCATGCAACTAATCATCTTGTTTTTCTCATCATATTGTTTATTCTCGGTAAGCTCTATATAATACGGCGCAAACCTATACATACTGGCAGTGACTTTTCCTACATATGGCTACATCTTTGCTTATCTCTCTACGTGGATAAGCACTTTCAAGTGAATCACGATCTGCATTATCACTTCAATGAAGTATAGCTTTGAATTGATCCTTCTTCGGAAACTTTTGGTCATTACTTGTGAGATCCGTAGTATACCGTAATTCCTAACAATCCTCCCTAAAGCTGGAATTTGACGAGGTTAAGTTCCAGTTTCCTTGATAGATCTTGAAAATTGTTGAGGATTGTGTTCGAACATCAGCAACAAAGATTAAGAAGAGGAACATCTCTATGATGACCGAACGTGATACGCGATCTTTGCAGCAACATATGACATCATGTACATCAAAACATATAAGTTTCATACTATTCTCATCACTTCCAGGTGTGTTAACTCCCGTGAGAGGTGAATCATTGAAAATAATGGGTTTGATGTCTCTTTACCAATAGCCATTACTACCTTGGGTAGCCATATGTTTGAGTTCGAGAACTATGGTACACTGATAACCATCTGATTTATTGGCAAACCAAAGAACCATATAAACGGATTTGATTTGTCTTTACAGTAGCCGTTTGCTCGGGACTAGTCAATTCTTAGCATTGGTGAATTGAGCACCAAATATGGATTCGTTGCCTTTACCACATGCCATATACATGTGGGCTAGCCAATTCTTGGATTCCAACAAGGAATAGACCATGGTGAATTGATGACCATACAACCCTCAGCAATTAAGCATGGGTGGTTGCATACCCTATGTTTTGAGCAAACCATTACGACTATCAACTGATTTGATGTGTCTTTACCAAAGCTGTACCCTTTGGACTAGTCAACTCTTTGACATACACAAGGTACATCAGGTGAGTAAAGAACCATCAGAGTGGTACAACAAACAAACCTGCATAAAAGTTAGTTTTTTTTTTTTTTTTTTTTACTTAACTAAGAACTCTTATATAAACTGAGAGTAACAAGTCCAGAGACCCAGACTGAGGTACTTCTAGTTCTTCATCAGAAGAAACCACAAGCTTCCTTTTGGAGCCCCCTTTGAGTTTTTCCTCTAACTTCTTGACTTGATTCTGTAGATCTTCAATCTTACTTCCAAGAGAAGACTTGGTATCTGCAAGCTCCTTTTTGGACTAGTAACCTCAGCAGCATACCCGTTGACCGAGCATAGACAGATGAGAGTGTAATAGGGTCCTCGGCTCCACCAGATTGCTCGTGGTCGTGGGAGCTTCATTGGACCTTTCAGTAGAATCATGGTCATGCTCAAAGTGAGGAAAATCTTCAGTGAGAGGATCCCTAACAGGACTTGGTGTGGGTTGTCTATATAGATCGGACTCATCATGAGTAGCTAGTGTGGGTGGAGGACTGGGACATGGTGGCTGGTCTAGAGCAACATGAGTTGCTTCAACAGTTGATGAGGGCCCCGCATCAATGTCAACTAATGGAGTACCATCAGTAGCAACTGGTGAAGTGGGAGGATTATGAGCCATATTCTCCTCATCAGCAGCCTCATTACCTTGGGGCAACATGGCTGCTAGTAAGGGATGATGTTCCCCCTGAAAGTGGGTTCTCATTGTGGCAAACAATTTAGCGATTAAAGTACCTATGGGATAGAAAGATTGGGATTGGGTAGTGGTGTCTAAAACCATTTGTAGAAACCTTGGGTACATTAAAAATTTTCCCTTTTTCTTTTGAATATTTTCAACCAAGTTTTCAAAAATATACTTAGAAAAATTGAAAGTTACCCCTCGGGAAAGACACACAATACCATAGCCCAGTTGGGTAGAGAACTGGTCCCATCCTCCGGTCTTGTTGCTCATGCATTGAAGAAGCGTGTGAACCAGAACCTCCATTTCGGGCAGAGTTCCTTCTTTAGCCACATATCAGTTCTTGTTCCTCGATAGCCAATTTCTCTTAGCCCATTAAGCACATCTTCCTGATTGGAGTAAAATACTCCATCAGCATCTTCCAAGTGAAGCTTCCTCCTAATCAGGTCCTCTGTGACTATGTACTATGTTTCATCAATCACAGCCCTAATCTCTGTCTCCTCCTCTTCTCGTGATTCCCAAAATTGAGTAACTAGTGATTCATATATCTCATTTGGAGAATGAGTTAGAGCATAACTGATCTTGGACCTTTTCAGAATTCCACCATTGGTTCATACAATTCATATCCCTTGCCATTTCCCAGAAATGCAACTTTGTTGTGATCATGTTTAAATTCAAGAGCCATGAGGGATATGAGTGTTTAGAGTTATGATTCTCGAAATGGTGAGTGTTTGTGAAATAAGGATGAGAGGGAATAGGTTTGTTCTGAAGAGAGTGATGGTGGATTGAGTGTTTTGCCCAAATTATAGTCAAAGAAAAATGGACCGTTTGGTTGACCTTTGCTGACGTGGATTGCATCTTTGACCCAACCAAAAATAACACTTCAGAGTTAACACATGATCAATCTGCTGAAGTTATAACTTCAGCAGAATGCATCAAAGATAAGAAAATCTTTGGTAAGATTCTAGAATTACTGTGCCAACCACTTGCATTAATACTCATTGAGCCTCGAACCCGTCTATAAAATGATCCCAATGTAACTCATCTCTTCACCAAGATCCCCAAATATTTACCACAAACCCTAGATGCAAAAATAACCCCAATCAACAAAATTGTATCATGAATACCAAACCTGAGATCATAGATCTCACAACCTCATCTTCATCATCTTCTTCATCATCATCCAGTGGTGAATCAAACCCATGGCTGTATTACTTTCCTCAACCCTTTCCACGACCAAATAAATCACCTTTTCTTCCTTCTTCAAGATGACGGTGTAGTGAATCCAAGTGAATCTGTGATGATTCGATGACTCCTATAAGGAGGGAACATCTTACTCCCAACCTCCAGCACCTCGGTCTCAACAGGGACCTCGTGCTGTGAATCCGCCACTCCCCAAAGATAGAGAGGTGGTTCTTGGTCTCACTACACCATCTTTTGGTGTATCAACACACATCGTATAAAAGAAGGGCTTAGAGAGGGTGGATCGATTGCATTTTGGTTGAAATGAATAGATGAAGCACACAGGACACGTTATTTTTCTCCATCATCCTGCGTGGTCATCGTCATCATCAATCGTTTGCATCAATCCATCCTCCCATTTTGGTCCTTAGCATCTTCGTCGTGTTGGTCATGCATATCCAACCATCTAGTAAGACGGAATGGATGGTTATGCAAGACCCACGAAAGCAAAGCCAACATCTAATGCATATCCAACATTCACTTAGATTTTGGAATGAAGGATATACACTAGATTAGGATTAGCTTAAGTGTACAGCTCGTATCTTGAAGATGCATATGCAGTAGGTTGAGTTTATGTAAGCTGTAATCAGTAAACTGTTTCTTGAATGAATGAATGAACAATTTGACTTCAATTTCTTTTCTTCAGAATTATTACTTCAGTGGAATCAAATTGTTTGCTTTAGTACTTTTGATATCAGAAGAAACTAGCAACACTCTTTTAGCTAACTTGACCATGTACTAATGAACCACACTTGATGAATATGATCTTGATCATGGGATATACAAACTGCAATCCAGATAAAGAACAGACAAAATGCGCATGAACAACCGCAAAAAACAGACACAAAAACATACACAACACAAAAACACACAAACTAGAGAAATATTAGAAGTTAGTAGACAAATAATATAAAAATATGCAGAGTTTGCACAAATCCTCCCCTAAGGCATATGCCTCCCCTGAGGCCTATGCCTCCCCTTAAACGATGCAGTCAAGGGTTTAACATTCCAATATTGACCACGAGGTGTTGAAACCTTGGTCCATCAAAAGCTTTTGTTAATAAGTTTGCCACATTATCATCGGTATGGATTTTAGCCACTTTTATTAAATGTTTTTCATAAGCATCTCTTATAAAGTGGTGCCTGATTTCAATGTGTTTTGTCCGATTGTGAAAAACTGGATTTTTGACTATGCAGATGGTACTTTGATTATCTATATGAATTGTAGTGTTCATGAAATTGTACCCATAGTCCAACAATTGGTTTTGAATCCAAAGGACGACCACAAAGCAATTTGCAGCAGCCACATACTCTACTTCAGTAGTTGAGGCGGCCACAATGGTTTGTTTCTTGCATTGCCACGAAATCAACCTCTTGCCCGAAATTGGCGACCCAGTTGCCAGGATCTTCTATCCGATTTGCACCAGATAATCACCGTCACTATATGCTTCCAACTTGAAAGGAGATTCTTTTGGGTACCAAAGGCCTAAAAGAGGTTGGCCTTTGAGGTACTTAAAGATCTTCTTGACAGCATTGAGATGGGAAGTAAGTAGAGTAACTTGATGTCGAGAACAAACACTCACAGCAAAAGTAATATCGGTCTTGAAGTCGTTAGATACATCAATGAACCAATCATGGACACTGCATGGATGAACATTCAGTCATCTGGTTCATTATTTGCTTTAGTCTTTGGAGCTTCATAAGGTGTTGTGGCAGTCCTAACACCTTCCATACCAAACTTCTTCAAGATGTCCCTCACATATTTATCTTGACAGATAAAAATGCCATCTTGTTTCTGCTGAACTTGGAGACCCAAAAGAAAGTAAGCTCTCCCATAGCACTCATTTGAAATTCACCCTTCATTAGTTCCTCAAATTCCCTGCACCAAGTTTCGTTTGTGGAACCAAAAATAATGTCGTCCACATAAACTTGTACCAATTATGTCAGTAATTCTTCTTGAGGAACAGAGTTTTATCAATAGCACCTCTCCTGTAACCATGCTTCAGCATAAATGATGAAAGCCTAGCATACCATGCTCTAGGTGCCTGATGTAAGCCATCTGAGCTTTAACAACCTTGTAAACATGATTTGGGTGATCTGGGTCTTCAAATCCCTTAGGTTGAGAGACATAAACCTCCTCTTCAATCTCACCATACAGAAAATCACCTTTAACATCCATCTGATATACCATGAAGCCCATGTAAGAAGCATAAGCCGGAAAATTGAATGGCTTCTACTCGCAACAGGTGCAAACACTTCATCATAATCAATCCCTCCTCTTGTCTCAAACCTTGAGCCACTAATCTTGCTTTGTTTTTATCACAACACCCGAGCATCTCTCTTATTCTTCAAAATCCACTTTGTCCCAATGGCATATTTGCCATCGGGAGTGGAACCAAGATCCAAACCTGCTGATTGTGAAATTGTTGCATCTCTTCTTGCATTGCTTCTAGCCAGCTTGAATCGTTAAGGGCTTGAGAAACACTTGTTGGTTCCACTTGAGAAAGAAAACAAGCAAACAGACAATTCTTGAAGTCTGTGTGATTGTCTCTTTGTTGGTTGGAGACATAAGAGAGAAAAGCAATCTGTCCAAACTGAGGACTGGAGATAGCCCTTCGAGTTCGAACCGGTGCCAAAAGATCACCTATAATGTTGGATTGAGGATGAGCAATATTGATCCTCTGAGTAGAAGTGGGGTTGACTTCAATGGATGAATCAAGATTAGTGATGGTTGGTTCAAATTCAGCATCATAAGAGGGTGATGTGAAGATGCCGACTTTGGGTTGATGATTTCCAAGATCTGAAGGTTTTGGAAAGCGTGTATAGGGTTCACCAAAGTCTGAAGACACTTGAGAAGGAACATGAGAAGAAACAACATAGCCTTCAGTGGATTTGAGGAGGGTAGGTGTGACAGAATCAACTTCAGCAGAAACATGGTTTCCGCCGACTCCTTTATTAGCAACCTCTCTATTCAGTTTCTCTGCTTCAAGTTTAGCTGCAAATTCTTGAGTCTGAAGTCTAGCAAGGTCCTCAGCATAATGTGATTCATCTTCATCACTCGTATCAGCAAAATCCTTGGAGGTGGTACCTGCAATGTTGTTAGGTGAGAAAGAAGGCACAAGTATAGGTTTCTCATCATCTTCAAACTCATTTTCAGAATCATCATCTAAGGAACCTGCATTGTTAGTGGGAGAATCTTGAGGACCTGCATTTTGGTTAGCCAAATGTCTGGTGTAACCCAAATAATCAGTTAAGTAGTCAAGGTCAAAGGACCACGTATAACCTTGTCCTTGAACATTAGGCTTATCTTCCAAAAATCTCAGATTCAACGTCTCCTCTATCTTCTTAGCTTGCAAATTGTACACCCATGATGCTTTACTATGAGCTGAATAACCCACAATATAGCCATCATCAGCCTTTTCATCAAACTTTCCCAACGGATCACTGGTGTTCAGAATGGTCACTTGACACCCAAAAGGTTTTAGGTAGTGAATGACAGGAACCTTCCCAAAGAGAAGTTCATATGGTGTTTTGAGTTGTGGTCTAGTAATGGAGACCCTGTTTAGCACATAGCACGCAGTGCCAACATCTTTAGTCCAGAACATAGTGGGCAGTTTAGAGTCTGCAAGCATTGACCTAGCAGCCTCTATTAAGGTCCTATTCTTTCTTTCAGCCACCCCATTTTGTTGTGGGGTTCTTGGATTACTATAGTCCCTTTTTATGCCTTTTGACCCACAGAGTTCTATAAGAATAGTATTTTTGAACTCTGTCCCATTATCACACCGAATTCCCTTAACCTTTTGGTTCAACTGATTTTCAACAAGAGTGATGAACTTCGGTCAAGACTTGAGATGTTTCATCTTTGGTTTAGAAAGAAAACCCAACAAAATCGCTATAGCCATCATGATAACCAAACAAGTACTTATGATCAATGCTCGACTTGAGTTGGGCCAAACAGATCCATGTGGAGCAACCTGAAGAGGTTCGTAAATGATGCTCATAGCATTGATAGCTTTGTAAGAGGCTCTGTGTTGTTTTCCTTTGTTGCATGCAACACAATTATGATCATTGGTGAATACTTTGGTGGGAAGACCTTCAACAAGACCCATTTTAGAGAGTTTGTTTATGGTCTTGAAATTCACATGAGCCATCCTTCTATGCCATTTAGTAGATTCATTAAGTGATGCTTTAGCCACCAAACACGTGAGGTCACCACCGGGTTGAACTTCATTAAGGTTGAATGTGTATAAATTGTGAGTTCGAGGAACCTTCTGCAGAATTGAAGTTTCTTCTGGGAGTTTGAAGTCTTTAGACAGCACAAGACATTCATTCTCAGTGAAGAGAACTTTGTTCTTAGTGTCACAGATTTGTGAAACGGAGAACAAGTTGAAATGCTGAAGTTCCTTAACATAGTACACATTTTCAAAATTCAGATGAGGTGTCTTTATGATGCCTTTCCCTGTGATACTCCCATCACTTCCTCCAAAGGTCACATTGCCTCCTCCTTCTATAGGAACAAAATTGTGCATCATATCCCTGTTTCCTGACATGCTTCTGGAACAACCACTATCAACAATACCAATATACTTATGCGTAAGGGGATGATCCTACAAACAACAATAAAATATATACATACCGTTAGTATTAAATGGAGGTTCAAGTCATTCTTCGACTTGAACCGCCTTTGTGGATCACAGTGTGGGACATGAAGATCTAGAGGATCCACCATTGTTCTTGGTCCTCCATTGATGATTTGGTCCCTTGATAGTCCAAGAACAACCTCTTTGAGGGCTTCACAGTGATACTCCCATATCCCATCCCAGCATACATAGAGTCAACATAAGTAGGCCAATAACCATGTTTGAAGTATGGGCTAGTTGGTTTCACATAAGGTCTGGTAACTGAATCTCTCCAATGAGAGTCGAATTAGCGCTTGTGGGACATAAGGTGGAATATTATCAACATTGGTCCACTTAGATTTATGTTTCTGGTGAGTAGCACATGTACCCAATCTTTGCTCATAAAAATCACAATCCTTAATTAAATGAAATTTACTTCCACATACAAAACATGTCTTCTTCTTGGAAGATTTATTCAAATAGGGAGATGTTTGATTACATGCAGAAGTACTTAAAATAGAAACATTCAAGGAATTGTTTTTAACAAACTGATTATTCAAAGATTTAAAAGACAGTCTTAAGAAACTGTCTTGGAAGTTGATTCCTCGGACTTCCTTAGAAGGCTTGTAAGTGGACTGTGGTGCAGGCTTGGGTGTAGGCTCAGGCTTGGAAAGGTCAGACTTCTCATTTGAATCACGGCTTTCATAGGAAGTAGACCATTGATCCGATGAATTGTCCTGTCGAGCAAGAGACAAAATCATTAGATGAGGTGTCGGTGCAGCAAGTCTTTTGACTTTCTGCCATATAGATGATGTGATCCATCAAAGTCAACAGTGATGGATAGGTCTGTGGGCATAAATTCACCTCTAATAGGTCCAGGGCGGCATGCATATTACCCTCTTTTACAAAGTTAGCTAACCTGCGGTGTGGATTTACGACCATCATACCTAGCTTCTACTCCTGCATATTTTTGAAAGCCTAATCCTAAGCCGAGGTTCTTGATTGACTGTTATAGAGTTCTCTAGCCAGATTATCACCTGAAATTAACCATTGTTTATTCCTAGCTATTTCCTCGGCTACCTTTTCTTTAAGCTCTAGGTTCTCGAACGCTTCATCCTTTGCTTTCTCAGACAGCTTTAAGTAATTATTTGCAACTTCTAGATCAAACTGTAACATCTTTATCTTTTCTTCATAAGCTATTTGATTCTTTTGAAACCATACTTTTTGTCTTTCTACTGTTTTTAATGCTAGTTTATGAGCTTCATTTTCAACATAGCATTCATCAAACTTAGGTTTCATGGCATCATATTCTTCTTTAAGTTCATTGTATCTAAGACTACAACCAAATATACAGTTGTGTACCTGAGACAGTCCCATCAAGGCAAGCTGATCAAGCCTTTCATCCGAAGTACACCTTGCCAGCAATCCAAGCTTATTAGAATCATGAGCTTCCTCATTCACGAGTTCATGTGCATCCAGTTGACCTGTTCATCCATGGTAAAAAGAGTTGTGAAGCTCCGCTTCCGGTGTTTCTGGCGATAGGAGAAGTAGTTGGCTCCATCTCCACTCTTCCTATCTTTACATTCCCTTGAGAAATGCCCCATCTGGTGACAAGTGAAACACTTGACTTTTCTCCTATCAAAGCGCGCTGGTTCCTTTCCCTTGAAAGCAAACTTCCTTCCAGACTTTTCTTCAAACCTTTTGATGTCCACTGACAGCAATGCCACCTGCATTTTCAGTTTCATTTCCTCCATTTCAAGTGGGTCCACCTGATCAAAGTCTTCATATGCAAGATACTGCTGAGTATCATAATCAGCAACAAAAGAATGAAGAACATCCTCCATCACACTACTAGACTTAGTTTGAGAACATGGTGGAGTGGGACGAGTGATATGTGGTGGAGTGGTAGCACAAGATGATGATGGAAAGTAGTTGGAACTTGGAGCTTGTACCATCATGTTGGAGTGAGATGTCCCAACAAAAGCTGCATGACCAGAAGAAGATGTACGGTATGGAGTTCTGACATCAGGTTCAAGAGTTCGATGTTGTACAGCTCATCAAAGGTGAGCATGTCCAACCCACCTTTAGCCTTGAGGGCTATACTTACATGTAACCATGATGGAGGCAAGGATCGAAGGAACTTTGAGTTGCAGTCATCATTATCGGTTTTGCATTCATTTGGTTTAGCTGACTCAAAATCCTATGGAACCTGTCGTATCCTTTGTGGATACCTTCTTCTTTGGAGATATTGAAGTCTTGAAATTGTTGCCTCAGCATGGACTTTCTCATTCTTTTCGATTCTTCATTTCCACCGAACCTTGCTTTGAGAGCCATCCATATGTACTTTGCATCATCCATATGGTGAAAATCACACAGGTGATCTTCAGGAATGGCTTGAAGCGAGAATAGTTTTACTTTGTGCTCTCTCTGCATGGCGGTACTTCTTGGCCAGTTTTGGGAGGAGCCATGATAAACTTCCCATCCCATGCGGAATCATTTTCTTTAAACTGTTTCCTTTCTTCACCACCTCCCACAGATTCCAATCAATATTGGAAATCCAGTTTTCCATCTTCATAGTCCAAAGATCATATTCTTCCCTTTTCAAATAAGGAAATTTACCATTCTTGTTTGAAAGACTAAGTCTGTTGCATGGAAGTGGTGTTGGTGTTGTTTGTGTTGGTGACTTCAGTTTCATTATCAGATCCAGGCATGGTGAGGGTATGTTTGGTTGTATGAGGGTATGAAAGGTTCTTAGTATCGTAGAGACTTTCCCGAGGCTCTGATACCACTTGTTAACCACAAAGACCTCTAGATAGATCTTAAGCACTCGGAGATCGTTAGTGTTGCCTATGTAATCACAAGCAAACTAATAGAAGATCTCTACAACTCGTATTTTATAGCGGAAAGTAAATACAAGTTATAATAACTAAGAACTCTTTGATCCTCTATGGATCTTTTATTATTGAAACTCTATGTTTCGGATGTTTTACAAGACTTGAAAGACTTAAGAAAAACTCCTTTTTTATTACATACTCTTATGGTTCCTTTTATAGGCAAGAAAACCATCTAATCACTCACGAGCATTTTTAACGTATGCTCCTAATACAAACACAAAGAACGCATGCATCTTAGACAAGCATGCAACTAATCATCTTGTTTTTCTCATCATATTGTTTATTCTGAGTAAGCTCTATATAATACGGCGCCAACCTATACATACGGCGCTGACTTTTCCTACATATGGCCTACATACTGTGCTTATCTCTCCTACGTGGATAAGCACTTTCAGCAGAATCACGATCTGCATTATCACTTCAGCTGAAGTATAGCTTCAGCAGAATTCGATCCTTCTTCGGCAGAAACTTTTCGGTCATTACTTCAGCAGATCCAGTAGTATACCGTAATTCCCAACAGTTAGCATATCACTCAGATGTTCTGGCAATACTACAAGGATACTGCGTAGGACTCATAAGATATAATCTCTCTTTCCACATTGTGTGAAACAGAGAGTCTTCATTGAAAGTGTCCTAAAGAGATTTATAGGATGATCTCGTGGCCCTAGACTCAATTGTGCATATTTGGTTCCTATGCCGGAGACTAGGGAGAGGGTCTCCTTCTTCAATATCAACAATCTCTAGGAGAAAGTCGATAGATTATGTCGGTTCCTCGTGAGAATGAAACAAGCCCTTTTAAGAGGAACTTGAGTGGTTTGGAAAGTTGAAGTGCAATGCGTCACTGGGTCAATGACGACTTGTCTTCAATACCGATGTTACCTTGGTAACCACCAGTAGTATATGAAATGAACCAGGTTTCGCCCTAAGGTTGAATTAATGGAGGGCTATTTCTTTTCACCCTTTTCACATTCAATTATTATTCATTCTTCAACCCTTCAGATTACTACCGAGACTTCATTACTAGAACCTTGTTGGGTTTATTCCAGTACTAGCTCAGTCTCAGTCCGCACTCTTCCCATATCTCACTTTTCTCCTTTTTTTTCATTATACCTAAGGACTTCTACACTATCTAGAGGAAAGTTGGTCGGTCTTTTTGGTATCGTTCATTTGCCATTGGAACCAATTGAAAACCATTTGAAAAATCAATCAAGATACTTGTGATATAGAATCAAAGCGTTTTGTATCTTAATTGTTTTGATATTTTAGATTTAGAAATTTTTTAGCACATGGAGGCAAGAGATCTTTGAAATCGTTAGATTAAGAGTAAAAGGTCCAATCTTTTGATTAACATTTTCTAAAATCATCATCATCACTTCCCAACCAATTTGAGTAGATAAAACATTTTGAGGAAGGATGAGTTTTTCAAAAGTTTGTTCCCCCTCAATATGTGCCTCGAATTTTGAAAGAATTTTGCACATATTAGAGGGAACCTGCACTTAGAGACAATTCAGTCACGTTTCAATAATTTGAGGTTTAAAATAGTTGCTCCCCCTCAACATGTGCATGGAAAATTTGAAATCGTTTGTCACTTGCGGGGAGGCAAACATGCTAAACAATTATGAAACCATTTATCGAATTATCAGTTTAAATCCAATTTAAATCACAAATTCTCCCCCGATCACAATTATCAAATCATTTGGGATTTGTGATCTCTGTAGATTTAAATTGATTTTGAAGGATTTTAAGGAGAATTGTGACTTGATTTGTGAAAACGTTTTAACTGATAAGGATATGATTTTGAGACTTTAAACTCCATTGATTGAACATGCATGAATATCTTTTGAAAACATAATAATAACCAAGGTCTAGAACCAATTGTTTAACATTTTGTAAAACATTTAGAGTATACCTTACTCATTTAAGTGCAAATTGTTTGAAACGAACACTTTTTAATTTAAAAATCATTCTCCCCCTCAATCAATGACGAAAGTCGTTGATTGATGAACTGAGATTTTGACACTTGATAAGTTCTTTTGATTTTCTAATATAGAGTCCGAAGTGTTTTTCAAAACAATTGAGTTTTCAAAAGATTACAAATATTTTTCAGAGGAATCTTTAAAAGGAAAAATATTTGAAATTAAGTATTTGTCTTGTTGATGACAAACATTTGTTTTTAGAATCAGAGCATTAGGTATGAAACATGAGATAAAGCATGGCTCTGTTCTTTCTTTGAAAAGCGGGTTACTGCCTGAAATGATAATAAACCATTGTTTCTCTTTCTCCCAAATATATATATATATATATATATATATATATATATATATATATATATATATATATATATATATATATATATATATATATATATATATATATAAATATATATATATATATTTAAGAACATTCGAACAACATCTAAAGTCCCGTATCATTCTTTGAATGACAGCATTAAGACCGTAGATATTATCGAATCGAGAAAAGCATGACAAAATGACAATATTTTTGAGGATTTTTCGAATTTTTCACATTTTTATGGATTTTGAAAGTTTTATATTTTTCTATTTTCTTTTGTTGGTTTTATATTTTTGTATTTTGTTTTTAGAAAAATATATACAAGGATAGAATAGATGATATAGTTAAAGAAGATGATGAAACGAGTACCGAGATAAGGATATTGAGCAGCCCCATTGTAGAAGATAGAAGTCATCATCTCTTAAACATTCACCACCAAAGCTTTCGAGGCTCCTGAATTGAGAGAAATTGAACCATCTGAAAGTGAGACTCTGGCAGCTTCCCCCCAACCCGAAGATCCATTAGATGAGCAGATTCGAAGCTTTCTTACAAGCTTGCCTTAGCCAGGTGCACAGAGAAGCACACCATTATCATAAATCCCGCTGCTCCTTTTAAGAACGATAATCGACATCCTCTGTTCGGGGTTATATCATCAAGACGAACAACGGCAACGTATCATCCCACGAATAAATAATCTTCTCAAATTTCTTTTTCACTGAAGTCTGAAGCGATCCATTCCAAAAGGTGTCTAGAGAACAATTCCCCCAAGTAGTTGAATTGATGCAGTCAGCCTCTTTGTATAATGCTCAAGAACTCTCCCAAATACATATCATGAGGGGAATGAAAACACCTCCCCATGTTCACTTTTTTCTTCCCTGATGATCGTGTATGAAGCTCAAGAACCCGAAGTACACCAATATCCAAGAGCTCTCCCGAATACACATCATGAGGGGAATGAAAACACCTTCCCATGTTCACATTTTTCTTCCCTGATGATCGTGTATGAAGCTCAAGTATCTGAAGTATACCAATACACAAGGAATGAATAACTGATAACATTGAAGAAGCTGGCCAAATCACTGATTATCTCTGCGGATGACAATCTCTGCGGATGTCAACTCCGAAATAAGTGATTATATCTCTGAATAACTGATTAAGCACTCAAGTGAAACAGCTGAGCATCCCCAATGTACACAATCTCTATCCCCTGATCATTGCGATACCATCGAAATCACCACACACTAGTGTACCTCTTTTATCTTTAGAAACTTTCTCTAACATCACTTCCCCCACGTAGATGAAATACTAACACTCAACGCCTTGATGAGTAAAACCTTGAGTTTCTCTGCGGTCATGACATTTGTTTTCCGGGATATCTTCAATCACTTAGAAGAATTAAGTTCATCAAGTTTACTCGTCATGAGTCAAACCTTGAGTTTCTCTGCGGTAATAACATTTGTCTTTCCGGGGTATCTTCAATTACTTAGAAGTATTAAGTTCATCAAGTTTACTCGCGTTTAAATGCTCGTCTCCTTACGCCTTCGGTTTTGACACTTTAGAATCAGTAACTCTTTGTAAGTCCGTATACTAGAAATATTTTGAGAAGAACATCATTAGCTCAGATGTATATGTGAGAGTCAACTTCTTTGAAGAATAAGCGTGAGAAATTCTAATTAGGGATTAAATTTGGCATTTCAATCTCCCCCAATTAGTGCTCTCCCCTAAACTGACAATCTGTTTGATAAATGCCCCGAATAAGAAGAAGTCTTTTGATAATCACATGCAACTCGTCTTTTAGTCTTCTAACATACAGCATAAAATGTAGAACCGACTGTAGACTCGACCTTCTTCTAGATTGTCGGTTGGGGAATAGATAGTTAACATCTTCAACTCACACCAAAAAGCATCCCACCAAAAGCATCCAGTTAACTTACATCTTGCAAATCTCCTTAACTAAAATCCCTCCCAATCAAACAAGAACAGAAAGATGTTCATCAAGGAAATCAGCAATCAGGCCGCAACGAACACACAAGATGGTAATACCAAACTACCAATCACATCAAACAAGAACAGAGAGATTGTTCGGAATCATCATGTTGATGTATACGTGAAGCATTAACCGGAAGCACTTTGTCGATAAACTCATCAATCCGAGTGAAGATGTCAACCAACGACTCTTAAGAAGAAACTCCATGTGAAGATTACCCGATAAGAAGAAGCTCGGTTCTTACATGAGTTTAGAGCCGTATGACCATTTATATACTCAAATATCAATCAACAATGCAAAAAATTCACACTTCTCCTCCCCCTCAAGAATTGCATACGGAGATGCCATTCTTGATTAAGTAAGTGAAAATCATCCGAATGTTCTATTCACACTTCTCTCCCGCAAAATCAGAACATGATGTCGCCATCTACATTATAATCGAGCAAGTGGAATGAGAAAACAATCAGTGGTAGCCCGGTTCACTTGATGACTGAACCACATGGAAAAAGTATGAAGCATGTTGATGAGAATGGTCATAAGTGAGAAGATTTCTCTTCTTCAAAAGATAAAGCGCACTAAAGCGTACACTTATCTTTTCTTTGAGGTACGAGGCATGAACTGATGTGTTCATACGTCATAAGAAGATTTCTCTTCTTTTTGAAGATAAAGCGCACTGAATCATACACTTTTCTTTTCTTTAGAGTACGAGGCATGAACTGTTGTGTTCACATGATGTGTTCGGAATTTTACCTGATCAATTTTCTCATTAAGTTTCGAATTAATCTTTTCAAGCTCAATGACACGATCATGGGAGACTTTCAGAGCAACAGATAATTCATGAAATTGAGAAGCATTAATGGAGCAATTCGTAGCAGTATAAAACACATCTTGAGCAATACATTCAGAAATAAGATTCTCATTCAAGGTATGCAAGTTCTTCCTCTCAATCTCATTATATTTTAAAGCTCGCTCATAGTCACTAACCTCAACTATCATTGCATCAAATTCCTTTTCCATTCCTTTAATATCTGAATCTATCCCCTTTTTAAGACTCTCAAATTGATCTTTTAGTTGTTTAAAGAACGGCATGACCTCAGTTAGATAGCATTCTTTTGTTTGCTCAAAACCTCTTTCCCCTTGTTATCCCATGGGTGTGATCCTTTTCTTACAAGTTTTCTCAAAATCGACAAATAGTTGAAGAATAACATATTGGGTGATTAAGGTCTTGCTCTTAGTGGCAATAGTTCTAGGAACTAAATGCATCGGTGTTTTTGGAGGATACACATCGCGCAGGCATTTTCCTAAGGGGAGGTTTGTCTCAACAAGATTTTCGTTTTTGCTTATCTAAATCCTTTTTCCGAAAACTTGTTCAGTGTTAACAACGTTTAAGGCTTAAATTTGTTTAAGGAGATCCAGTTTTCCTTCTTGTAATCATGGGGTTTGATCGTGATGTTATTCTTTTGCATTCAGGATCTTCTAGCTTCTTATTCATTTTCACCCTAGATGCATCATCTAATATTCTATCTTCCTCAGAGCACTCAACGCAACTAGGTTTCTGTCTAGGTTTAAGAATCTCATTGCCATCATAGATTACATTTTGAGCTGCTTTTACTATCTTACCGTACTTTCGGGTTAGGTTTATCTATAATGGGAACACTATGCTTATCGCTTAAAACTATATGCTTAGTGACCATGTGAGCAGTCTGAATGGTATTCCCTTGTACGTACAACTTATTTTCAAGCTTGTTCTTTAAAGTTTTTAGATTGGAAAAATCATTCAAAAGTTTTGATTCCTTAGCATGAAATTCTTGCTTAAGCACTTTAACATTTTCTTGAAGTTCTTGTTTTTGCTTAGCAGTTTTAGAAAGCTTTTCTTGTAAGGAGTTTAACTCTTGTTTTAAAACTTCTTCTCTAAAATTACTTTTTCTAATAATTGTACGCATTTGGTTATCCAACTCCTGCTCACGAGTAGTTAGCTCAAACTTAGCACACTGTTCATAAATGGCAACTCGTTCTTTATTGGCATTAAGTTCGAGATAAACCGAATCATCAAGGGCACATGCGGTGTATTCATCAAAAACATAGTCATTGTTGATGCGAAGATGCATCACTTGGTACAACTTCACTTTCACTTTGTTTCACATATTGATCATATGGGACAACATTGATATTACCCATATTTTCAATATTTGACTCAATAGTTTCAGTTGATTGTACTTTGTCATGCATCTTTTGCACATCATCATCATCGTGTATAGTTTTAATACCTCGAAATGATTTTTCTTTGGATGGACCAGCTTGTGGTGATGATGGGACTTTAGGAGAGACCATTGGAGAAATACTAGCCATGAAAATGGTTTGTGCGAGAGGTTCATCATCAACATCAGAGTCGTATGCATCGCAATCAACGACTTGAAAGGCATTCTGATGATTGTGGCCTATCTCCCGAGTTGGTGCTCATCCACATCTGCATCGTATGTCTTAGCATTCCCTTCAAGAAAGCAACTCCTCTTCATCCAAGGTTGCACCATTATCTCGAGCTTGAACTAGCAACATCTTATCCTCTGAAGTACTTTGCATTCGAGGCGTTTTGGCGATGTGCGTTCCTTGTAATGTGTCCCTCACCTCCACGGTTGTAACACTTGATCGGCTTTGCTTGTCCCGATTTCCATTCCTTCCCTGTTCGATTTGTCACATAGCCTCTACCAACTCCACCTCTTCCTTGTTCATACTGCCTTTCTTGAACTGGTTGTACAGTAACCTTCCCGTCTCGGACGGGGCTTGATTGTGTGGATTAGATGCTTCGTTCGAGGTTATTGTTGGTGTGTGGGAGAGAGTTCATGTTTTGACTAATCGGAGAGCCGTTGATTAATGAAGTTACCCACGTGTGCATTAGCATCAGCTTGTTTGAACATAGGATCGGGAATGAGTTTGTGAGTGCCATTACCCATGGGTATAACTTGAGATGCTTTGGTGGTAATTCCAATGTTTGAGTAGAAAGCAGTTGAATCATTTGATGAGCTGGTGTCTCCCTGGTTAGTTTTGAACTGATCAAGAATCCTTTTTTCAAACATAGCATGTCTCTCATTCTGAAAAAGGAAGGCATAGAGTTGCTCATAGTTTGTATTCTTCAATCCTTTGGTTAGCTTCACAGAGGTGACAAACTTATGCCATTCGGGATTCATGTTGTTCACAAACTTTGAGTTCAACTGAATGTTTGGCATAGTCATTCTGATGTTCCTCATGTCATTAACAAGCTTATGGAATCTCACGTAATACTCATAGACACTCTCATCTGGTTTCATCTTGAAGTGCTCAAATTCATCATAGAGTTGTGATTCTCTTTCTTCCACAGTTAATTCAGAACCAGAAAGAAGCATCTTGACATTATCCCACACTGCCTTGGCTTCGGTGTTGTGATTGATAAGCTTATAGATATCTTTTGGAAGACCTTGAAGTACGATGTTAGAAGCCCTGATATCAGCATCGAATCTCTTTTTCTCCTTATCACTGAGTTAATCATACGTCTTAGGCTGTCCGTCCAAAATCATAGTTCCATCTGCAGCAGTATCAATTATGTCTCTTGTAGTCTCAACCTGATAAGGTCCTTCATCAATCGATTTGAGAATGTTGACCCCATATTCCTTTCCAAGACATGCATCGATTCTTTGAGCCCAAGAGTCGTAGTCACTGTCAAACATGGGTGGATCTGTCCGAACCAGTGCTTGAACATCCTCGCAACAGTGGAGATGATTGAAGGTACGTTGGAAGACATGTTTAAAGATTACACGGGATTTTATAACTCTATGATTAAACCGGGAAATAGATTCTTTCACGGGATTTTACTAAATCAAGAGAAAACCGTATTACAAACAAAAGTTAACCAAGTCGCTAAGATTTCTTGAATCGAGTCGCTATAACCAAGTTGCTAAGATTCCTTGAATCAAGTCGCTAAAAACCAAGTTGCTAAGACAAGTCGCTAGGTTACCAAATCGCTAAGAATTTTGACAGCAAGTCACTATGCACCAAGTCGCTAAGAAATCAAGTCGCTAAATAGCAAGTCGCTACTGGTCCAAATCGCTAACACCAAGTCGCTACGAAACTTAAGAACAAGTCGCTATCAAAATTGAAAGCAAGTCGCTAACTTACCAAATCGCTACCCGTAGTAGAGAATCCACCAACAGTACTTTTTGTCGGCTTGTCTCTAAAGCAAGTCGCTAGGACCAAATCGCCACCAAACAACACTACAACTCGCTAATTTTTTCTGAAGCAAGTCGCTATCAAGAAACTTACACCGAGACCCAAGTCGCTAACTTGAAAAACTTCCAAAACACACTTTTCAATCCAAAAACAACCCAACCACGATGATTCAAGCCTTCCAAATCACAACCTAAACACTTATGATGATCCTAAACACAAAAGTACAATCAAAATCCAAACTTTAACACAAGAAATCAACCAAATGATGCAAAAACCACTAAACTTTCTCAAACTCAAAACCACCTAAAAACCACTAGAAATCCAAAGATATGTAAGAGATGATCTAACCATGGCTCTTGATACCATTTGTAATATATTGGATTTCACATACACATCAAACCACAAACAAAGTAGGCGTACACAAGAGTTTTAGAGAGAGAAAGTTAGAGGTTTGGGAACTTTAGTGAGAGAAAGAAAAATCTTATTATGAGCTCCAACTCTCTACCTTGGGAGGTAGAGAGTATTTATAGTCTTACAATAAAACGCCACACAACGGGCTGTGGATCAAGCATACAGTGGGTAAAGACCCGTCCGTCCTCCACAGTGTTACTTAACTAACTACTACCCAACATAAAATAACTACGACTACGAGCTTTATAACGGTTACATATACTTGAGGTGACCGACTCTTTAATTCCTGGATTTTCTAAATCCTAACAAAGGAGGAAAGGGTTTTGCTCTCTGCTTTTGAGCAAATTTGGAGGTTGAAGCGTACTGATGACCAATTTTGGTATAATTTGCTTTACTGAGAGAACTTACATATTGTAAGTGATCAGATGTTCTGTGATCATCCTGTTTGAAGATCATACAAAAAAGGATTCTATAACAGTTGTCAGTGGTATGACTGGTATAGTGGCATAGATCACACTTCTGCTTGGTTTTTGTGGTGGCTTTTGACTTTGAGGAACTAGAGGAAGCTGACTTTGTTTCCTTGATTGGTTCAGAAACTCTTTCGATGGATTCCATCTTATCGGTAGCTTCCTCACAAGTTTCAATTTCTTGAATTTGGTGCTGCCAAGAGGAACTAAAGATGTGGAAGTATCAGTGGGTGTAGACTCTTGTTGAGTTGGTTTTGTTGGTCTTTTAAGGATGGTTCTACCAAGTCCAGATCTTTCTTTTGGTGAGTGTGGATTGAACTGTAATGGAGTAAGCTCAGAGCTTGGAGCAAAGACTGAAGAGGTTCCAGGGGTGGAAGTGGTGCTTGAGATTCGCTTGAGACTCGGAGATATGTTCAAGACTCTGGGCACATCAGGGAGTCCAAGCATGCTCTTTAGAGCTTGACTTTCAAGCTCTAGAATTCTTCCAGAATCGAAATTAGGAAGCTTACTATCAGGATTAACCCGTTCAATCTAATCACTGGGCTTGGGAATAGTCAACATATTGGTAATCATGCCACCTGACACAAATGTTTTAGGAGACTGGTCTTTGTTGTGAGAGTCAGGGAGATGATCTTCACCTATGACTCTCTTTTTGCTGCTGGGGGCTCCCACAACATCAAAGACTCTTGGATTCTTAGCAGTCCAGCTAGCAATGATATCTTTTTCTTTCTTAAGTTCATCTTGAAGAGTCTGATTTCTTTTAACTAATTCAGTGTTTTGAATTTGCAAAGTGATAGCCTCAAGCTTATTTTGTTTTAAAAGAAGCAAATCATCCCTTCACTTATTTAGCTCAAAACTTAGCTTGTTATATTTTGAAAGAAGATTTAATCGTTGCTCTTCAACAAACTTAAGATCAACATTGATATAGTTCATATAGGACTGCCAATCAGAGTCATCATCCATAGAAAGTAAAATATTTACCTTCTTCATTATGATATTGACCAACTCTCCATTCCTGGAATGATTTTTTCCAACATCTAGCTTGTCCTCTTCTGAGAGGGCCATCAGTGCACTGACATGTACCATTTCATCATCAGATGAGACTGGTTCTTCATCCCAGTCAAAGGTTTCAGCAACTAGGCCTTTATTTTTACCACCGCACAGATTGAACACTTTTGTTGTTTCGAGGGACTGGCCTCAAGCAATGCAAGCTTAGCTTTGACTTTCCTATACTTAGCTTCAAAATCAACAGTTTTGTTTAGATCAGATTTGTTTTAAAATTTTTGATGAGACTGATAGATTTTTGGTTGAAATTTGTTAAAGCCTGAGGACTGATTTGACCCTGATGGTTTGTAAGAGGGTTCTGAAATTGTTTTTGAAAAACAGTCTTTTGCAAAATGACCTTTTTTGTGACACTTAAAGCATTCAGTGTCCTCATTTGCTTTAGCATTTGAAAAACCTTTGTTTCTTTTTATAAACCTTCGAGAGTTAGCAAGGAGTGCCATTTCCTGAAATTCAGTGTTTAGGTCATTTAGGTACTCCTCACTTGATCTCTCATCAGGCTCATCATCTGAATTTTACTGAAAATCTTGAACAACATTGTTAGAATAAAAGGCAGTTGATATTGGTGTTGAAGTGGTGGTCAGGGATTTCTTGACTTCCTGAGACTTCTTTAAGTCAGGGTATTTTCTGTTGATGAGGTTTTCCTCATAGACAAATTTCCCATAAATTTCGGGAAGTTCAAGGTGCGGATATGATTAGCATTCCTAAGTCCCTGAGAGAAATTCAGCCATTTCTCGGGGAGACTATTGACAAAACCAACATTGATTTCATGTTTGGACAACTTAACACCATCATTTGACAGTTCATTTAAAAGAGTTTTGTATCGGGTGTAAGTTTGAGACAGAGTTTCTGAGTCCTTAGCCCCGAAGGTGTTATACTCAAGTTTCAGGTCCATTATCCTGTTTTCCTTGGTATCAGATGGGCCTTTATGGCTATGAACTAGGTCATCCCAGGTTTGTTTAACTGTACTACAGCTTATAACTAACTCCATAATATCATCAGGAAGACATGATATGATGATACGTTTGAGTCTTTGGTCCTGGTTGACCACTCTTCTCTCATCCTGAGTCCACCGAGCTTCAGGTTTAGGCAAACCTTCAACAGTTTTTGGGATAAATGGACCTTCATTTATACACTTGATATAATAATGTTTCATCCCAATCAAATAGCAAAGCATACGCTTTTTCCATTTGTTGAATTTACCAACTTCAAGTCTAGGGGCAACAGCTGAATAAGCTCCACCCTTTTTATCGACTAGTTGGGGTACATCAATTTCAGCCATAAGGATCCTGATTTAAAAACATTTTAGAGCGGCTTAAAAAGGTTTAATAATCAGCCTTGCTTTGATACCACTTGTTGTTCCCTATTCACTATCGTATAAAACAGTTAAGAATTAAAAAACGAGCTAATAGTGAAACAATGACTGAAAGTAATGTAAGTAAAACACACTGAATAATTTTAAACATCATATTCTTTATTTGAAATGAATAAAAAAGAATACGTTACCCAAGTACTTTTGGAACAGTACTTGGGATTGAAATGACAAAGTTTGGTGACTCCTCTCGAAGCTCAGGCTAAGTCTGAGCACAACTACAAGTACCCACTGAGCTATCTCAGGGATTAAGTTGTATTTGGAGGAGTGAATAGATGGCTTGTGTGTGTACGTGTTTTTACAATTCACAAGCTTAATCTATCACTCCATCTCTTATGCTATTTATACATGTATGATTTTTAACTCTTTCCTAAGTGACAAACTGACATCTTACAGAAGACAAAATACTGATGTATTTTGTCTCTGTTCACAAAGACTATTTAAGGTAAGAGACAAGACTACTTTCCTAAGGTCGGTGATGACAGAGCCGATCTTTTGCCATTTAGGAAAGTTGACTTTGGTTGATAAGGACTTCGTCTTATCTGATTCAAACTTATCCCGCCTTGTCCCGCTCATTCTTTAGTCTTCATATCCTTGATCTTCTACTTGTTTGTCTTGATGTAAGTAGTTGGAGAAGAGTCTTAGGGATTCAGTGAGTTATTGTCATCACTCACTGAATCTACCATCTTCTTCTTGACTCGGTATTCACCCTTTAAGTTCCGCCTTCTGAGTAGAGACTTCTTCTTAGCCTCATATTGAGTATCCTGAAGATGACTCACTAAGAGACTATGCACTCAGTGATCTGTTAGTGTTTAAAGGACTAAACACTTGGGCTATTTTCTATTCAAATCCTAGATTAAGGGGTTTGGGTATTTACTGAACCCAACAGTCTCCCCCTATTTGGATATACAAATAGCCTAAGTGTTTGATCAGTGTAAGTGAGCAAATGGCTTCTTCTTACACTGAATGTATTAATGAATACAATAAGGAACACTGAGTATTTTAACAAAACATACATCTTTTATTGATCACATTACATGGTTCCTATCACTAGTACAAAAAGGTAAATCAAAATGATGTCGTCGGATGGATTCCCAGTGCTTCAAGCTTGACTTTCTTGGTGATGAGTGATTCCTGTCGGGATGGTCTCTTATCTTGGCGTTTAAGTCGACTGAACCGACATTTGAGAGTCTGAATTTGAGAGGCCACTGGAATATAGCTGAGCATTGTAGCCACTCCTGCCTGATCGATATCACTCCACCTTTGGAATGCTGGGTTTCCATAGACATCAATAAAGAATAGCCCTCTTTCAGGCTTTTCAATCACCAGACAGTTCACGAACTTTACACCTTCAGGCAGCTCCCTGTTGCATTCTAGTCCATGCACTTTGATCTCAGGATGGAACTCAACCCTCTTCCTTTTGCCCTGTGATGACTGAGGTTGAGATCCTTGTGGTGCAGTTAAGGCAGGTTGAATTCCCAGTTGTGCAGGTGTATCTCTCAGTCTTTCATACCTTTTACTGAGCATCTTCATCAGCTCCTTAACCACCGCATTTTGCTTCATTTCAATTATTGGACCGAGTTCATCGAGTTCAGTGATCCCAAAGTCAGTGAATTTTAGGGGATCAGGAACCTCGAAATGTCTTTATAGTCCCCCAGTAGGCGTTCATTGCAGTGGTTTAGACTGGAATAATTTTGACATCGATGATCTTCTCGGGCAATCTTCGCTTGTCATTGTCCAATTTTAATGGTCAATTCTTGCTTTCACGATGGCTGCAGTTCTTTTGTTCTTTTCTTCCAACTGCTTTTTCATTTCACCATTTTTTGCTGAGCATCCTTGAACTTCTGTCCTGCCTGACCCTTTTCAAGCTTCTTAGCATCTATTCCAATGTTTTCAGCTTCCTCAGCAACTACTTGTACCGGTGCTTCTCTGCTCTTTCTTTCCTCTTTAGCAAGAATCTGAGATATTTCAATGTTGATCAGAGAATCGATTTTTTCGTTCTTAAATCTGAGATATTCAAGTCCTCTTGCCTCCATGTGCTAAAACCATTTCAAATATATATGATGCACATGTTAAGGGGGAGCTTTTTCTAGAAATATCAAAAACAATTTAGGTACAAAATGTTTTGATCATGTATCACAAGTTCTTGAATTGATTTTTCAAATGGTTTTCAATTGGTTCCAATGGCAGAAGAACAATACCAAAAGGACTGACCAAATTTACTTTATGTATGGAGATATAAGTATGGTTAGGTTAGGTATTCGTTCCCACAAAACCGCGAGAGCCGGAGGGATCTACCCAGGGACAATCCACTAGATAGTGTAGAGTCCTTAGGTATGATGAAAAAAGGAGAAAAGTGAGAAATGGGAAGAGTGCGGACTGAGATAGAGCTTGAACTGGAATAAACCCAACAAGGTTCTAGTAATGAAGTTTCAGTAAGCACTGAAGGGGTTGAAGAATGAAAAAGAATAGAATGTGAAAAGGGTGAAAAGAAATAGCCCTCCAATAATTCAACGTTAGGGTAGAAACCGGGTTCAATTCATATGCTACTGGTTGTTACTAGGTAACTCCAGTATTGAAGACAAGACGTCATGGATCCAGTGACGCACTGCACTACAACTTCCCTAGCTACTCAAGTTCCTCTTAAAAGGACTTGTTTCATTCTAACTGGGAACCTACATAATCTATCGACTCTCTCCTAGAGATTGTTGATATTGAAGAAGGAGACCCTCTCCCTAGTCTCTGGCATAGGAACCAAATGTGCACAATTGAGTCTAGAGCCACGAGACCATCAATAAATCTCATTAGGACACTGTCAATGAAGAATCTCTGTTTCACACAATGTGGAAAGAGAATATATTTTAAGAGTCCTACGCATTATCCTTGTGGTATTGCCAGAACATCTGAGTGATATGCAAACATATTCACAATGAAGATGGAAAGCCTTCTAGAGCCAACATCAAACAAGCTCTTGGTAGGTGGCATGTGATATCTATCCAATAGATCAACCATGTGACAACTGAATAGAAACAATGGGGTGATTCAAAATTATGAATCAATCCTGGTTCAGGTAATGGATTGACGGATTCCTTTGAAAAACCGATCGTTGTGCGTAAAATTCTTTTCTCCAGCACATCGACTGTGTATTAATATTTCAAAAATAAAAGGTGTTTCTGATTGATTATTGATTTTCCTTAAAACCTTCGTTGCGTTGCAAAATCACTTTATATTGAGCGGTACACGATTGTTTTTCAAATCTCTTTTCATCAATCAGTGAATCTCAAATTCGCTGGTTCACTCACTCCGTGTTGTCTTCTTTGAGACATTCCGGTTTGAGAACGGCTAGAGCAGCTGCGAAACCCTGTCAAGGAGATTCCTCGGAATTATACATGATCACAGGGAGTACTTGTACTAATCAACGGGGAACCGTGGGCCGTGTACCTCAATTCAACGAAAGTGATCAAAGACACTTTCGTGCGCTTTATTGCTAACTGTTGTATGCAGGTACACCCGACGTTTGCAGCTGATCAGAATTGAGGTCAATCCATTGCCGCATGCTCACACAACACATTCACTTCGAAATCATGATAAGTGCATCAACAACTCTGATATTTACACTCCATGCTTCTGCTATGCTGCTGCAAATATCATGAATCGACTAAAGCTTCCGCTACTCTGATGAGAAGAAGTCATGATCAAGAATGTGAGGATGTCGGTCCAATGTCACAACTTCACATAATGTCAACACTACAAAGGAAAAGTCAGAGATTTATGGCAGCTGATGATCTCAAAGCTGGCTCAAAACTCATTATCACGTGGATCAGTTAAAGACCTCCACTTGAATTATCCAAATATGCTAAACATGAAGAATCAAAGACTACGGGCTACAGAGCAATGAACTTAAACAAGAATCCAAGAACAATCTTAATGTAATATCTGTTTGTATTCTGTGTAATTTGAGGTGACCTCCCTTAGGGGGAGATTGTTAGGATTTGGAAAATCCAGTCGTTAAAGTGTCGGTCACCTCAAGTATATGTAATCGTTAGAAAGCTCGTAGTCATAGTCATTTAATGTTAGTTAGTATTTAGTTAAGTAACACCGTGGAGGACAGACGGGTCTTTACCCACTGTATGCCAGATCCACAGCCCGTAGGTGGCGAGTCTTGTAAGAAAACTATAAATACCCTCTACCTCCCAAGGTAGAGGGTTGGAGCTTCAATACCATTTTTCTTTTGTTTCACATAGTTCCTAACTCTCTTCCCTTTCTCTCTCTAGAACTTTCTCTCTCTAAACTTGTATACGCCCCATATGATTAATGGTTTGATGTGTTTGTGAAATCCTATATGTAACAAAGTATGATCCTTAACAAGTCTAAGTTACTCCTAAGAGGAGAGCACTACTTGAATTCCTATGCTTAGGGATGATTAGATTTATTGACCTCATTGAAACGTTCGAGGAGGTGATAGAACATGAAACATAGCTCGTCACGTACTTCATGTACTAAGCCTTCTTCATGTTTACAATGATAACAATCTTTTTCATGGCTAGGGAATGGTGGCGGTAGGAATGAAGCTGTTTGAGGTGGAAGGTTGGATGAAGAAGGTGGAGGTTTCACAAATGATGGAGGGATTTGTGGATGCATGTTTGATGAGGTTGAAGGTGGTTCAACTAAGGGTGAAGGTGGTGGAATATGTGTTGATGATGGCGGTAGAGAGGTATCTACTTCCATGTGATCCGGTTGTTGATTTTGATGATTCCTCATAATAACCCAAAATGGACCATTTGATGGTGATGGAAAAAAGGATACGGGTGCTAGTGTTGTTTCAACACTAAAGTTTTGGTGAGAAGGTTGTTGTTGCACCATTTTCTCAATTGAGGAAAATGTTGGCAATGGTGGTGGATGAGATGGCCTAGGAGGCAAGTCCTCTAAGTTGTAGAGGTGTGGAGATGAGAGTGGAGTGGTGAAAGAGATAGATCTAGGTACTAGAGGTGATGGTTTAGTGGAAGTACGAGTGTTTGGTTTAGGAGGTAAAGTAGTGTTTGGCAAGGGTTGTCTTGTGGGAACAATCCTTCTGGGAATTGGTTTGATTGGTAGAGTTGGTTGTGAGGGAGTTCTAGTGTTTGAGGCTTTAACAGGTGATGATTCGGTTGAAGAGATTTCGTGAACAACCAGAGCAAGTTTCTTGGGAGGTCCTTTAGTGGATGAGTACAACACTAGGGGTTTCCTCATGGTGATATGGTAGAAAGGGAAGGTGTGAAAAGAGAGTTTTAGCTACTGAGAATGAGTGTGTGAATGGTGATTAGGAAGTCCTAAAAGGGATTTATAAAAAGAAAGATTTGGTAAGTGAATTAAAGTTTAAGCCACTAAAATCCTTCAAATTGCAATGATTTGCATGCATAAGAGTTAACTAGAGAGTTGACCTAATCTAGGAAGTCAATTAAGACAGTGTGGAGTATTCAAATTAACAAAGAGGATTTGAAATGATTGTTTTAAGTATGATTGGCTTAGTCTGTGCCGTCGGTTCCAACAGATCCCTCACATAAGGGACCCGTCTAGACTAAACCTAGGGATCCGGCTCTCAGGAGCCAAGGAAAAGAAAGATGATGTTTTTGTAAGGTTTAGTACCTACATATCTTGAGTGTTTCAATCTCTTGAATGATATGTGACTTAAATGCTCAAGTGTAATGAGCGAGGGTAGCTAATGATGTCTTTTATGGAAGAAATGGGGTTTTTATGAACACCAATGGGTGATCAAAGATGACACTAAGAATTTTGAGGGTGTCAAGTGGAGTCAAATGATCCTAGAGATCAGATGATGATCTAAGGAAAATTTTGAAAATTCCTTAAAAATTATAAAAAATGAAAAACTAGTTTTTATTCTATTTTGTGATAAAGATGATTAAAATCAATTTGCTAAAATTGAGAGAAATATCAAACAAGGTGTTTTAGGATGAGAGGAACAATGTGTGAACATTAGATCAGAAATATGTTGAGTTTTGAAGAATTGATAAACAAAAAAATACCTTGAATGTGGTCCTAAGTTATCTATGAGTGAATGTGAGATCAACTGAGCTTGAGGAAGAGTTAAGTGATTATAAAGTAACATGTTTAACTAGTTTAATAAGGTCTGTAGAATTGGATTGATGTGAAAATGTTTAAGAATAGCTTTGTTGTTAGCAAGGATCTCTTACTTGAGGGATCCAGCTAGTTATAAGCCATGGATCCGGCTTCTGGGACAGATTACTCCACAGAATATTTTCAAAATTTTGTTCTAGGTGTTGAGTACTCAAACTAATTATTTCTACTGGAAGCATGCATCAATACAAGTAAAAGTACATAAAGCATTGCACATAAAGACAACCTATAGGTGAGTAACTATGATAAAGATCATATATTAGAATAAAAGTAACAAAATAAGTCTTGCAAAAAAATATGAGCATACATTGTTTTGACAATCACAAAACCTCTAAAATAACCATAAAGAAAGTCATGGAGCATAATGTCTCTTTCTTCAATCTCTTCACTTCTTCTTCTTTCCCGAATTCATGATGAAGTGAGTTAGACACTTGAACATCCCTTTTGTTTGCTTGAATTCTTCAGATTCATTTGGAAGAGTGGGAAGTTGTTCATAGTAGGTCATGGGGTCGATTTGAAAATTAGAAACGGGATCGACTTCAACTTATTCATCTGCATTCGAAGAGTTCGAGAGAGCGCGAGGCCTTTTCCCATTGATCATAAACCATTTGTAGGGTTGTTTGGTAAGAGGTACCATAACATGGTTAGCAAGAAAATGATCATCGGTAATAGGAGAAGGTTGCATTGCACTAACGTACTCACGGAGTCGTGTTAGGAGCATACCATAGGGAAGTACCATTTTGTTGGTTTTGAACACACCTACCATTCTTTTAACCATGTAATAGGCTAGATTGAAAGGTTTTTGGTGGATGAGACAATAGATCGTTTGGACAAGACACGCATTGGGATAGTCTTTGTTTCCAACCAAGCAAATGACATTTTCTCTAAGGATTTCTTCCCACTTTTTGTAAATGGGAAATATCTCAGAGAGTTCCATTTGATAAGGATTACGATGGATGAGTTCTTTGTTGCGGTTATAACGAGATTGGTCGACTCTTTTCTTGAAGATGGTGTCTCGAACAAATATGGGGTCATCGAGAGGAGTGTGATAAATAGGTTTAGATTATAGTGTGAAGAATTGTGTAGCTATTGACCAATCTTGGAAAAACATACAAATTCCTTCTCATGGTATGCGAAGGATTTGTGCGAATGTGTTGAGGGGGTAAGGTAATGCTTTGGTTGTTTATAATGAAAGCGATTGAAATACTTTCATCATTGTTTCGAACAATCCTAACACTCTTGTAAAATTCAAAAATAAAGACCGGACAAATTTGTTCATCAATTCCCAAGAGACAATCAAAGTTGATTGCCGAAAAGACTTGATGAATGTCGGTGTTTTCAAGGAAACATTCCTTAACTACACGACCTTCGTGGATAAGTCGTATTTCAAGCATTTTGAAGGTTTTGCGATTACTTTTTGATAGCCCTTCTTTTCGATAGTATCTAGAAAGGTAGTGAACGGTGTCATGATGATCTTGTTGGGTAGCTTTAGGCATGTTTGATCCTTGAAACAAATATTCCAATTAGGTAAAATTTGTTAAGATGGGTTTAAGGGTTTAATTTGTATTAACAATGTTGTTTTGAAAAATCTTTGATTATGTAGAACCTTTTTGTAATGAAAACAATTTTGCAATACCCAAGTTCCTCAATTGGTGATAAAAATTGAAGCTAATTGAAAAGTTTAAAACAATAAACCCTAGGATGGAGATGATGATGAATAGAAAATATGAGTGTAATTACTTACAATGATGTTCAAGATTGAGATGCTTGAGAGTATGAAGCCCTAGGATGATTAAAGAAGAGATTATGTCATTTTTAGGAAGAGGGAAAAATGGATTGTTTTGGGTTTTGAAAAGCGAGTTTCCTAATGTCTGTTTACATGGTTCCCCCGGATCCCTTATTTTAGGGATCCGGCTAGTACAACATGTGGGATCCGACTCTGCAGACAGAAATTGAAGTGTTTTGGATTATTCTTTTACCTGTAATAAGTTATACAATAACTTATTTTGGAAAAGAACTTGTAGAATGAGATTCCTATTTGAATAGACGTTTGGCTAAGGTGTTTTGAAGTGGAGAAAAATTGTTTATCGAATAATGGTGAGTTAAGACTTAACTATCAATAGTCTACTTTGTGATGACGGCGTAGGTTTGACAATCATTCGTGTTTTAAGAGAATAAAAAAGGAATACTATTCTCGATGATGAGTTAAGATGGAAAGTAGTGCAGATAGACTTTTTAGAGACTTGCGACTTTGAAGTTAAAAACCTAATTCATGTGTTCATATAGTTTTATATAAATATATTTATATGCACGGTTTTTATTATGAGAGAAAGACACATATCATCATTTTATTCACATAAGATTACTATATGTATAGATCAACTAGTTGTGGGTAAGGGAACATACCTTTGTCCTAATCTCTTTTTATGGTTTTTAGAAACCATATACCCAAAATAATTCATGAGCTTTTAAAGTAATCCATTGTACCTATTCAAAGTAGGTTGTGATTACTCTTGGGTTCTTCCCTGGGTGTTGGCTTCATTTTTCTTTGGATAGAAACGAAGTTTTTGAAAGAGTCCTAGCATGAAGATTTCTTAAAGAGAAATTGTTAGAATCATCTATCACTATACAACATTTTGTTATAAAATTTTGTTTTAAGAAATTTTCTTCTTTGTAGTTTTCAACCATACACGGATTGTATCAAGTTTTTAAAGTACACTTTACTCTAAGAAACTTGGTAACGAAGCTCTGGACCAATTGTGGAAAACTAGAAGGGGGGTTGAATAGTTTTACCGATTAAAACTTCATTTTAAACTATTTAGATCGATTTATGTCAATCTACTTATTATGTATGTGTTGGATGAAGATAGATAAACATATAAGTAATCAATGCAAGATAAGGAGTAAAAGAACACAAAACCACAATGCGAGTATTTATAGTAGTTCAGCTACAAGGATACCTTCCTTGCCCTACTCCACTCCCTGAGTACCCCACTCGAGAGGTTGTAAGCACTACACAACACAAGCTCCTTAATGTGGCGGAGAAGCCTTCACAACGTCGCCTACTCTTTATCCGGTACTAGGCTAGACACCGAGTTCTTCCACGAGGTAGAACCACACCTATCACAACGTCGCCTATACTTTATCCAGTACAAGGCTAGATACCGAGTTCCATTACAAAGGAGGAACTACTACCCAACACTACACCACAACACAACTATCCCAAAGGAGACACACTCCTTGTTACAACACTAGAAGGATATCAATATCCTTTAACCCAAACTATCTATCTTGTACATCGATGCACCATATCGAATGTACACCCTTGGCACATTTCACTAATGCCTTCGACACGACCCTTTGGCACCTTTCACTAATGCCTTCAACACAACCCTTCGGCACCTTTCACAAATGCCTTCAACACGACCCTTCGACACCTTTCACTAATGCCTTCAACACGACCCTTCGGCATGTTAGGATTTAGAAAATCCATAGTGAAGAGTCAGTCACCCCAAATATAATCTAGCATAAGTTAGCTCGTAGACATATCGTTATTTACATTATTTAGTAGTTTATTAGCTTAGTTAGTTAGTTTAGTGCAAAACCGTGGAGAAAGGACAGGTCTTTACCCACTGTATACCTGATCCACAGTCCGACAAGAGGACGTTTAGGATGTAACTATAAATACCCTTTCCATCCTTGGAAGAGGTGGAGCTTTTAATCTAACCTTTCATTCTTTTTTTTTTTACTTTCTCTCTCAAGAACTCCCTCTCCACTCTTTCACTCTCTAAGCATGGCATTCTTGTTTCATCATAATCCTAGACCACCCAAATCATCAAACAACATAATATGTATGATCCTACAATTGGTATCAGAGCCAGGTTATGTTGTTTTGGTGATTCGTATGGGTTTTACACGGTTGTTGATGCGGTTTGTGTGCGTGCTTTGATGCGGTTTGATACGTTCTTGGTGATGTTTGAAGTTTGTTGTTGCATAAATCTGGTTTTAAAAGATTTAATCCGATGGGTATGTTTGATATGGTCTTAACAGATTTTAAAAGCTGATTAAGTCATGAATCTGCTGGTGGCTCCTAAACTGTGTTTGTACAAGTTTGGTAGTCGTTAACTGGTTTTTTTATGTATGTTCATCGGAGCGATTTGAGTGTTTTTCTTATGTGTGGTTTGATTTTACATAAACTCCAGTTGCGGTTTTCCAGTATATGTTTCAATGCTGTTTGTTGTTATGAAACTGTCCAGATTCATTGGATCTTATGCGGTTTGATAAAGATGCGGTTTGACACCAGTTTTCGTAGCAGTTTGATAATGTCCAGATTCATTGAATCTGGTGAGAAGCGGTTTGCCTAATATGCGGTTTGTCATAAAGTGGTATGCGGTTTGTAATTAAAGATGAAGCGGTTTGTAAGTTTTTGACGACTGAAGTGGTTTGAAGACATTTGACAGGTATGTGGTTTGACAGACAAAGCGATTTGACAAAATGGTGCAGTTTGGTAAAGAAAGCGTTTTGTTCAGATGCGGTTTGATAAAAATGAATGAATGATGCGGTTTGATAAAAGGGAAGAAATTAACGACTGTGTTTTGTTGACTTTGGACCTACAATACTGTCTCAAACCTACCTTCAACCACAACAATTGACACCAATCAAACCTCATTCAACAATTACCAAACTGAAATCAAAAGGCAATGACACCAGATTCATTCTCATATTATCATATCAAAGCTGTCGTACCTACATCAATCATAAACACATTCGATATCCTATCACTAAGCAACATTAACAATTATACAAAACTACTTTTCATCTCATATCTCACTACATCTAAATATAACAAGTGCATAAACATCAACATCAATAGAACATCTATGTATATCATTCTACAAACAAGCTTTCTATATCATCAGATTCAATTTCATCTGAAAATTCATACAAGAAATAATCCACATCTCAGATTTGTTGAGTGGCTTTCAACTCATAACCGACCTTTAAAAGATCATGCACTCGAAATTAATCCATCATCGATCTTGAGTGATAAAAGTAAAGAAAAATAAAAAGGGATCTCAGCTCTTATCTCGTCGTGTGTTAAGATACATCAAGACATCATTATAGTCATTCATACGAGACCAAATCATCATTGATCTACAAAATGACTCGAATCTAATGAAATTAAATATTTTAAACTTGATCTCAATTATGGGTTGTTAACCATTCATCATCGATCTTTGCTTATGCGGCCACGCCCCATCTTATGTTCAAATCCGTGAGATAAAGAATATAATCATAATGATTATTTCTTGTCTCTGATTCGTGGTTAATAGGTCAATCAAAACAAGATCTCATACTTATTGTTATTGAGAATATTAAAATCATCACTGATCTTTGGTCAAATACCAATGATATCCGAATTTTTATAGGTTAAGAAACATAACAATCATTTGTTATTTTCTTTCCTAAAATTCGTTTAATGAAAATTATCAAATAATTCATGAGAAATCATCACCTTACCCGAAACCTCAATGGATTGTGTGGTTGTTTCAGTAGTATCAAGCCATCCCTGTGGCTTTGATGTTGTGCCTCAAGCCATCCCTGTGGCGAGGTAAGTTTGAACAACAAACATATGAATCCGCTTCAACAACATACACGTTTAGGCTTCATATTTATGATTGATGGTGTAAGAATATTGTAGGTTATCATATGGATGTGGTGTATATTCTTTTTCGGATCTGCTGTTTTGAGTAGTAGATATATGAGAGGATGGGGGCGGAATATTAGAGTGTCTAGGGTTTGAGTGAGAGAAATTAGGGATTAGGTCAAGTGAGATATGTTAGTGTTATATATCCCCGAATTTAGGGGTAGCAGTTAGACATCTCATGGGCCTCCCGGATTGGTAATGGGCCGTATAAGCTTCTAATGTGACGTGGGCTGATAAGCAATTTCAGTGATCCAATAAGCCAATAATACATGAAGTGGGCCTCTCAGATTGATGGTATAAACTTCTAATGTGACGTGGGCTTTAAACATGTGACAATTCAATCACATATAAAATTAAAACACTTGAAGTGGGATTGATTGTTATGTGTATTTTATGGTGTTATGAAGTGTGATTTGGGCCGTGAGATTATGTTCAGATGGAGTTTATGTGGATCGAGTATTTTGTGCTCATGGGCCAAATTTGAAGAGATATTTGATAGATGGGTTGTGATTAATATTAATTGGGTCTCATAGTTCTTGTACTTGGCGCGTGCATTTTAACAAATTAAATGGGCCACGGATGTTGATATATCACAAAAGTCTCATTTTGAATTGGTACGTTTGATGGCTACAAGGTAATTGTGTGTCATGGGATACAGATAATATTGACCTTAAGTGATGTTATAGTATGAGTTGAATTGTTAAGTGGTACAGACTTGGAATTGAATGTGGGTGTTTGGACTTGGATTATCATGGGCTTTGACTTGGATGATGGATCTATTTTCATTAACCGGGCCTCGATTATTACATATAACCAAGTTTGGGCCATACACATGATTGGGTCGGATGGGTTTTTCAAGATTTGGATTATATGAGACTTGGAAAAAAAGAGATTTGTTGAAAAGTTTTGATGATGAGATTTGATGATCATGAGATTTGATGATGAGTCATTATGTTATGCGATTTGATACTTTGGTATATGCATTTTCATGAAAGATACTATTCATTAATATTGGAACTAGGGTGACTACGGGGTTGTTTGTATGGTATTTCTTATTTGGATTTGAAATAAGGTTTTTCGGGCGCGTTTACTTATTTCGTCTTCTTTCTTTCTACCCTTCAACGAAGATGACTTGTTTGGGCATTTATAGAGTGTGATAAAGACTTGGCTATTTAGTTACTCTTGTGATTCTTTCTTGCTTAATCCACAACGTAGCTATCACTTCGGTGTCTCACGTAGTTGAGGATACGTCAAGAGGTTTTGTACATTGGTTACACCGTTTCTTTTCACAAGAATTAGTACAAGTTTAAGTAACAAATCTGGGGAATTTTACGTCATGTTCAAGTTTGGCATATCGGGTTTACTTCACCAAGTGGTCACAGAAATAGCCGACAGAATTTGTGGATGATGTGTTTACCAAAGGGTTGAATGGTTGAGATGTGATCAGCAATTCCCATAGAATATTCGATGCCACTGAATGTCAATTATACTTCACAGTCTACGCAAAATCTTTCAAGAATCTTCAGCGTCAGTCATGACTTTTCAAGATGTTTGCTTATGACAAGAAATTTTCGTGCGGATAGTCATACACGTTAATGATGCTTCCGAAAGTTTGAAACCATCATGGGGGAGAAACGTGTACTTTGACGTTTTACAGTTAACCTCCAGGGGAAAGGAGTTTATACTACTCGACTTAGTATGGTTTGTGAAGTTATCTACATATGGGTAAAGAAGTGTTGATGATAAAGAAGAATCGTTGATGAACCACTGCATGATCCTCTAAAAAAGATATTCACCGAAACCAAATTTGACATGACACATTCAAGCTGACATTGTTTATGGTTTAGTCTTCGTTTTGTAAAATCCCGCGAAAGAATCTATTTCTCGGTTTAAATCATAGATTTGTAAAATCCCGTGACAATGGAAACATCCTGGTTAAAGTAAAGTGCATTCCCGGATCTATCTCTCGGTTTATTCTTGGCTTGGTAAAATCCCGCGAAAGAAACTATTTCTCGGTTTAAACCATAGAATTGTAAAATCCCGCGATGATAGAACCATCCTGGAGAAAGGGAAGTGTATTTCTGGATCTTATATGATGCTGATGCTACGGTTTCTTCTTCGAAGAAGGGATAAAGGGTGTACTTCATGAATTGGATGTGTGTTTGGATATTCTTCATGACAGTTTGGTTATTACATGGTTTTACAGGGTTATGCGCTTTCAACCAAGGTCGGGATGAAACCATTATCAAAGTTCATTTAAACGTTAAAGGAGGCTAGATTTGAGCTTTTAACCAGAAGATGTGACAACGGCGTTAATTCATTATTATCTATTTGAGGTTGAAGTGAAATTTCACGGGCTAGTGTACTTAGTATGTAAAGGTATCGGGGATGGTTGGAGGAAGATTCTTCGAGATCCTTGTTCGAGCTTTTAACATTTTCAAAGACGAAGACTTGAAAATCTAGTTATTTTTGGGTGATTTTTCTTTTTCTTTTTACCACCACAAAATAACTATCACTTTAAGGAGTTACGTTGTAGTGCTCAGTGTCACATTAAATTGTGGATTTTCAAGAGGTGATGTACGTCTTATACTTGATGGTTGGTTGGATGAAGAGTATAGAGTACTTAGGGATTCAAAGGGGGATGAACTCTCGGACCGCTCTTTGTTACATGTGTGCAAGTTTAAGTCACGAGTTCGGGTAAATTTACTGCAGTGTCAAATTCATCATATTGGGTTTTCTCCATCAGTTGTCACGACAAAGAGCTTACTGAATGATAATGGGGTTGATAACAAGTTTGCCAAGAGATGTAGTAAAGAGAGAGATAATGACGTTTGAATACTTCAGTTCAAGCCTCTTTCTCTAAAGAAAAGAAAAGTGTACGCTTCAGTGCGCTTTATCTTCAGAAGAAGAGAAATCTTCTCATTTATGACCATTCTCATCAACATGCTTCATGCTTTTTCCATGCGTGCTAATTCATCAAGTGAACTGAACTACCGTTGCTAGTAATCTTTTTCCACTTGCTCAATTAAAACGACGATGGCGACATCATTTGCAATTTTTGTGGGGAAGAAGTGTGAATAGACTACGTTTGGATGATATTCACCTGCTTAATCAAGAATGGCATCTCCGTATGCAATTCTTGAGGGGGAGAAGAAGTGTGATAACTCTGCATGTTGAGTTATATCTAAGAATATATGGTTATACGGCTCCAAACTCATGTAAGAACCGATCTTCTTCTTATCGGGTCATCTTTACATGGAGTTTCTTCTAAGAGCCGTTGGTTGAAATCTTCACACGGGCTGATATGATTAATGACAAAGTGCTTCCCGTTGCGGGGCTGATTTCCTTGATGAACATCTTTCTGTTCTTGTTTGATTGGGAGGGATTTTAGTTAAGGGGATTTGCTATTTGTAAGATAACAGGAATGCATTTGGTGAGTTGAAGATGTTAACTTTCTGTTCCCCAAACGGACAATCTTGAAGAAGGTCGAGTCTACAGTTTGTTCTACATTTTCTGCTGCATGTTAGAAGACTAAAGACGAGTTGCATTTAACGATCTAAAGACTTCTTCTTATCTCGGGTATTTATCAGAAATATTGTTGGATTAGGGGAGAACACTAATTGGGGGAGAGTGAAATGTAAGATTTAATCCCTAATTAGATTTGCTCACATCATACTTCAACAAGTTGATTCTCACAAAGACTTCAAGCGATCTTCTCAAAAGATTTCAAGTATTTGGGCTTATAATGTGTTGCTGATTCTGAAGTATCAAAACCAGCAAGGGGGAAGGAGACACGCATCTAAACGCGAGTAAACTTGATGAACTTAATACTTCTAAGTAATTGAAGATATCCCGGGAAGACTAATGTCATTACCATGAGAGAAACTCAAGGTTTGACTCATGGAGTTTAGTGTTTTTATTCCAACTACGTGGGGGAAGAGATGGAAGAGTTAGTTTCTGGTGATAAAAGAGGTACACAAGTGTGTGATGATTTCGATGTTATCGCAATCATCAGGGGATAAAGATTGTGTACATTGGGGACGCTCAGCTGTTTCACTTGAGAGCTTAATCAGTGATTCAATGATAATCACTTATTCCGGAGTTGACATCCGCAAAGATAATCAGTGATTCAGCCTGCTACTTCAATGTTATCGGTTATTCTGTCTTTGGGGATTTGGGTACTTCGGGTTCTTGAGCTTCATACACTATCATCAGGGGAGAGAAATGTACTTCAGGGATGTTTAGCAGATTTACGTGATCGGACTTAATGATTCATTCTGGATTCTATATCCGCAGAGATGATCAGTGATTCAATCTGCTACTTCGATGCTATCGGCTATTCTCTCTTCGAGTATATGTGTACTTCGGGTTCATGAGCTTTATTCTAAGAAACTGACGGCATTAATTCAACTACTCGGGGGAAGTGGTCTCTTGACACCTTTTGGGGATGCATCGCTTCAGAATTCAGTGGAAAATAAATATGAGAAGATTCTATTCATGTGTGGGATGATAGGTTGTTGTTCTATCTGATGATATAACGCCGAACGGAGAATCTCGATTATCATTCTTAAAAGGAGCAGCAAGATCGATGATATGGTATGCTTCTTTGTGCACCTGGCTAAGGCAAGCTTGAAAGAGAGCTTAGAATCTGCTCAAGAAGGAGATTTTCATTTTGGGGGGAAGCTACCAAAGTCTCACTTTCAGATGGTTCAATTTCTACAACGATTCAGGAGCCTCGAAAGCTTTGGTGGTGAAAGTTTAAGAGATGATGACTTCTATCTTCTACAACGGGGTTGTTCGATATCCTTATCTCGGTACTCGTATCATCATCCTTCTTAAACTATATCATCTACTCTATCTTTGTAAATATTTATCAAAAACCAAAATACAAAAATATAAAACCAGCAAAAAGAAAATAGAAAAATATAAAACCTACAAAAATCCATAAAAATTATAAAATTTGAAAAAGACAAAATGATATTGTTTTTCAAAGACATGTCTTTTGGTATCGATAACATCTACGGTCTTAGAAATGTCATTTAATAATGGCACGGGACCATAGATGAAGTTCGAGCAGGAGGTGTAAATATGTTTTCCAAAACATGTCTCAAAATATGGCTTGTAGTTACTTCAGACTGTAACCCGTGCTTAAACTATGGTTTGCTATTATTTCAGATAGCAACCCGATCTTCAAAGAAGGAAAGTGTTGCGGTAAACCAATTTTCAAAAATTATCGTGCACTTATCCTAAAACAAAATGAGGAAAGTATGTCGAAGGACTGCTGTTCCTACACAAATGTTTTTCCGTCTAAAATTCTTCAGAAAAATATTTGTTGTGTTCTAAATGGTGAAAAATGAGTTGTTTGAAAAATCAATCAGAATCAGAGTTTTCATAAAATTTAGAAACTCAATCAATGACTTCAGCGGTTTTAAACTTTTCATAAAATTAGTCATCGATCGAGGGGGAGAATGTTTTCAAATCTATATCATCAATCGTGCTTATTTAATCATCCTATATGCTTATCAGAAAAATATCTTTGCCTACGTTGAAGGACTAGGAGATTAGGATATGATTGTTAGGATTAGATGATTAGAGTTTAATGAACACATAAATCCCATGCCTGTGTATGATCTGATTGATATGTTGGATTGACTTTTATTATTCGATTGCTGTTTGGGTGATGTCGACCACCATATATTTGTATGTATGTCCACTAACGTATGCAGATATCATGGTTCATAAGAATGTTCCCGATCCAGATCCCACAAAAGAAGATGATTGGATGCCGAAAGGAAAGGGTAACTATTTCTTGGGTCGACAAAACAAGAAACGGAGCTTAATTGGATCTCTATGAAGAGTTGGCATGATAGATTCAACGTCAGAGGTCTCACTGCATCAGCAGATGGTTTTCTTCAAGCCTTACAGAAACAACAGAAGCTTCTCAACCACCTAGCGTATCTTTGTGCAGGAAAAAGTAGTGGATGATACCATTTTTTCTTAAAACAATTTTAAAAATATTGTTTTGAAAATGGAAAAAATATTGTTTTGAAAATAAATTGAACTCAAATTTTGGAAATCAACTGGACTTCATTTTAAACTAAAGTCACTCAATCAATGACTACGGTCATGGATTGAGGGGGAGAGTGATTTCAAACTAAATATTTTCGAATGATATTTCATCTATCAAGTCCGTTTGTACAAAATAAGTGGTGATCTAAAAGATTTAATGTTATGTCATGGTATGATTTTCTTTAAAACTCAAAGATCTTTCAAAATGAAATTTTTTCTTTTCTGGTTTGATTGTGAAAATGTTTTATTTTGCTTAAAGATCTCTTAAAATCTATCATACATGACACTAACAATCTTTAATGTCTATAATTGGTCTATATCAGCCATTTTTCAAAATTAATTCATGCCAAGTCTTTCCCCAAAATTTTCTAAATGATTTAAATCAATTGAGATCCAAAATCTCAAATTTGATACAAGGACCTTACTCGTTTTGAAAACCATTTGTTTTAAAACAAGAGCCAACCCGCTCTGATACCAATTGTGAAAACGTAGAGGGGGGGGGGGTGAATACGTTTCCGTTTAAAACTTAAAACTTTTTTTTATCAAATATAGTATAAACCATTGCATTTGCTAGTCTCGACGCGAGGATGCATTTAACGCATTACGGCATGTAAGGCCAACCCCTTAATATCACATAAGATTCCGCAAGATTAATGGTTCATTATAAATCAAGTTTCACCATTATTAGTCTGGCTGCTTTTTCTTGATCAAGCGTGTCATAATATGTAAAGTGTTAAATATAGTTTATGACTATATGAAAGACCAACTATGTATCACAAACATAGACATCAACCACATAGAAAATAAACAATGTAATGCAAGAATAAGAGTAAAGAGATAAGTAAAAGGATAGACAAACCAACACGAGGATTTATAGTGGTTTGGCTACAAGGACACCTTCCTTGCCCTACTCCACTCCCCGAGTCACCTACTCGAGAGTTCGTAAACACTACACCAACTCCTTATGGCGGAGAAGCCTTCACAACGTCGCTTACACCTTTTTCCCGTACAAAGCTAAATACCGAGTTCTTTCACACCAAGGTGAACCACACCTAACACAACGTCGCCTACCCTTTATCCGGTGCTAGGCTAACCACCGAGTTCTTTCACTCCAAGGAGAACTAATCCTACCACAACGTCGCCTACCCTTTATTAGGTACTAGGCTAAGTACCTAGTTCCATTTCAATGGAGAAACTACTACCCAACACTACACCAACACCTATACCCCTAAGGACACCAACTCCTTATTACAACACCATCAAGGATATCAATATCCTTGGATCCAATACTACTTTATCTTGTACATCGAAACACACCATATCGAATGTACACCTTAGGCACCTTTCACAAATGCCCTTGGTTAGATTACTCAGCACCCTTCACTAATGCCTTCGACACATCTATGACACCCGTTATGTTTTGTGGCCCAACATAACAAATCTTGTGTTTTATGGCACAAACACATAAACCATCTAGTCTAGTCATAGATATATAACACATCTATGATACCCGTTATGTTTTGTGGCCCAACATAACAAACCTTGTGTTTTATGGCACAAACACATAAACCATCTAGTCTAGTCATAGATACAAGAATATGATACTAGACAATATCCAAGACAATGTGTCTAATGGATATGAAATCCTAAACTAAACATCAAGAACCCAAAGCATGATGTAGTTAGTCTTCTATGAATGAAGATGACAAGTTTCCCAAGCTTGTTGTAGAAGATCTTCATGTACTTGTATCTTGTGATGGGTGATCACTTCAGTAGGTAAGGAAGCAAGATCTCTAAGCTTGCTTTGGAGGATCACTTTGGGAGTATGCTTACAACAAATGAGAGTTAGAAGCATTATGATCATATGAGATGAGGGTGGTTTACATGTTTCCTAATGATCTAAATATCCTATAAATGGTGGAGAGAAACTATGTGTGAAGGTGTGAAGAAATGGTAAGAAGTGGTTTGCTATTTATAGGTAAAAATACCAAAAGCATGTTCTGCCCCAAGGATCCCTCCTGGAGGGATCCGGCCCTTGTAATTCCAAGGGATCTGTGGGTCATTTGAGGGATCCGTTCACGCTCCTCTTTACCCATAGTTTATGGATTGAAACCATGGGCTATGGGTCATGGTTTTGAGTACCCACAAAGGTACAATGTATATAGACATTGGGTATGGGTCTTGGGTCTTGGGTCATGGGGTTTACCCAACACATTTACTTATGTTAAGTGTTTTATAAACTATTTAACTAAACATGTTTAATGGTTTGTTAGGGGTTTGATCATAACGCAACATAACAAACATGTACGAACCTGTGTTGTAGCATACAAGGACTTGAGTCGTCGAGAGGTGTTGAGAGTATGTTGAGACAAAATATAATTACAAGTAACTTTTACATTTTACGTTATGTATTACAAGTTACATGTTTGTCATCAACAAAACAAATGAGAATGTATAGATTAAATATCGTAATATTTGCACTAACAATCTCCCCCTTTTTGATGATGACAAAATATATGTAAACATAATAGATAGGTAAAATGTCAAAGTTACTTGTGTTCGTACTTCCTATACATTACCTTCTTCGTTTATACTCTTCTCCCTCTTTTGTCGAAACAAAAAGGGTGTGTCCTTTAAACTTAATTTCTCCCAAGAATGGCGAGTTTGCATCATCCCTAGTGAAGTTAAAATGAAAACACCTTATTGCTCTAATTGGCACACCACGCCAATACCTTCAACACGAAACACCAATGACGAAGCTTAACAACTCATGACCTTGAGCTTGCACGTCTTCAAAAGGTGGTGATCTCGCCTTTAAAGGAACCTAGAGAATCACACAAAAAAATAGAAAGATCCTTTGAATTATAACCATTATTGCCAACGGCTCAATGGATCAAATTTTTGAGGCTTAACCTACATCAAGGTTAGTGTTAAAAAGAAAAGAAAAAGGAAAAATATATGATGAGAAAGAAATCTCCCTTTTGTTGAAACATAAACGAATTTTGAAGAATGAATGTGTGCATGCTCCCCCTTGACGGTTGCTCCCCCTTGTTAAAGGCATCAAGTATTTTAGGAAGGCTAAGACGAAATTATTGCAAAATTTGCAATGTTTTTGACGAAAAACTCCCCTTTATTGAGAGCGTCAAGTTCTCCTAGTGTGTTTTGAAAATCTACAAAACAAAAAGTTAGTGCAAAATTATATTCGTCCTTGGACGAGTAAGTCATATGATGCACTTTATAAATGCTCAACGGAAGCTCTCCCTAGCTCGAGGGCGTCAAGAAGAACCTACAAAAAAACAAATTAGTGTAAAATTTCGTCCATAAATAGACGAGAATCCCATACACATCATAGTGTATATATGTGAAGCTACAAAGAAAGGATTAGTGTCAAAAAGAGAATAATCCTACTACTTGCATCATCATGGTTGGTTTAGAGGTTGTAAGGTTTGTTCAAGGTAAGAAAAAAAATGTGCTTAGGGATGAGACGCATTTCATTACGAAATTCACTTGGCTTTTGACAACATAGATTTTTGTGAAAGATGGTTGAGCGACCATGAATTGTAGTGGTAGTGAGACACTTGTAGGATGTGGTTGACACAAGTAGCTTGTGGTTTGAGATTGTGGTTGACACAAGTAGGATGTGGTAGAACATGAAACATACTTCATCACGTAGTTCATGAACTAGACCTTGGACACGGTGATGAAAGGTATCAAGGTGAATCTTTGACTTGGTTGATGATTCAATAGAGGTGGTAAACATGATGACTTTGTGAGTAGTGATAAAAGTGAAGTAAGATGGTTAGGATGATGCAAGATTAGGAATATAAAAAATGTGCGAATGAGCACAACTTGACTTGATGATGAAGTCGACCATTGTCATCCTACAAGAATCTAAAAGAGTTAGTACAAAAGGAAAACATTTATACAAATGGATAAATTGTGCACATAAAATCATGAAACGAAAAGAACACGTAAAGGATCATATAAATGTAACTCATTTATAAACATATAAGAAAATGATAATCCTAAGTGTTGAAAAAGTGCTTGTGTGGAAAAAGGAAATTTGAAATGATTATCTAAAGATATAATGTACCTACTGTTCCACGGTTCCAACGGTTCCCTCACTAAAGGGATCCGGCTAGCTTAAGTCTAGGGATACGGCTAACAGATGAGGTGAAAAAGAGGTGATTGGGTTCTAGCAAGGTCTAGCACCTACATATCCTAAGTTACTCATTCTATTAAGTGTCTTATATTAAGATGGACTTAAATGATCAAGAGAGAATGATTTATGGTAGCTAATGATTGCCTTTTATGGAAAATGGGCTTTATGAGCACCAGTGGATGAACAAAGATGACACTAAGAAATTTGAGAGTGTCAAGTGGTGTTAAATGATCATAGAGATCAGATGATGACTTAAGAGAGATTTGGAAAATTCTTTAAAAATCATAAGAAATTAAAAACTAGTTTTTGGCCTATTTTGAGGTAAGGATGACTAAAATCAATTTGCTAAATTTGAGAGAAATGTCAAACTAGGTGTTTTGAGATGAGAGGAACAATGTGTAAATATTGGAGCGGAAAGATGGTGAGTTTTGAAGTAATGATAAATCAAAAATACTTTGAATGTGATCCTAAATCATCCATGAGTGAATGTGAGATCAACTAAGCCTAAGGAAAGTTTAAGTGATCCTAATGTAGCATGTTTAACTAGTCCAATAAGGTCTAGAATATTGGATTGATGTAACGAGGCTAAAAAGGAACTTCTGTCCACCCGGATCCCACGGATCCTTCACTTGAGGGATCCGTCTAGTTAAATCTAAGGGATCCGGCGTCAGAGACAGATTTTCTTAACAGAATAGTTGAAGAATATTGCTCTATGTTTTGAATTATGAAACTAATGATTTCTACAACAAGTATACATGTAAACACATTAAGCAAAGGAAGGAGAGCATGTAGAGATAACATATAGGCAATCAAATGAGATCGAGCTCACAAATGACACAAAGGTTTAGCAAACTTAACAAGCACTATTTAAGAAGCCCAAAATAGATTTACGGTCTAGATTAGTAAATCATTTACACTAACAATGACATGCAAGGTATGTGTCTAGAAAAAAAAGAGCACATGATGGTGTTCAAGACAAAAGAGTTGTGAGGTGCTAGTTTAGGACAATCTAGTCATTATGGATGGTGATTAGCATACAATGAGCTTTGTCCATGAAGTCATGTAGCTCTTCTCGATCAAAGCAAGATAATCGCTTGATGAGGCAAGTGGTTGTGATTAACTAAACGAAAAATTAATTTTACAACTTGTTTGATTAGTAATCCTAAGACAATGCAAAGTATTTCCATTATAAACTTACTTTGGGAAAACATAGGAGTATAAATTTCTCAAGTGAGAGAATGAATATGAGACTATTACTAGTGGTGCTCAATTACGGCTAAACACGACCATTTTTACGGGCAATTCCACAGACCCAACTTCTATCAAGGAAGCAATTCAACCGTTAGGTCAAATTGAGTTTCTAGTGCAATAAGTTCTCCAGTATTCATTCTCAAGTTAGGAAAATTTATATTCCTACAATGGCCTATCGAAGAGTAACAATAATGATACTTTGCTTCATTTTTATTAATATTATACTTGAAACAACTAAGGTGACGAAGGTGTCATGTTAAAAAAATTGTCCATATGGTGAACAAAAAAATGGTTGGATGAGCTAGTTCAACATATGTTGTTGGAAAGCTCGAGTTTGGACTTTCGGATATGAAAAATTATATTTGCGTTGCAAAATAATTTACTTGAGTATATCGGATGAAATAATCAAGTTGTCAATCCTACTATGAAGCTTGGAAAGCGATCATGAAAAGGAAAACGGGAGAGTACATCATCAACACAAGTTTAGGTTATGATCCGATGTACATTCTTGTTGTTCTTAGAAAACGATACAAGAAAACAAGGAAACATATAAGCACATAAAACATTTATGTTGCACATATGACAAACTCAATCAAAAAGCCATTTAGTGTATTACATGTTTTAAACATTTTTCAACTTATATGACTTATCTAAGTATTTAACCTAACATTTTCGACACAACTAGATGTTATCCTAAACACTCCTTCAAATAGCACATTGATTAGTAGAATATTACTAAATCGACAAACAAGAGAATGAATAGCAAGGTAAGGAAACCACATATGTTATTCAATCAAACAAGCACAAAAGCTATTTGAGATAAGCAAATAATCAAGTAATGCAAGGAAGACAATTTATCATATAGCATAGCATACGAAAGTTCTTTTCATCGCTTTGTGTTAAATATAAACATGTATACCAAGCTTGATTAGTTTCTTTTATATTTATAAATATGATCAAAACCTTAATTTCAAAAGAGGACACATTGTTGTTCAAAAACAAAAACATCCGTCTCTAATTTGATCAAAAGTTTGTGCAAAAGTTATGACCGAAAAGTGACTTTCTATTCTAAATCAATGATTCTGTAAATTTTTGTTTTAAATCAGTTTATGAAATCATTTTTAAATGAAAGTAGACTCAAATACCTTTAAAATGATAGGTGGCACGACTTCTAACGACTTACGGTTAATTAGTTATGAATTTTTAAAATTCAGACAAAAATTGTCTTCTGTACCACGGATCCCTTGCTTGAGGGATCCGTCCAGTGTAACCTTAGGGATCCGCGGATCTGACACAGAATTACAAAAATGCACGTTTTGACCCGACGAAAAGGTATAACCTTTGTAGACTTTTTAGTGAAGTTATATTATCCATTTTTACCTTTATTCAAGCTAGATTAACAAGATATCTAACAACAAAACTTCAAAGAGAAAAAAAATCAACAAAACACTTTTCATTTATGCTTGACTTCACCAAAAATTTGATACAAGGACCTTACTCGTTTTGAAAACCATTTGTTTTAAAACTAGAGCCAACCCGCTCTGATACCAATTGTGAAAACGTAGAAGGGGGGGGGTGAATACGTTTACATTTAAAACTTAAAACTTTTGTATCAAATATATTATAAACCATTGCATTTGCTAGTCTCGACGCGAGGATGCATTTAACGCATTACGGCATGTAAGGCCAACCCCTTAATATCACATAAGATTCCGCAAGATTAATGGTTCATTATAAATCAAGTTTCACCATTATTAGTCTGGTTGCTTTTTCTTGATCAAGCTTGTCCTAATATGTAAAGTGTTAAATATAGTTTATGACTATATGAAAGACCAAGTATGTATCACAAACATAGACATCAACCACATAGAAAATAAACAATGTAATGAAAGAATAAGAGTAAAGCAATAAGTAAAAGGATAGACAAACCAACACGAGGATTTATAGTGGTTCGGCTACAAGGACACATTCCTTGCCCTACTCCACTCCCCGAGTCACCTACTCGAGAGTTCGTAATCTCTACACCAACTCCTTATGGCGGAGAAGCCTTCACAACGTCGCTTACACCTTTTTCCGGTACAAAGCTAAATACCGAGTTCTTTCACACCAAGGTGAACCACACCTAACACAACGTCGCCTACCCTTTATCCGGTGCTAGGCTAACCACCGAGTTCTTTCACTCCAAGGAGAACTAATCCTATCACAACGTCGCCTACCCTTTATTAGGTACTAGGCTAAGTACCTAGTTCCATTTCAATGGAGGAACTACTACCCAACACTACACCAACACCTATACCCCTAAGGACACCAACTCCTTATTACAACACCATCAAGGATATCAATATCCTTGGATCCAATACTACTTTATCTTGTACATCGAAACACACCATATCAAATGTACACCTTAGGCACCTTTCACTAATGCCCTTGGTTAGATTACTCGGCACCCTTCACTAATTCCTTCGATACATCTATGACACCCGTTATGTTTTGTGGCCCAACATAACAAATCCTGTGTTTTATGGTACAAACACATAAACCATCTAGTCTAGTCATAGATATATAACACATCTATGATACTCGTTATGTTTTGTGGCCCAACATAACAAACCTTGTGTTTTATGGCACAAACACATAAACCATCTAGTCTAGTCATAGATACAAGAATATGATACTAGACAATATCCAAGACAATGTGTCTAATGGATATGAAATCCTAAACTAAACATCAAGAACCCAAAGCATGATGTAGTTAGTCTTCTATGAATGAAGATGACAAGTTTCCCAAGCTTGTTGTAGAAGATCTTCATGTGCTTGTATCTTGTGATGGGTGATCACTTCAGTAGGTAAGGAAGCAAGATCTCTAAGCTTGCTTTAGAGGATCACTTCGGGAGTATGCTTACAACAAATGAGAGTTGGAAGCATTATGATCATATTAGATGAGGGTGGTTTACATGTTTCCTAATGGTCTAAATATCCTAGAAATGGTGGAGAGAAACTATGTGTGAAGGTGTGAAGAAATGGTAAGAAGTGGTTTGCTATTTATAGGTAAAAAGACCAAAAGCATGTTCTGCCCCAAGGATCCCTCCTTGAGGGATCCGGCCCTTGTAATTCCAAGGGATCCTGGGTCATTTGAAGGATCCGTGCACGCTCCTCTTTACCCATAGTTTATGGATTGAAACCATGGGCTATGGGTCATGGTTTTGAGTACCAACCAAGGTACAATGTATCTAGACATTGGGTATGGGTCTTGGGTCATGGGTTTTACCCAACACATTTACTTATGTTAAGTGTTTTATAAACTATTTAACTAATATTGTTTAATGGTTTGTTAGGGGTTTGATCATAACGCAACATAACAAACATGTACGAACCTGTGTTGTAGCATACAAGGACTTGAGTCATCGAGAGGTGTTGAGAGTATGTTGAGACAAAATATAATTACAAGTAACTTATATATTTTACGTTATGTATTACAAGTTATATGTTTGTCATCAACAAAACAAATGAGAATGTATAGATTAAATATCGTAATATTTGCACTAACAAGGAGCATTTATCCAAAAACAAGATGAGAATTTAAACCATGCACATTTTCTCCCAAGTTTTCTAAAACTATTTAAATCACCTGGGATCCAAAATCTCAAAGGGTTTGATATTTTAATCGGGGGAGAAAATGAGATTTAAATATGAAATCTGATAAAAGATGATCGTTTTGATTCAAAGTGCAAGTTCTCTCTAATATGTGCTAAACTCTTTCGTACATCGATGCACATATTGAGGGGAGCGAATGGTTTCATATTGGCAATCGTGGAAGTACTTCAAAAACCTCTTTCCTCTATGTGTTAAATGATTTCAAATAACCAACGCACATTTTGAGGGGGAGAATTTACCAAGAAAATCAAATGGCTTTTTTCATGGAAATTGTGATCAAGAAATTATTTCAAAGAACTCTTGCCTCCATGTGCTAAAAAAATTCAAAATCGTATGCACATGTTGAGGGGAAGCATTTCTAAATGATCAAAACAATTAAGGTACAAAATGCTTTGATATTATATCACAAGTACCTTGATTGATTTTCCAAATGATTTTTCAAGTGGTTTCAAGAATGAAAGAATTGTACCAAAAGACCGACCATTTTACTTTATGAATGGTCTTATATGGATGATAAGGTTAGGTATTAGTTCCCACGATCCTGCCAGAACTTGAGGGATATGCCCAGGGACAATCCACTAGATAGTGTAGAAGTCCTTAGGTATGATGAAAAAAAAGGAGAAAAATGAGAATATGTGAATTGTACGGACTGAGATAGAGCTAGATCTGGTATAAACCCAACAAGGTTCTAGTAATGAAGTCTTAGTAAGCACTGAAAGGGGTTGAAGAATGAAAAAGAAATGAATGTGAAAAGGGTGAAAAGAAATAGCCCTCAAATAATTCAACCTTAGGGCAAAAACCGGGTTCAATACATATGCTACTGGTGGTTACTAAGGTAACACTGGTATTGAAGACAAGACGTCATGGACCCAGTGACGCACTGCACTAAACTTCCCAAGCTACTCAAGTTCCTCTTAAAATGACTTGTTTCATTCTCACGGGGAACCTACATAATCTATCGACTTTCTCTTAGAGATAGTTGATATTGAAGAAGGAGACCCTCTCCCTAGTCTCCGATATAGAAAACAAAATATGCACAATTGAGTCTAGAGCCAAGAGATCATCCACAATAAATCTCATTAGGAAAAAAAAATTAATGAAGACTTGCTGTTTCACACAATGTGGAAAGTAAGTATATATTAGAAGTCCTACGCATTATCCTTGTGGTATTGCCAGAACATCCGAGTGATATGTAAAGCATTCACGATGAAGATGGAAATCCTTCTAGAGCCAACATCAAACAAGCTCTTGGTGGGTGACATGTCAGATCTTTTTAAAAGATTAAGCTTGTGACAACTGGATAGAAACAATGAGGAGATTCAATCTTGAATCAAACTTGGTCCAGGAAATGAATTGACGAATACTTTTGAAAACCCGTTTGATGTGCAAATCTTCTTTTCTCTAGCACATCGGATGTTTATTCATTTTAAAATACAAAAAGTATTTCTGATTAAAAATTGATTTTTCTAATAAAACCTTTGTTGTATTACAAAAACTCTTTCTTCAAGCAATACACGATTGTTTTCAAATCATTTTTAATCAATCAGTAAATCTCAATTTGCTGGTTCACTCACTTCGTGTTGTCTACTTTGGGACGCTCCTGTCAAGGAGATTCTTCGGAATCCTACCTGATCACAGGCAGTATTTATACTGATCAACGGGGAACCGTGGTTCTTGCAACTATATTCAACAAAAGTGAACAAAGACACTTTCGTGTGTTTTAGTGCTAACTGTTGTTTGCAGGAACATTGGACAGTTGCAGCTGATCAATATTGAGGAGTCAATTCATAACCGCATGCTCACAGCATTCACACTTAATTGAAGAAAATCATGAACATCAAAGACATACTACAAAGATGCTTTCACTACTATGATGAAAAGATGCCATGATCCAGAAAGTGTGAGCATGTCGGTCCAAAAGTCACATTTTCACATGAAGGCAACACAAAAAGGGTGATCCGAAGATTTACTGTGGCTGATGATCTCAAAGAAAGCTCGAAGATCATCAAGATGTGTGTTGGGAATTATGCGAAGTAGGATTTCTACCGTCAATTCTGCCGAATGATTCTGCTGAAGTAGAAGCAGAATCTGCTGAAGAAGAGATTCTGCTGAAGTATAAAAGCCGTGCCGTGTTTCTGCTGAAGGGTGGAAGCTGACTAGGATCTGCATGCGCTTTATTAATTACATGCTAACCTATCATTATTCTTGAACTGCCCGAGGTTAGCATGGGTATCATTGTACTGCTCAATATTGTTTAATGTTTACTCATAACATGCATGGGTTGAAACAAATGTTTAAATGCATGCTTGCATGCTTAGTCGTTTCGTGAGAAAGAGATTAGGGTTCCTTGTCTAAAAAAGGAACTTCATAGTATGTAATAGACAACAAGTTTTCAGAAACATAGAGTTTCAGTTAATAAAAGATCCATAGAGGATCTAAGTGTTCTTAGTTATTATAGCTTGTATTTACATTCCGCTAAAGAATACGAGTTGTAGAGAGTTTCTATTAGTTTGCTTATGATTACATAGGCAACACTAACGATCTACGAGTGCTTAAGATCTGTCAAGGTCTTTGTGTTTTCAACAAGTGGTATCAAAGCCTCGGGAAAGTCTCTACGATACTAAGAACCATATTTAACCTCACCCCCATACAACCATAAATACATTCACCATGCCTGGAACTGATAATGAATCCGAAGTCACCAACAACAACAACAACAACAACAACACCTCTATGCAACAACTTAGTCTTTCCAACAGTAATGCTAAGTTTCCTTATCTAAGAAGGGAAGAGTATGATCTGTGGACGATGAAGATGCAGAACTAGATCTCCAATATTGATTGGAATCTTTGGGAGATTGTGAAGAAAGGAAACAGTCTGAAGAAGACTATCCCAGATCTTGATGGTAAATTTACCATTGCTCCTCCCAAATCTGCTGAAGAGATTCTAGCTGTGCAAAGAGAGCACAAAGTAAGAACCATCCTTCTTCAAGCTATTCCCGAAGATCACTTGGGTGATTTTCACCACATGGATGATGCAAAGGACATATGGATGGCGCTCAAAGCAAGGTTCGGTGGCAATGAAGAATCCAGGAGAATGAGGAAGTCCTGAGACAACACTTTCAAGAGTTCAATATCTCAGAACAAGAAGGTATCCACAAGGGATACGACAGGTTTCATAAGATTTTGAGTCAGCTAAACCCGGTGAATGCAAAACGACAATGATGATTGCAATTCAAAGTTCCTACGATCTTTGCCTCCATCATGGTTACATGTAAGTACAGCCCTTAAGGCTAAAGGTGGGTTGGACATGCTCACTTTTGATGAGCTGTACTACAAACTCAAATCTCTTGAACCTGATGTCAGAAGTCCCTACCGTGCATCCTCTTCTGGTCATACAGCCTTTGTTAGGACATCTCACTCCAATATGATGATGCATGCTCCCAGTCCAACTTACTTACCATCATCATCTTACACTCCCACTCCACCATATAACAATCTTCCCACTCCATCATGCCCTCAAGCTAAAACTGGTAGTATATTGGAGGATGTTCTTCATTCATTTGTTGCTGATTATGATACTCAGCAGCATCTTGTCTATGAAGATTTTGATCAGGTGGACCCACTTGATATGGAGGAGATGAAACTGAAATGGCAGGTGGCCATGCTTTCAGTAGATATCAAAAGGTTTGAGGAGAGGTCAGGAAGAAAGTTTGGCTTCAAGGGAAAGGATCCAGCTCGTTTTGACAGGAGAAAGGTCAAGTGTTTATCTTGTCACCAGATGGGTCATTTCTCAAGGGAATGCAAAGATAGGAAGAGTGGAGAGAGAGCTAACTACAATTCCTATCGGCAAAATCGAAGGAAGCTAGAACTTCAGCAACTCTTGTCACCTTGGATGAACAGGTCAACTGGGCTGCACATGAACCTGTGAATAAGGAAGCTGTCTGATAGAGAAGCTTGGATTGCTGGCAAGATGTACTTCAGAAGATAGGCATGATCAATTTTCCTTGATGGGACTTTCTCAGGTACACAACTGTATATTTGGTTGTAGTGAAAGATACAATGAACTTAAAGAAGCTTATGATACTATGAAACCTAAATACAATGAATGCTATGTTGATAATGAAGCTTATAAACTTTCATTAAAAACATTAGAAAGACAAAATGTTTGGTTTCAAAAGAATCAGATAGCTTATGAAGAAAAGATAAAGGGGTTACAATTTGATCTAGATATTGCAAACATTAACTTAAAACGCACTGAAAAAGAAAAAGCTGATGCTATTGCTGAGAACCTAGAGCTTAAAGAGAAACTAGCTGAGGAAATAGCTAGACATAAACAATGGTTAATATCAGGTGACAATCTAGCTAGAGAAATCTATAGTAGTCAACCAGTGACCTCTAGAATAGGTTTAGGTTTTCAAAAGTATGTAGGATTGGAAGCTAGGAATGATGGGCGTAAATCTACACCAGCAGGCTTAGCAAATTTTGTTAAAGAAGGTGATTTGCATGCTGTCCCTGGACCTATTAGAGGTGAATTCATGCCCACTGACCTGTCCATTACTGTTGACTTTGATGGATCACACCATCTGTATGGCAAAAAGTCAAAAGACTTGACAGACCCCGATGCTTCATCTAATGACTTTGTCTCTTGCTCTGACAGTGACAATTCATCGGATCAAGGGTCTACTTCTTGTGCCAGCTGTGTTTCAAGTGATAAGTCAGACCTTCCCAAGCCCTCACCCGAGCCTACACCCAAGCCTGCACCCAAGTCTATCTACAAGCCTTCTATGGTAACTGCTGAGGAATCAACTTCCAAGACAGTTTCCTCTGAAGACTTGTCCTTTAAATCTTTGCATAATAAGTCTGTTAAAAACAATTCCTTTAATGTTTCTGGTTTAAGTACTTCTACATGTAATAGAACATCTTCTTCGTTGAATAAATCTTCCAAAAGGAAGACATGTTTTGTATGTGGAAGTAAATTTCATTTAATTAAGGATTGTGATTTCTATGAGCAAAGATTGAGTGTATGTGCTACTCAGCAGAAGCCTAGACCAGTATGGACCAATGTTAATAATATTCCACCATATGTCCCACAAGCTACTAATACTGATTCTCCTTGGAGGAGATCAGTTGATAGACCTTATGTGCAACCTACAAGCCCATACTTTAAACATGGTTATTGGCCTGCATATGTTGACTCTATGAATAATGGGAAAGGATTTTGGGGTACTGTTGTCAAGACCTCAGCAGGTTGTTCTTGGAATAATAAGGGACCTAAATTTCAATGGAAACCCAAGAACAATGGTGGATCTTTCTCTTCTGCTAGACCTAAATCTTATGATCCACAAGGCAGGTTCAAGTCAGCAATGACTTGAGCCTCCTTTGTATACTAACATTCTTTTGTATATATTTTTTGTTACTATAGGATCATCCTCTTAAGCATAAAGATATTGGTATTGTTGATAGTGATTGTTCAAGAAGCATGTCTGGAAATAGAGATATGATGCACAATTTTGTTCCTATAGAAGGAGGAGGCAATGTGACTTTTGGTGGAAGTGATGGTAGAATCACTGGGAAAGGCACCATCAAGACACCTTTACTGAATTTTGAGAATGTGTACTATGTTACGGAACTTCAGCACTTCAACTTGTTTTCAGTCTCACAAATTTGTGACACCAAGAACAAGGTACTCTTCTTTGAAGATGAATGTCTTGTACTTTCAAAAGAGTTCAAGCTTTCAGAAGATACTTCAATTCTGCTAAGAGTTCCTCGAACTCACAATCTATACACATTCAACCTCAATGAAGTTCATCCTGAAGGTGACCTCACTTGTTTGGTGGCTAAAGCATCCCTGGATGAGTCTACCAAATGGCATAGGAGAATGGCGCATGTGAATTTCAAAACCATAAACAAACTCTCCAAAATGGGTCTTGTTGAAGGTCTTCCCTCCAAAGTTTTCTCAAATGATCATAATTGTGTTGCATGCAACAAAGGGAAGCAACACGGAGCTTCCTACAAAGCATCCTTGCTGTGAGCAATATCTCTGAGCCTCTTCAGCTGTTACATATGGACCTTTTTGGTCCAACTCAAGTTAGAAGCATCGATCACAAATACTTTTGTCTGGTGATCACTGATGGCTATAGCAGATTTTGTTGGGTGTTCTTTCTAAGGACTAAAGATGAAACATCTCCAGTGCTGAAGGACTTCATCACCCTCGTTGAAAATCAGTTGAACAAGAAGGTTAAGGGAATTCGGTGTGATAATGGAACAGAGTTCAAGAATGCTATTCTTATAGAACTCTGTAGGTCTGATATGCGCTAAACCGTCAAGTCAACAGACTTAAAACTGCTCAGACACAAATGCAATGAAGTCCAGGAGAATACAGTGAATTCCCGGGTCGTTATGTCCCACGGAGACTCAATGGTGTGAAAAACACTTGATCAGACGATTGAATGATCACTAAGGATAGTGATCGGAAAGGATTTGATGAATATTACACTACTGAAAAAGGTTATAAAATAAAGCGACTTAAATTCAAATTAAGAAAATTAAAAAGATAAAATCTATTAAATAAACGCTATCACTATATTTAAAGTGATGAACGTTTAAAACCTAAAACGTACGTTAAAATAAAAATAACGTAAACGTACAAAATAAAAAGTGAAACTAAAGAAGGAAAATACCTACGGGTATGAAAAATACATTTTTACAATCCTAATTATATTAGAAAATTATTAGAAAAGGAAAATTATTTTTAACACTATTATTCTAATTATTATTAATTAAAAACTATTTTAAACTATTTAATAATACTCTAAAATAAAAGAAAATATGAAATAAGATTAGAAAAATAAGATTAAGACTTAGAAAAATCTAAAATATGATAAAACTAATTTTAAAACAGAAAATATATTTTTTTGACTTTTTATATATTTATTACTAATTTAAAACTATTTAAAACTAATTTAAATGCTAGAAAATACTATTTAAACCAAGAAAATTATGGAAAAATACTTTTTAGGCTTTTTACATTTATCTAAACCTAATAAAATTGAAAAATTATTTTTTTGAAGCTTTTCTTAATTATTTGTATTTAAAGCTAATTAAAAAGTGCTAAAAAGTGATTTAAATTAAGAAAAATAGCAAACAAGCTTAGAAAAATCTGAAAATTTCAGGAAAAGTCTAAAACAATATTAGGAAGCTAGGAAAATTGAAAAAACAAAGGGTTGTTAGGAGGAATATGAAACTGATATGGAAAGTGCTTAAGAATAAGCACTTGGATAAGCCAAAAGCTCACCAAAAGCTACCAACTGAAAACAGGAACTATACTATGCTAAACATGACCAAATGCAACAATAATCAACAAGATATAACCTCTGATTGCAAGCTAACACAGATTTGATGTTTTTTATATGATAAGCTAAAACAGATTCTAGGGCTTACTTTTGGACTTAAGCACAGGCTTTACAATCAGCTAAAAATGAAAAATAAAAGTTTGGACTTAAAGAAGACCTGGTTGAGTATCTATAAACCAAACACCAGACCTTGATAAGCTAAATTAAGCCCTGTGCAAAGGGCTGCACTCACTGAGAAAACACTCAGTTGATACTGAGATCTGTGAACAGGGGAGACAGGTCCAAGTTCACAAGCTTGTTTGAAGCTTGTAGAAAAATGACTAAAATCCACAAAAATGCAGATAAGTAAGGGTACCAGTTGAACTTTCTAAAATGCCAAATTTCACTTGATAAGTCCAAAAAATGAGCTCAAGAAAATTTCTTGTAGTTGGCTGAAAAACAGCTTTTTCAATTTGACTTTTTGATGATATTGAAGAACTTTGACTAAAATGGATTTTGAATCCAATTTTATTACTGATAATGATGTAATAAGGTGTAATGGAGATAATGCAAGCTTTGTTATAGACTTCTAAACACAAAATAAGGATTTGCTAATCCAAAAAGCACAACAGTGGCAGTTAAGACAGATTTAAGTAGAATGTTGACTTTTGTGGTGTTAGGCACCAAACTATGAATGAAATGTGCTTAAATGAGCTTAAGACACATGAAACAACAAGAAGCAATTACTGAACAGGTCTTTAAGACAGATAGTGCAGCCAAACCAAACACCCCTTTAATAACTGATTAAGAACCAAAACTGATCTAAACTCTAAGTTAACCCATGATACTGATCCAAACAAGTTCAAATACTATAAATACAACTATTTAAAGAGATTAAAACTAGTTATAGCCACAAGGACAGATCATGCATATGAAACTTAAAAAATGACTTACAAGTGGTCCTAAGCCACTATGGCTTGAAAACAGTACCAAAGGATCTCTAACCTATTTATTTCAACCCACTAGACCTAAATCAACCCATATCCAGCTCTGCTTTAACCATTGACCAAACCTGCATCACTTTTGCACCTGTTTGACTTTCTGTTGACCAAGAACCAAATCTGCTTGAAACTGATATAAAAGCTTACAGAAAGCTATCATAAGCTCATATAAGCCTGTTTGAGCTAAAAAATAAGCTAATAAGAGCTTGTATATAAGACCTTGTATTGGAAATTTTCAACAGTGGAATAAAAACATGAAACTTAAGTAAACCTTGGAATTGATACTTAAAATTAGATTAAACTGAGAACATTACTTGAGTTTGATACAAATTAACAAAAGATTACAGGATTTCTACTTAACTACAACTTTTAAGATTAAAACGACATTAATGAAAACTAACTAAAACTACTACTCCTCTTTCTTCTTTCTAACTCCTCTCTTTATATGAAAATGTCTTCCCCACTTGGTTCTGATCAAATCCCACTTAAAATCTGAGCCATTGGATATCCTGGAGCAATTTTGACCATTGATTGAATTTTTGGCGCCAAACGTGTTAGCCAGGTGTAGGGGTTGAGTGAAATGGGAGAATGAGCATTTAATGGTTTTTGGAGTTGTGTTGAGGTGGGGGGACAAGGGTGAGATGAAGGTGAGCTGAGGAAATGGTGTGTCTGAGTTGCAGAGAAGCAAGTGGGAGGGAAGACTTATTGGCGCGTTTTGTGGGATTTGACCAAAAGTTTGACTGGGGCAGTATTATATTGGGAGGGGTTCACAATTCATATGACAGGGGTCCAAAATGCTCATGACCAGGCCAAATGGGATAAAGGGTTTAAAATGACAAGGTACTAAAGTGTAAATGCTGAAATTCAAAGGACCAATGCTGCCATTTCATCAAAGTTTCTTCCAAGGACTAAAAGTGACACTCTCAAAAGGTATAAGGACCAAAATTGCCACTTTGCAATTTTCCAGGGGCCATTTCTGCCAATTTTCAAACTTGGAGGACCATTTTTGCAATTTTCTCAAACTTTTTATATTTTTCACCAAAGGACTAAATTTGACAACTTATGATTTTAAAAGGACCTTTGGTGACTTTACTTTTGAAATTATGTGCTCAGGGACTGTTTTTGACAACTTTTGAAACTTGGGGGACTAAAACTGCAATTTTTGCAAATTTGATATGTTTTTCATCTGATTTTGATATTTTTGCATTTAAAACACATAAAACACTGATTTGTGATATTTTCATCATTTTGATGCATTTTTGAGTGTTTTCAGATGATTTTGCAGTTTATTTTGTACAAAAATGATGAGTATTTAGACACTCATCAAGGTCTAAAGGGATAAAGAGGGATTATAGCAATCCAAGAACCCCACAACAAAATGGGGTAGCTGAAAGAAAGAATAGGACCTTGATAGAGGCTGCAAGATCAATGCTTGCAGACTCTAAATTGCCCACTATGTTCTGGACTGAAGCTGTTGGCACAGCTTGCTATGTACTAAACAGAGTCTCCATTACTAGACATCACCTCAAAACACCATATGAACTTCTCTTTGGGAAGGTTCCAGCCATTCATTACCTCAAACCTTTTGGTTGTCAAGTGACCATTCTAAACACCAGTGATCCATTGGGGAAGTTTGATGAGAAAGCTGATGAGGGTTATATTGTGGGTTATTCAGCTCATAGCAAGGCTTACAAAGTGTACAATTTGTCTGCCAAGAAGATAGAGGAGACTTTGAACCTGAGATACATGGAAGATAAGCCCAATGTTCAAGGACAGGGTCATGTGTGGTCTTTTGACCTTGACTTCTTAACTGATTATTTGGGTTATACTAGACATATGGCTAACCAAAGTGCAGGTTCTCAAGAGTCTCCCTCAAACAATGCAAGAACCTTGGATGCTGACTCTGAAAGTGGAACTAAAGATGATGAACAACCTATACTTGTGCCTTCTTTCTCCCCTAATAATATTGCAGGTAACACCTCTAGAGATACTTCTGATGAGAGTGAAGATGAATCACATTATGCTGAGGACCTTGCTAGGCTTCAGACTCAAGAGTTTGCAGCTAAGCTTGAAGCTGAGAAGGTGATTGGGGAGCTTGCAAATGAGGCTGTCAGTGGAAACCATGTTTCTGCTGACACTGATACAGTCTCTCCCATCATCATCAAATCTGCTGAAGGCTCGGCTGTTTCTACTCCTATTCCTTCTAAAGTGTCCACAGACCTTGGTGCACCCTATACTCGCTTTCCAAGACCTTCGGATCTTGGAAATCATCAACCCAAATCTGGCATTTTCACCTCACCTTCCTATGACACAACTTTTGTACCAACTGTGTCTAATCTTGAACCTTCCATTGAAGTCAACCCCACTGCTACTAAAAGAATCAACATCACTCACCCTCAATCCAATATTATTGGTGACATTCTAGCACCTGTTAGAACTCGAAGGGCTATCTCTAGTCCTAAATTTGGACAGGTTGCTTTTCTCTCTTATGTCTCAAATCAGCAAAGAGACAATCACACAGACTTCAAGCATTGTCTGTTTGCTTGTTTTCTTTCTCAAGTAGAACCAACCAGTGTCACTCAAGCTCTTGATGACTCAAGTTGGATTGAAGCAATGCAAGAAGAAATGCAACAGTTTCAAAACCAACAAGTTTGGATCTTGGTACCACTACCTGATGGCAAATATGCTATTGGAACTAAATGGATTCTGAAGAACAAAAGAGATGCAAGGGGTGTGGTTATTAAAAACAAAGCAAGATTAGTAGCTCAAGGTTACAGGCAAAAGGAAGGGATTGATTATGATGAAGTGTTTGCACCCGTTGCTAGAGTTGAGGCTATTCAAATTTTCTTGGCCTATGCATCTTACATGGGCTTCATGGTGTATCAGATGGATGTTAAAGGTGCTTTTTCTGTATGGTGAGATAGAAGAGGAGGTTTATGTCACTCAACCCAAAGGATTTGAAGACCCAGATCATCCTAATCATTTTTACAAGGTGGTTAAAGCTCTCTATGGACTTCATCAAGCACCAAGAGCATGGTATGCTAGTGGTATGTGCTAAAACACATACCTTTTCATTATCAAAACTGACCCAAAATAACCAAGAAAGAGCCGTCTATTGCTAATATTTGTAGTTTTCTTGAGTTTGTGCTTGTGCAGGTACGGATATGCAAAAACACACAAAAAGGAACCAAATCAGACGTAAATCCGAGCACGAGAGATCAAGAGAGTTTGAGCTGAGCCGGAAGGTCGGGATTGTGCATTTTGGAAGATTTTATTCTCTGAGGATGATTTTTGAAGTTTCAGTAAAGTTTGAAGAAATGGCAAGATTAGCCCCTGAACTTTGAGCTTTTGACAGAATTGATCCCTCAAGTTTCAGATTTTACAAAATTCACCCTTGGATTATTTGAGATTGACAAGATTGGTCCTTAATGAGCATTGTCAGAATTACACCTTTAGTCCCTTGGAAAGCAGAAAATACACTTTTAGTCCCTTTAAGTTAACTTGGGTTCAATTTAAATCCTAAATCCAATATACCAAAACTCTCGGCCCAACATGATATACCCGGTCCAATCCAAAGATCCTGATCCAAACCCAATACCCGGCCAACTTATCACCCGTTATCCCAACCCGGTGTTTAACCCAAGTCAACTCATTTATTACCAGTCAAACAAATAAAAAAATCCCTTTTATTACCTCGCGCCTAAATTTGCCCCAAAGTTACCCAGGCATAGAACCCTAATTACCCATTCAGTTAATTGAGCAAAGTTACAACAATTAAGGGCAATTGTGTACTTTCCCTGACATTCCCTGACACATGGGCACTGCCATATCATCGATCCGCGTGCAATCTCTCAAATGCTACTTTCCTATTGGCCGAAGATGCGTGGATGAGTTAATCCAAGGGTGGATATCAATTGGGAAACGTGTATGATGATCCAAGGGATGAAAACGAGCTCAAAGTAGCACACATTGAGAAATTCCAGAAGCTTCCCAAGACCTTGAGCTTGGCTATTTAAAGACCTTTATTCGTTCACAATTGGATCCATCTTTTGTATCTTTTCCTCTCTCTAGTTTTCAGTAATATAGTTAATCATAGTTTTAATTTTAATGTTTTAAGTTTGTAATTCGTATTTTGTACTCAAGTGACTTAGCTTAATAAAATTTAGTTTTCATTTCTCAAGTATTTTACTCAATTGTTAATGTTTTAATCTTCTTAAGTTCTCTGTTAAATGCTTATTTCAGTATTGATAAATGTGTTTTTAGCTTATTACTCTTATTACTAAAAAAATACAAAAAATCAAATAAAATCATTGAAAAATAAAAAACCATATTAGATCTATACTATGGATTGATCCATACTGATCTATTGTTTCTATATGGTTCATATAAGCTTTTAGTAGCTTACTGTGAGCTTATTCTTCTTTTCAATCTCAAATCACAAAAAAAATTCAGTTACTACAGTTGCTACAGTACCTGTTTCATATCTGCTGGTGTTGGATCTGGATTGGTATGTTGCAGATGCTGAAATTGGGTTATAGTTGAGCTGGAATTGAAGTAGGATAGGGGTTTTATAGGATAGAGGTTCTTTGTTTCATCATTTGCAAGCCATAGTGGCTAGGAGATTTGTAAGTTCTTGAATCTGTTGTTGAATCTGTTGTTGAATCTGTTGTTTAGTGAAACTAGTGTTGATTGATCTGAGTTTGATGATAGTTTAGTGTAATCTAGTGGTAATCTGTTTTTAGATCTTAAATCAGTAGTATAATAGTGTTTGGAATTGCTTATAAAACTGTGATAGAGATTAGTTAAACAGATAGAAGTAGTTGATTCATGCTTATTTAGGTAATTGATAGTCATTTTAGTCTTTGCTATAGCAGTATACATAAATAGTCAAAATACTTTGAATCAGTCCTAGCTTGTTCATCTGTTGGATTTATTATAAATCAAAAGCTTGAATCAGGTTAAAATATCAATAGAGTGGCTGGATATAGTGTTGTTATAGCTTAAAACATTGAAATCAGTTCATAATATTGGATTAAATCTCATTTTAGTCAAACTACCAAATTGTTTCAAAAAGTCAAAATGGTTTAAAAAGCTGTTTTCCTCAGATCTTGCAGCTGGTACATTGAGCTCAATTCAAAGAATTAGAGCCTGAAATTTGGTTTAGTTGTAGCTTGCCAGGTGTTCTTTAGGACTGCACTGTTGGTTTCTAGATTAACTTACTGAATAAGCTTGTGAGCAAACTTAAACAGTAAGGGTCTATCACTGTTTTGCATAGTTGAGCAGTTTGCTTTAATCATTAGTCTGAGCTTATAGCTTGTTAGGAGTAGGTATAATTAGCTGCAATTAGCTTATTTTGGTACACATTAGCTTCAGTCACTGTTTGGTAGCTTAAGTAACTTGTTTGCTTATTTTTAGTAGCTTATTTTTATAGCAGTTGCACTACAGCCCTTATATTCTTCACATAAGCCCAGTGTTTTGCATTTTTCATAGATTTAGAATTATATTTTAGTATTTTCCTGAGTTTTTCATGATTTTTAGCTACTGTTCACTATTTTTCTAGATTTAAAAACAGTTTTTAATCATTTTAAAATAGCTTTTATTGCAAATAGTTGAGAAAAAGTTCCAAAAAAATAATTTTTCAATTTTAATAGAATAAGATAAATATAAAAAGCATAAAAAATATTTTTCCTTATTTTTTCCCTTTTATTTGGTATTTTTTTCACAATTTAAATTAGATTTAAATAGTATTAAATTCATAGAAAATAGAAAATTAATCTGAAAAATAAAAAAATAGTTTTGAAAAGTCTCTTATGATATTTTAGATTTTATAAAAGTAGTTTCATATTTTTCTCCTTAAATTTCATATTTTTTAGAATTCTAAGTTAGTTTAAAAGGTTAAAAATTAGTTTTTAATTTTAACAAAATCCAGAAAAATCCTAAAAAATAGTTTTAATTCTAAATTAGTTTTCTAATAGCATTTTTAGTATAAAAGTAATTTTAGGTTATTTTTAGGATTTAGATTAGACGTAGTTGCATTTTATTTACGTTTTATTAATTACGTTTTAGTTCAATTCGCACTTAGGATTTCCCGTAGTGTAATTTCCCTTTTATGCTTTCCTTATCCCGTAGTTTAGAAAACTTCAATTTATCCCCTTTTCTCATTCAAATCCCGATAATTGAGACGTGAGTTGGAAATTCCATTCAACCCTCGTTCGGAACGATCTCGGTGCTCAAACCTAACACGTTTGAGTTACCCGTATACTACACACTTCTCATCTATTATTGATCAGTGTCCGAACCGTTTTAAGTTTCTTACGGTTAGTCATTCACAAGTGGCTAGCTTGTGTGAGTAAGCTTGACGTTTCGAACTGAATCAATTTTTGGCGCCGCTGCCGGGGAGGGCTTGTAGCGAGTTTTCGTATTCCGTCTCGAATCGCGTGCATTTGAAGATCCTTCCCCGAGTGAAGTTACCGTCATTTTTGTATATATATCTTTTTCAAAAACCCAAAAACATTTAAAAAACCTAAACATTCTTCCTAGAGTGTTTACAAAAACCATAAAAATTAAAAAAACCAACAAAACAAACCCGAACATTGATTGTTACGTCGGCTCACCTTGAAGGTACAACCTATACACGGGGTATAAGGAAAGTCTTGACATTAAATTGCAGACTGAAGAACAATCCACTCTCCGTTCCCGCTCCGCTGCGCGTACTTTTGAGAGCTACCGAGCACCGATTGACGTGAAGGTTACAAAAAGATTGTGTTTTCAAAATTTTCTTAAAAACCCAAAAATATTCTTCTTGTATCCTCTTAACCCGATAATTCTTTCCTTTTTAACCCTCTATATGTTCAATTCTCATGGAAACAATCAATTATCGTCATTGTTCTCATTGCCAAAGCCGTATGGAAGAGAAACAATTTCGGTGTTTGAAATGTATATGTGATTGGTGCGGAAATAATTGTCGGAATGGATTTTGTGATGTATGCCAGAATTTTATCAATCCAAATCCAGATCTCGCTCGTCTTTATGCACGTCTAGAACAAAAGGGAACTCTTCATAATGATGATGATATAAAAGCATGGTGGAAGAATTTACTTGGAGAACCTTCGATTCCTACTCCCTCTCCGGTGAGGGAAATGGAATATGTTTCTGAGCCCGAGATGAATCCCGTTCAAGAATCAGAGCCTCTCACGGAAACGGTGGAAATAGCTAACTCTTATCCAGATAATTCTTCGATTTATCAGCTCTTGTGCATATGGTGCAGAGGACCCGAATATGGTGGGAATTGTCCCGGTTGTAGCAATGGAAAATCTGGAACCGAGTTTCACCACAATCCTAACTATGAGACAACCGATTTTCCTAACCAACCTCTGTACCTTGAGCCGGAATCATACTCTTGTGAGTACTGTGGTGGTCCTCACCAAGGTTTTCAATGTCAAGTTCAATTTAACAACTCAACCTTTGGTTATGAACCTTACCCTTATTCGTCACAACAATCATATTGTTGTGAGTATTGTGGAGGTCCGCACGTTAATTCCGATTGTCAGATGCAGAATCCGATTGTTTACAAGCAAGTTCCTTGTAACAATTATGATTATCCTTATAACCCACCTCCACAATACCAAGAAGTTCAACCACCACCTTCTCCATGTTCTGCAGAATTTAATCAAAAAGTTCAAGAGATCATGATTGATCTTAAGAGTCTTCTTGAAAAACTTTCCCACGGAAAAGAAGATCCACCTCAGATGACCTATCGTGAATCATTAGCTGAAGAAGCCGCAAAAGTGATCCAACATCGTCCAACCACCTATTATTACGATTCTGATTCTGATGACGATTATACTCCTCCGAGTGGCAATCCCACTTCCGTTTCTGAGCCTTTAATTTCTGATCCTTCCCCTTCTCTCACGCCGGTTGAGAGAGGTGATGACGTTTTGGAAGAGGTCGATGATCATATTTTTACAGATATCGTTGAACCCGTTGATTCTCTCATAATGGGGGATGAGCATCTTAGTACTATTCCAGAAACGGAAGTGATTAGTGTTGAGATCCTTATCCCAATCCCAAGAGAGTCTGGGGTTGTTGTTGATATTTGTGATGAGCCTTCTCTTGATATTTCAAACGATTCTGTTGAGATGTTCTCCGATTCCGATGATGATTCTTATAGAGACATCGATTTCGTCGACGATTTACCTTCTAAGCCCGTTCACATAGAAGAAGAAAATGATTTTGAGCCATAAGAGGAAGAGATTGAGCCCGATGATGTTCAGATCGAGGATGAAGCATTACGTCAAACATTGTTGAATGTTAATCTTCTCATTTTAAAGATTGAAGCCTTAAACGATAATTCGAGTTCGCATCCTATCTCCGTTAAAGATAGTGATTTCTCTCCCGAGCTTGAGACTTTCCGATTTGATGAAGAGATTAGTGGCAGTCCCACTATGGCAGATGTTTATCCTCCGATTCTTGAGCGATTCTACTTCGAGGTTGATATGAGCAAGGTTTTGAACGATATTTCCGATAATTCGACAAATGATCCGATCATTGAGGAAGCCAACTCGTTTCTTGCTCTTGATGACTTGATACCACCGGGTATTGAGAATGTTGTTATGAATGATCCCGAGGGGGATATGATGTTTCTTGATGGACTTCTTGAATCTCCTCTCTCTATTGAGTCGACCATCCTTTATCCCGTTGAGCCCGCATGTGAAGACAAGATTTTTAAACCCGGGATATGCATTGATGAGCCTTTTGTTAAAATCATTTCTGGATATAAGGATCCTTTCTTGGATGCCTTCATTTGTGAGCCTAAACCTCTTATCTTTTACCATGAGCTCCCGTCTTTCTTGGAGTATTCTCTTATTGATCCGTCATCCTTTCGTCCACCCGCAAAACCACCGGATGATGGATCCTTCTTACATGATATGCCTTATCCACCCATTTTCTTCTCCACCCAACCCACCCAGTCTCATTCCTTCGGGAATGAGGACACCGTTTTTGACCCTGGTATCTCTACCACTTTCTTCCCCAAGGACAAATGAATTCGGGGACGAGTCAGGCTAGCGACTCGGTAACCAAAAACAGTAGCGCTTCGTGGGAGGCACCCCATGCTTATCCATCTATCTTCTTTCTATTTTCTAATAAGTGACGCGAAAGGGTCTGCCTCTTCGATTTCTCGTGTTTGGTTGTTTGTGATGTTGTGTAGGATTTTCCCGATATGAAGACTCTCGTGCTCGAAGTTTGTTTTTTCTCTACTCGAGTTTCATGATCGATGCTGATGGAAATCCGATATCCTAATCTTATCGACTAACGTTTATCTTCTAGCATACTTAATAAACGGCTTTTAGATTTTCGTTGATACCCTTGCTTTTAAACATTGAGGACAATGTTCCGTTCTAGTCTGGGGTAGGGTAATCTTCGATTTGATTTGACCGCACTTGCTTTATTTTTGACGTATACTCTCGCAACCCCGTTTTTCCTTAGAAAATGAAAAATTGTGCAAAAATGAGAAAATTTTAAAATTTTTCAAGCTTTTGTTAAGTCTTTTTGATTGAAAAGTTTTGCTAGTCTCTTAGATAAGAAGCTATAAATGCGAATTCTAGCTCACAAGGCCAAAATTTTGCAAGTTTCCCTGAGTGATTTTAAATATGCATGACTTGATTTCATTAGACGAAGCATTAGCTAAGTTAATATATGTTTTGACACCTTGTTGACTTTCCGCTGGTGAGAGTAGGAATAGAATTCTGACTTGACCGGGCGTGTTGAGCCCTAGCTTGTTCCCTTAACCATAGATAATCTAAAATTATCGGCTAAGCATCTGCGGATCTCATTATTTGGGATTTTAAATTTGCAGAGATCGAGAAATGATAGAGTTACTTATGAGTTTAGATGCTAAGCGTGGAGTAGTTGGTTCTCTTTAGAGCCCATCCAAGGTACTTATGGCTTTTTGTTCCCACAAAATTGTTTCACCCCATATCTGTCTAATAATAATTAGAGATGTTGAGTTTTTGGCGATAGTTAGTTTTTTATCTTCTTTAAAGAATCTTTGTTTTAAAAATTGGGTACACATCAAGGATCCGTAATAAATAAATGAGTAATAAGTGATATGTGAAATGTAATAAGTAAAGTTGTGAGCTGCGGTGTCGAGATCGGACCCTTGGATCTTTAGCCAGGATTGAGTGAGGTCTTAGCCTAGCCAGCCGGGATCCTCATTTCATGAAGCCTATAGTCTTGGAATTACCCCGTGAAGCTCCGTGGTTCACAGCTCATATAAGTAAAGGTATAAGTGCAATATATAAAAAAAAAAAAAAAAAAAAAATGTTGAAAAATGAAAATGAAAAATCAAGTATAAGTGAATAAAAATTCCTTGATGTGGACCTCATTTTTACGACAATGGTTCTTGAGGGAAGGCGGATAACTAATTATCGACTTAGCTTTATATCTTTATCGGAATAAAAGTTATCGAAACGAGAATTTGAAGAAATTCATTTCTCACAAAAATAAAAAATTCTAGAGGAAATAGGAAAATGGGAGCAAAAGGTAATTACACAAGTAACTTCCATGGGTAGTGTTAGCATCTAGAATCATACTTAACAATGATTTCAGTTTTACGCTTAGTTTGGGAGCTTGTGAAAAATCAGGGACGATGTATTCTATCCGTATGGTCACTTCACGCTGTGTTGTGTTTTCTACTCCGTGATCCTAACGTGTCGTTTGAAAAATGTTGGAGTTATTGATCGACATGAAAGTTCAACAAACCCTCATTCATATCCGAAATGTGCTTAACCGTAATATCTATACATGAGAATTAAAAGGTAAACGGGGTGTTTTTAGAATTAAGGCTTTCTTAATCTCTTTTGAGGAATCTTTGCTACTTCTTCATAGGTTTAGTAGAAAGAGATTGAAATTCTTGGCTTTGAAAGCGTGAGTTGATTGCATTGCGTGAGGACACGGCAATAGTCTCGTCTGGGGTATTTTGGTATGTGCTAAAACACATACCTTTTCATTATCAAAACTGACCCAAAATAACCAAGAAAGAGCCGTCTATTGCTAATATTTGTGGTTTTCTTGAGTTTGTGCTTGTGCAGGTACGGATATGCAAAAACACACAAAAAGGAACCAAATCAGACGTAAATCCGAGCACGAGAGATCAAGAGAGTTTGAGCTGAGCCGGAAGGTCGGGATTGTGCATTTTGGAAGATTTTATTCTCTGAGGATGATTTTTGAAGTTTCAGTAAAGTTTGAAGAAATGGCAAGATTAGCCCCTGAACTTTGAGCTTTTGACAGAATTGATCCCTCAAGTTTCAGATTTTACAAAATTCACCCTTGGATTATTTGAGATTGACAAGATTGGTCCTTAATGAGCATTGTCAAGATTACACCTTTAGTCCCTTGGAAAGCAGAAAATACACTTTTAGTCCCTTTAAGTTAACTTGGGTTCAATTTAAATCCTAAATCCAATATACCAAAACTCTCGGCCCAACATGATATACCCGGTCCAATCCAAAGATCCTGATCCAAACCCAATACCCGGCCAACTTATCACCCGTTATCCCAACCCGGTGTTTAACCCAAGTCAACTCATTTATTACCATCAAACAAATAAAAAATCCCTTTTATTACCTCGCGCCTAAATTTGCCCCAAAGTTACCCAGGCATAGAACCCTAATTACCCATTCAGTTAATTGAGCAAAGTTACAACAATTAAGGGCAATTGTGTACTTTCCCTGACATTCCCTGACACATGGGCACTGCCATATCATCGATCCGCGTGCAATCTCTCAAATGCTACTTTCCTATTGGCCGAAGATGCGTGGATGAGTTAATCCAAGGGTGGATATCAATTGGGAAACGTGTATGATGATCCAAGGGATGAAAACGAGCTCAAAGTAGCACACATTGAGAAATTCCAGAAGCTTCCCAAGACCTTGAGCTTGGCTATTTAAAGACCTTTATTCGTTCACAATTGGATCCATCTTTTGTATCTTTTCCTCTCTCTAGTTTTCAGTAATATAGTTAATCATAGTTTTAATTTTAATGTTTTAAGTTTGTAATTCGTATTTTGTACTCAAGTGACTTAGCTTAATAAAATTTAGTTTTCATTTCTCAAGTATTTTACTCAATTGTTAATGTTTTAATCTTCTTAAGTTCTCTGTTAAATGCTTATTTCAGTATTGATAAATGTGTTTTTAGCTTATTACTCTTATTACTAAAAAAATACAAAAAATCAAATAAAATCATTGAAAAATAAAAAATCATATTAGATCTATACTATGGATTGATCCATACTGATCTATTGTTTCTATATGGTTCATATAAGCTTTTAGTAGCTTACTGTGAGCTTATTCTTCTTTTCAATCTCAAATCACAAAAAAAATTCAGTTACTACAGTTGCTACAGTACCTGTTTCATATCTGCTGGTGTTGGATCTGGATTGGTATGTTGCAGATGCTGAAATTGGGTTATAGTTGAGCTGGAATTGAAGTAGGATAGGGGTTTTATAGGATAGAGGTTCTTTGTTTCATCATTTGCAAGCCATAGTGGCTAGGAGATTTGTAAGTTCTTGAATCTGTTTTTATTCATTGAATCTGTTGTTGAATCTGTTGTTTAGTGATAACTAGTGTTGATTGATCTGAGTTTGATGATAGTTTAGTGTAATCTAGTGGTAATCTGTTTTTAGATCTTAAATCAGTAGTATAATAGTGTTTGGAATTGCTTATAAAACTGTGATAGAGATTAGTTAAACAGATAGAAGTAGTTGATTCATGCTTATTTAGGTAATTGATAGTCATTTTAGTCTTTGCTATAGCAGTATACACAAATAGTCAAAATACTTTGAATCAGTCCTAGCTTGTTCATCTGTTGGATTTATTATAAATCAAAAGCTTGAATCAGGTTAAAATATCAATAGAGTGGATGGATATAGTGTTGTTATAGCTTAAAACATTGAAATCAGTTCATAATATTGGATTAAATTTCATTTTAGTCAAACTACCAAACTGTTTCAAAAAGTCAAAATGGTTTAAAAAGCTGTTTTCCTCAGATCTTGCAGCTGGTACATTGAGCTCAATTCAAAGAATTAGAGCCTGAAATTTAGTTTAGTTGTAGCTTGCCAGGTGTTCTTTAGGACTGCACTGTTGGTTTCTAGATTAACTTACTGAATAAGCTTGTGAGCAAACTTAAACAGTAAGGGTCTATCACTGTTTTGCATAGTTGAGCAGTTTGCTTTAATCATTAGTCTGAGCTTATAGCTTGTTAGGAGTAGGTATAATTAGCTGCAATTAGCTTATTTTGGTACACATTAGCTTCAGTCACTGTTTGGTAGCTTAAGTAACTTGTTTGCTTATTTTTAGTAGCTTATTTTTATAGCAGTTGCACTACAGCCCTTATATTCTCCACATAAGCCCAGTGTTTTGCATTTTTCATAGATTTAGAATTATATTTTAGTATTTTCCTGAGTTTTTCATGATTTTTAGCTACTGTTCACTATTTTTCTAGATTTAAAAACAGTTTTTAATCATTTTAAAATAGCTTTTATTGCAAATAATTGAGAAAAAGTTCCAAAAAAATAATTTTTCAATTTTAATAGAATAAGATAAATATAAAAAGCATAAAAAATATTTTTCCTTATTTTTTACCTTTTATTTGGTATTTTTTTCACAATTTAAATTAGATATAAATAGTATTAAATTCATAGAAAATAGAAAATTAATCTGAAAAATAAAAAAATAGTTTTGAAAAGTCTCTTATGATATTTTAGATTTTATAAAAGTAGTTTCATATTTTTCTCCTTAAATTTCATATTTTTTAGAATTCTAAGTTAGTTTAAAAGGTTAAAAATTAGTTTTTAATTTTAATAAAATCCAAAAAAATCCTAAAAAATAGTTTTAATTCTAAATTAGTTTTCTAATAGCATTTTTAGTATAAAAGTAATTTTAGGTTATTTTTAGGATTTAGATTAGACGTAGTTGCATTTTATTTACGTTTTATTAATTACGTTTTAGTTCAATTCGCACTTAGGATTTCCCGTAGTGTAATTTCCCTTTTATGCTTTCCTTATCCCGTAGTTTAGAAAACTTCAATTTATCCCCTTTTCTCATTCAAATCCCGATAATTGAGACGTGAGTTGGAAATTCCATTCAACCCTCGTTCGGAACGATCTCGGTGCTCAAACCTAACACGTTTGAGTTACCCGTATACTACACACTTCTCATCTATTATTGATCAGTGTCCGAACCGTTTTAAGTTTCTTACGGTTAGTCATTCACAAGTGGCTAGCTTGTGTGAGTAAGCTTGACGTTTCGAACTGAATCAGCTAGGCTTTCATCATTTCTGCTGAAGCATGGCTATAGAAGAGGTGCCATTGATAAGACTCTTTTTCTGAAGAAGAACTCGACAGACATCATACTTGTGCAAGTATATGTGGATGACATCATTTTTGGATCCACTAAAGAAGCTTGGTGCAGGGAATTTGAGGAGCTGATGAAGGGAGAATTTCATATGAGTGCTATGGGGAAGCTTACTTTCTTTTTGGGTCTCCAAGTTCAGCAGAAACAAGATGGGATATTTATCACTCAAGATAAATATGTGAGGGACATTTTGAAGAAATTTGGAATGGAAGGTGTCAGGACTGCCACAACACCTTATGAAGCTCCAAAAACAAAAACCAACAATGAACCAGATTTACCTGTGAATGTTCATTTATACAGGTCTATGATTGGTTCATTGATGTATCTAACAGCTTCAAGGCCTGATATTACGTTTGCTGTGAGTGTTTGCTCTCGACATCAAGTTACTCCACTTGCTTCCCATCTCAATGCAGTCAAGAAGATCTTTAAGTACCTCAAAGGCCAACCTCATTTAGGCCTGTGGTACCCAAAAGAGTCTCCTTTTAAATTGGAAGCATATAGTGATAGTGATTATGCTGGTGCAAATCTGGATAGGAGATCCACAACTGGAGGCTGTCAATTCCTTAGAAAGAGGTTGATTTCTTGGCAGTGCAAGAAACAAACCATTGTGGCTACCTCAACTACTAAAGCAGAGTATGTTGCTGCTGCAAATTGCTGTGGACAGGTCCTTTGGATTCAAAATCAATTGTTGGATTATGGATATAACTTCATGAACACAACACTTTTTATTGATAATCAAAGTACCATATGCATTGTCAAAAATCCAGTTTTTCACAGTAGAACCAAACATATTGAAATCAGGCACCACTTTATAAGAGATGCATATGAAAAACATATGATAAAAGTGGCTAAAATTCATACAGATGACAATGTGGCAGATCTGTTAACAAAAGCTTTTAATGGACCAAGGTTTCAACACCTTGTGGTCAATATTGGAATGCTTAACCCTTAACTGCAAAGTTTAAGGGGAGGCATAGGCCTCAGGGGAGGCATAAGCCTAAGGGGAGGCTTATTGTTGTATTTTGGTTTTCTAACCATTTTGCAGTTGTTGGATCCTCATATGCCTAAGGGGAGGCTTAGTGTTTCTTCTGACACTACAACTGTATTTGGTTTCTGCTGCTGCTTGATGGTATCTTGTACATGTTTTGGTTATTTCTATTTCTTCTTAGTTAGTTAAAAAAAAAAAGTCTCTTTCTCTTGCAGGTTTGTTGTATATAGTTGATGGTTTTTAACTCACCAGATATACCTTGTGTATATCAAAGAGTTGGCTAGTCCAAAGGGTACAACTTTGGTAAAGACACATCAAATATGTTGATAGCTGTAATGATTTGCTCAAAATCATAGGGTCTGCAACCACCCATGCTTAATTGCTGAGAGTTGTATGGTCATCAATTCACCATGGTATATTCCTTTTTGGAATCCAAGAATTGGCTAGCCCACAAGTATATGGCTTGTGGTAAAGGTAACTGAATCCATATTTGGTTATCAATTCACCAATTCTAAGAATTGACTAGTCCTGAGCAAACGGCTACAGGTAAAGACACATCAAATCCGTTTATATAGTTGCTGATTTGCTAATAAATCTGATGGTTATCAATGTACCATAGTTTTCGAACTTAAACATTTGGCTACTCCAAAGAGTGATGGCTATTGGTAAAGAGACATCAAATCCATTATTTTCAATGATTCACCTCTCACATGAGTTAACTCACCTGGATGTGATGAGAATAGTATGCAACTAATGATTTTTGATGTACACTATGTCATTTGTTGCTGCAAAGACCTGGCGTTTCAAAGTTTGGTCATCCTAAAGATGAGATTATTTTTGGTTCTTTGCCACTGATGGTTGAGAACAATCCTCTAGTACTGCAGTCTCTAAGATCTATCAAGGTTAGGAAACTGGAACTTAACCAAGTCGAATTCCAGTTTAGGGGAGGATTGTTGGGAATTATGCGAAGTAGGATTTCTACCGTCAATTCTGCCGAAGGATTCTGCTGAAGTAGAAGCAGAATCTGCTGAAGAAGAGATTCTGCTGAAGTATAAAAGTCGTGCCGTGTTTCTGTTGAAGGGTGGAAGCTGACTAGGATCTGCATGCGCTTTATTGATTACATGCTAACCCATCATTATTCTTGAACTGCCCGAGGTTAGCATGGGTATCATTGTACTGCTCAATATTGTTTAATGTTTACTCATAACATGTATGGGTTGAAACAAATGTTTAAATGCATGCTTGCATGCTTAGTCGTTTCGTGAGAAAGAGATTAGGGTTCCTTGTCTATAAAAGGAACTTCATAGTATGTAATAGACAACAAGTTTTCAGAAACATAGAGTTTCAATTAATAAAAGATCCATAGAGGATCTAAGTGTTCTTAGTTATTATAGCTTGTATTTACATTCCGCTAAAGAATACGAGTTGTAGAGAGTTTCTATTAGTTTGCTTATGATTACATAGGATCAGTTCAAAGACCTCCACTAAACGTACAAAGTACTCGGACTTTGAAGTTGCACTGCTAAAGCACAAAGATGCGGAAGTTGAAGAATTAAAGTCTACGAGCTCAAGACTGAAGATAAAATAGAATGCTAGGATTCAAAATGTAAAACATGGGGTGATCTCCCTTAGGGGGAGATTGTTAGGATTTATAAAATCCATAGTGAAGATTCGGTCACCCCAAATATAATCTGGCATAAGTTAGCTCATAGACATATCGTTATTTACGTTATTTAGTAGTTTATTAGCTTAGTTAGTTAGTTTAGTGCAACACCGTGGAGGAAGGACGGGTTTTTACCCACTGTATACCTGATCCACAATCCGACAGGAGGACGTTTAGGATGTAACTATAAATTACCCTTCCATCCTTGGAAGGGGTGGAGCTTCTAATCCAACCTTTAATTCTTTTTGTTTTACTTTCTCTCTCAAGAACTCCCTCTCTACTCTTTCACTCTCTAAACATGGCATTCTTGTTTCATCATAATCCTAGACCTCCCGAATCATCAAACAACATAATATGTATGATCCTACACGGCACCTTTCACTAATGCTTTCAACACAACACTTCTATGGAGGGAGAAAAGAACTATCAACAAGATACACTTCAGTGGTCTTGATGATGACGAAGCTTAGCAAATCATGACCTTGATCTTGCCCGTCTTCAAGAGGTGGTGATCTTGCCTTTGAAAGGAACCTAGAGAATCATACAAACATAAAACTACATAAAATGATCCTTTGGATCAGAGGTTAGAGATGTTACAATACTAAGAGAGAGTATGTGTAAAAGTGGTGGTGAGCAAGACAAAATTGTCTACTGACCCACGGTTCCCACGGATCCCTCCCCAGAGGGATCCGGCTACTGGCTAACTGTAGTCCGGATTTCGAGATGCAAATCGGGTTATGGGTTATGAACCATGGGTTATGGGTAATGGATTATGGATACCCAACAAGATGCAATGTACCTAGACATTGGGTTATGGATCTTGGGTCATGGATCATGGATAATACCCAACATGACTTCATGCATGATGTCATGCAATGGGTCATGGGTTATGGATCATGCTCCATCGGTATGGGTTATGGACCTTGGTTTTTACCCAACAACATTCATTATACCTAGTCAATGGATCATGGGTCATGGGTCGTAGACTTTGGTTTTTACCCATTACATTACCCATTACAATATATACAAAGTATATATATACATTTTCATATTATGTAAACATTAGTTGTTATACATATGCATTTCTATAAGATGTAAACAATATTACTTGTTTAGTGTTCATATGAAAATGTCTTTGGTTTTATATAACTTATTTACTAAACATGTTTTGATATGGTTTTAATATGTTTAGTATAAGTGTGTTAGTAAACTATTGGCTCAAACCTTTTACGTATTTTATTTGTTTCGTTAAAATGATTTTACGTTTGTTATCGACAAAACATTAGAAGATCGTAAAATATAAATAAACGTTTTTATGGTTTATTTGTATTAACAAATTGGTATTTAAAAATGCATGCTATATAACTCACCAACGCATGCGTTATCTTCCACATGGTAATTTAGTATCTTATCAAATTTAACAAAATGGAAATGATTATAACCAACTTCAAAACCGCTACAGTCCTTCACTCTGGTGTTTCTGTTAAAATTAATTGTGTAGCTATGATATGTGTACTTAGTTTCACATTGGTACTCATGTATATCGAAATTGGATATATGTACGTACTTGGTTTCCGCAAGTTTTTTTTCAAAACTATTTACAAATTGGGCTGCGACAAAACTATTTACAAATTGGGCTGCAAAGGAATAAGAATTGTTTCGTAAATATAAATTAATATCGTTTAACAAAAAACGTACCTTTTTGCCAATCAGAATGAGTTCCAAGTTTTCGATGCTAGTTGGTTTCCCAAAAACATGTTCCTTCCACAACCGGTCAATCTTAACATAAATGTTTTGTGTTTTATTCATGCCAGTCAACTGTTTGAGCTATACAATACCATTAGAACTTGCCATTATAACGATAATTGTGTTGTATATGAGAATGTCGTGAATGAAAAAAAAAGTATGTAAACTAAATGGGATAATTTTGTTAATAATAATGTATTAACCCTAGAAAAATAATAAACAATTAGCAGCCACATTGGGCGAGTATATATAGGCTCAGAATTAGGGTTTCACAACCGTGGCCCACTAGATAATGCAATTCAAATATAAAAAAGATATCGATGACCAATGAGAGGGCTCAATTGCAAAATCGAGCCCTCTCATTGGTTAATTGAATCCCTCGATTTGGCCTTACCCAAAAGTTTCACGATACCAAAGTTTGAATAAACATACTATGTTCCACAAAAGTTTTTTTCTTCGCATTTTCAACCCATCTATCGATCACAACAACATTAGTATCAGAAAAACAATTAAAAAAATCCATTGTTCATATTAAATCAGAGACTGTCTGTTCATCAGAACCACCGTCATATTTTTTTATCTTATTCTTATTTAACTTTTTGAGATAATCAAGATTTACTCTTTAATGAATGATTTCCATCAAAAATTACTACATTAAATAAACACATCGACATTAATAATTACATATGACTATCATTATTTTTTCTAAATATCATAACACAATAAATCACATTTAAAAAACACCATTGTCAACTTTTGTTACTTTCAATACAAACTGATATAAGAATACACATTCTTTCTTTAACTGAATACTTTTTATAATACCTCTTTGTAAACAATATTTGTTGTTTTATTTGTGGCTTTCCATCTTTATCACATATAAGTACTTTCAGTCTCTTTTTAGTTGTAACTCTTGAAATTGCCACATATAGTTGGCCATGAGTAAACACAGGTTTTCGTAAATAGAGTCCTACTTCTGCCAATGACTGGCCTTGACTTTCATTTATGGTCATTGCAAAGCATACAACTATTGGAAACTATCTTCTATTAAATTGGAAAGGGACTCTCTTGTCGGAAGGAATTAACTGCATTTGTGGTAAATACGCCATCTTTCCAGCATGCGTCCCTGCTATGATTTTTGCCTCGACGACATGATCTGCTAATCTTGTAATCACCAAACGTGTTTCGTTACACAATCCTCTTTGCTGCTATGATTTTTTCCTCGACGACATGATCTGCTAATCTTGTAATCACCAAACGTGTTCCGTTACACAATCCTCTTTGCTGATCAATGTTCCTTAGTAGCATGACTGGCACACCTATTTTGAGAGTGAGGATGTGATTCGGTAAACCTGAAATTTTAAAAGCATTCAAAAGCTCTGGCGAATATATCGATTCATCAAAGGTAGCATCTATCTCTATTTCACAAATTGTGTCTGCGCTTAGATAAGTTTTTTCTGGTCTGTTTATTTTTTTAAGCAGATGGTCGTTAATCATATCAACCTTTTCATTTGTTGGAACCAATATAGCTTTATTTTCAAAATATCAAGTTTTTCCCATGTCTGTTTCGATTGTTGGATATATGGCTGATATCATTGCTTTAAGAGAGTCACCTTCCAAGTTAATCAGCACATCGCCAGAAAACTCTATTTCAGCTTCTCCATCATTTTCTGGACCTACTTTACCTTCTCCTACCTTCAACAACCAATCAAAAAATTCCTTTATTTCTTTTGAATCATTTTCATTTGCTCATTTCAACTGCATGTTGGTAGTTAACTTAAGTACCATACAGTACGCCCGTAACTTTGAATGATTTATGGAGGCATTAACTATTTCTTCTCTTGTTCCTTTTTTTAATTACAGGCAAAACCTGACGAAAATCACCACCGAACAATTTAGTTTTGCTTCCAAAAGGTTTATTATGCAACTGCCAAACATAATGTCTTTTAAACTTCTATCAAGAGCCTCGAAATCATGTTTGTGTGTCATTGGTGCTTCATCCCAAATGATCAATTTGGTTTTCCATAATAATGCACCAAGTTGGCTATCAGGAGCGATGTTGCAAAAAGATTCATATGTTAGGTTTATTGAGATTTTGAACTTAGAATGAGCAGTTCTACCTCTTGATAATAATAGGGCTGCGATACTGCTAGATGCGACATTAATCACAATATCCCCTCTCCATCTGATTTCTTCCGATTATGTGTTCCATAAGAATGTTTTCCCTATTCCTCCATAACCATACAAAAAAAATGCACCACCTTTATGGGAATCTATCGCCGTTATAATTGTATCATAAACTCCACGTTGTTTGTTAGGTCACTAGTTTTACAACACAAGCTTATAAGAAAGGAGATGAGGCGATTGAACAAGTATCACACACACACACGTTAATATGAAAGACCGGTTATGCGTAGAGAGTATGTGTGAAAAGAAAACTTGAACAACCAACCTTCAAATGAAGGTTTACAAGAGGTATTTATAGGAGGGAAGCTAGGGCAACACTCCTAGTTCCCTTCCTATCCTTATTGGGCTTGGGTCAAGCTTATGGGCCTTCTACATAAGCTTGACCTTAAACAAACATAAAGGCCATAATAAAGCTACCTATTACATATGAAATATAAATACTTGAAATATGTTTAGGAGTGATTCCAACAATCTCCCCCTCAAGTATATATGAATGAAAACGGTGAAGGCGTTGATGTAATAGTAGCAGTGACGTCTTCTGACATTCTTCTTTCTTGTGAGAAGAATTGCCTTGATTCGAACAATCTCCCCAGTGTAGAGAGATAGTTATCTTTGAACAGTTATGCTTTGACGTCATCTTTAACTTTGTTCTTTGATCATTGTTCTTTGTGGTGAGAGTGATAGTATGTTGTCGTCTGCATCGGTCTGCCTCAGGTCTGCTTCGTTGCTCCAGTGTCTCCACGTCATTCTTCAACATGCTCACACGCTCTTTGACGTTGGAATTCAATACTGATGAAGTTCTTTAGGTCTTTAACTTTGTAGATTCTTTGGTTTGACAAAGAATCATTCTGACGGTTGTGTTGCTTTTGAGTAGAACTTCCATTAGTGATGATGTTGGCGTGAGCATGAGAAGAATCAGCACGATCATCCCGCTCCGGAGCTTCCATAAGAAGAAAACATTTCAAACGGTTAGTAATAAGCGGTTTCCGGCACTTACAAGTTTGAACTTCGAGAGTGTCAACAGCATAGTGTGAGGACACAACTCTAATTCTTACAAAGGCCGTTCCTGAACTGGAGTCCCACAAGTGAGATAACGCGATGTACCGAAGTACATCTACAGTTCAGATGAGTCGCTGAGGTACACCGAAGCATCACCTCACGACTGTAGACCGTTTGAGACACACTCTGCGTAATCCACGGGGAGTTACCGAAGTGACCTGCTGACAGGGCTGTTTGATGTTGACCCTGGCAGGAGTTTCCATTCAATCACTGAGGATCACAGACGTGAACCTCTCATAAATGTTCTCGACAGATTGCTAAGATCTGTGAAGGACTCGATATGAACCATTGATGATCTTATTAGTTGATCATCAAGTGATTAAATGTCAAGTGTTCCTAAGAGATCTTTTGATGAATCTCGTGGCTCTAGACTCAATAGTGCGTTTTGGTTTTCCTGAGCGGAGACTAGGGAGAGGTTCTCCTTCTTCAATACCAGCAATCTCTAGGAGAAAGCCGATAGTTTACGTAGGGTTCCCTGTGAGAATGAAACAAGCTTCTGTTGAGAGAAACTTGAGTGGATAAGAAGGTTTAGTGCATGCGTCACTGGGTCCATGACGACTTTTAATCTTCAATACCGGCGTCACTAAGTGACAACAAGTAGCATATGAATTGAACCCGGTGTCTGCCCTAAGTTGAATAATCTGGAGGGCTATTTCTTTTCACCCTTTTCTTTGCATTTCTTTTTAATTCTTCAACTCCTTCTTTCTCCGATTCTCATTTTCTCCTTTTTACAATCATACCTAAGGACTTCTGAATACTAACTATTTGTAGTGTCCTTGGGTAGATCCCTCCGGCTCTGGCGGATCATAGGACGGTTATTCCTAACCTTAGTCACCTTATAACTCCATGACTAACCTATGTTTGCCATTAAAACCACTGTATGAAAAAATGTCTCTCAAAGGGTTTGTTAATGAAAAAACATGTTTGAACCATTGTGAGAGATGATGTTTTGCATAAATACTCCCCCTCCACATGTGCTTAATAGTTTTAATGGTTAAATGCACAGTGAGGAAAGAGCGCGCACTTTTGAATTGATCCACTGAAGATAGACAATCCCCCGCGAGACACGGTTACGTTGCATAGTTAAAGAGTTACATTGTCAGCTTTTAGGTGACAACTAGCTCTAATAACTACCTTGAAGGTGTAGACAAACCTTGGAAGGTTGTCAAACCCGTCAGAGTTCATGTCTACCAAGAGTTTCTCGAATGGTACATTCTACTCGGACAAGTCCTTTGCGAGACACGTTTACATCACTAGCGAACTAGTTTGAAATTATTACCCGTCCAGGACAAGTCTTTTCGAGTTACTAACAGTTAAGTATCGTCAATTCGTTGGTTAAGTCTGAGGTACACAGATTCATTTGCATTTTGTACAACATATTTCTTATCACACAATTTTCTCCCCCTCAAAAATGGCATATTAAAGTGTTATTTTTGAAACGTTTGAGAATAAATATGACCATTTCGAGTGTTGCGGGAAGAATGACCACTGTGAACAATTTGTGAACAAAGTTTCAAATACTCCCCCTCAACAAGTGATATAAACGGTTGAGGTTTTGAAAGTCTTAAGGGAAAGTACTTGTTCTTTTGAGCAAAACCTTGAAAAATGAAAGGTTTGATAGGTTTTACTCAAAAGTAAGAAGCTTTCGCTCCTTTTATAAGGATTGTGGCACTGAAGCGTACCACAGGGTCCTTTCTTGACAATTACGGGTTGTACACTGTTATGTGTGCACAAGCCATTTACATATATAATCATACATCCAAAATTATGAAGGAAACAATTCAAGGGGTACCAGGAAGTGTAGTGATGTTCCCAGGAGTGCGCGCAGGACGTTGAAAGCCGGTGATGTTTCTCCTGGGTCGACCACCAACATAGCTCTCCAATCGTCTGAACTGATCCCTTCTGAACAACCGTTCATCAATCATGGTGATGATCCTTCTCACATCCCTCCTTTCCTGAGAATTCCAGCGCTTACGAGATCCCACTTTCAGGCGTATATCCTTCAACCTGTATGCTAATCCGTCCCTAACCAGCTTCAAAGTATGATCCCCGAATTTCTGAAGATCACTACACGCCATTAAGCAGTTTCTTTGAAGTTCACTGCGGTAAACAACTCCGAAAGGTTTGCTGATGAGCGTATATTGAGGTAGCTGATTGAGATCGGGAAGAGTAAGCATTGGAGGAGTGAGGTTGACACGCGTCTGGTAAGATTCAACAGCCATCCTGGATATCTTCAACACGTTCTTTGATCACAATGCGTCTAATGAAGATGAGAACTGACTTGATAAATTCACGTTGAACTTCAGTCGAGAATTGTCTCATACGACCCTGTACCTTGGCAAGGTACATGTCTTCGATGTCGTTGAGGGACAAGTTCTCAAAGTCAGCCTCGGAGAATCCATAGTCCTGTTCATCTTGTCGTTTGACTATGATATTCTTTAAGAATGAATAGTCCCACTTAGACTTGAGATCAATGTGTTTGATGGCCACGATGTCCTTAGAACTATACACTGCATGTTGAGACTTCTGAACCAGGCAGCTTCAGTAGTAGATTCTTCGGCGTTCAGGCCAATGATGAATCCCATACAATGCATCTTGGTCGTATGCTTGCACGTTGTCCGAAAACAAGTGATTTGCACGTTCCTCGATAGCTATGCAGTTTGAGTAAATAGCCGCTGGGAATGGAAGAGTCAATGATGTAGCGTATTTTCGCGAACCATCGCTACCGTGTAAGAGAAAATCCCGGTCTCTGTTAAAGAAGTATCGGAAGGGAATCCGTGGTTCGTCTGTTTGGCCAATGGTCGGTAGGGGTTTGGTCCAATCGGTGTAGTATGGAGGGTTGTCCCTTTGTGTGAAGTCAATGTTTGCTTCCGGATTGAGCCAATCCATGTCGTTAGACATAGCTCGAGCGATGTTCTCAAGATGATATTCGACCTCGACAGCGCTTTCAGAGCTGTCTTTAAGAAGTTGGAATGCATCATTCTTGATTCGCTTCAATTCAGATTTCGTCATTTTCTTCACATGGAACTTTTCTTGCAAAAGTTTTGCGTGCTCCAATGTAGAACCGTCTACCAATCCTTGACCTTCATCAGGGTAGGGAGTTTGATTGACAAGTGTGGAGAACCATTCAAACTCTTCGGTTTTATCGTCATCTAGCCATGAGACAACTCCAGGATGAGTCGTCTTCTTCTTCTTTTTGGAAGGCCTTGATGATGATACTGGTTTCTGCACTTGTTTGGGTGAGGTGGGTTGTTGTCGGGGCTCAAGGACCTCTTCATCGTCACCACCCGTATACTCAAAGTAATCACTTGTTTTATGAGTCAGGGGTGGTAACTCGGAATCGTCCCGAGGTTTATCAGTAGAAGACCGAGGTGGAGGAGACTTTTTTGAGAAGAAGTTCGTGGTGGAGGAGGTGGCATAGAGGTAGATTTACCCGACTGCTTCTGACGTTTATGTGCAGAATCCTTATCCTTATCATCGTCATCTCTTGGTCGTTTGGGTTGATCGGCTGACTCCTTGCATGATGATCCGAGTTGAAAATCAAGTAGATTTTCGAAAAATTTAGCTTCATCCGAAGTAAACGTTCCAGATCGCTTTGACATTTGTATCACAAGTTTAGCGATTAACTCAGATTCCGAGAGATCAGCTTCTTTGGCCATTGTATTTTTAACCAATGCTACGATGTTAGGGGTGAGTTGTCTGGAAAATATTTCTCTAGTCACACCGGGGACAGTGTCAAGAAGAAACTTGTGAGTATGATCTCTTGCTGTCTTTTCCAGTTCCTTTTGGATTTTAGGAACGATATCCTGAAGGTACTTGTTAGTGTAACCTTCGATCATTTCGTTCAGTTCCTCTTTACGATGACTCTTCATGAACTTCTGAACAAATTCCCTTTCTTTCTCCATCTTGTCATGCTCGTCATACATATGCTGTATGTGATCAGCAAAGAAATTTAGCTTTTGTAGAGCACGTTTTTCTTTCTGACTTGTTTGACAGCTTTGTGAATTCGTTTATGAGCTTGAGAAATCCAAGATCGAGGTGGTTTCTTCACAGATTTGGATGATGATATTGTTGATCTTTTTGATGGTGGTGGTGATGAGTGAGATGAAGAATCTGATGAGGAGGGGACATGAGGAGATTCGGGGTCCTTTGGAGGTGCAGAAGTATCCTCCTTGGAACGAGTTGGACTGCTGAGAAGAAAGTCATCATAATCTTCTTCGTCATCATGTCCAGTTTTAGCCTTTTCATCCGTCTGTTCCTTAGGTTCTTCATCAGTTTTCTCTTTCTCAGTCTTATTCTTTTCTGGTTCGTCAATGTTAAGATCAGTAGACTCCTTCACAAGCGTTTTTTGTTGCACAAGAGTGGTGGCACCAGATCCCTTATCGGGTTGATTAACCGCATCAGGACCTGGTGAAGAGTGGACAGCACCACTTGATCCGCCGGGGCCACCCATTTGATCTTTTGCAAATTCTTCAGCTTTTTGAATTTGTCTAACTAATTTAAACTTTTTCCTGTATGATTGATCCAGTTGCTCTTCTTCTTCTTCAGAGCTTTCATCATGAGACTCAAGTACAGGAGTCTTTCCTTTTCCATGATCGGTTGTTGGACTTGTAGATTTAGTCACTGGAGGAGGGGATACGGTTGCCGATTCAGAGAAGGTAATCTCTTCATCTGTGTCAGTACCTTCAGAGCTTTCGTCCACAAGCTTTCTTTGCGGTTCGGGTTTGGGAATTGGGATGGGAGCAGCTTCCTTAGATGGAACAATCCTCTTTGAAGGAGGGTTCCTCTTGGGGAACTTCCTTTGACTCACAGTACTTGCCGTACTTCCTGCACTTCCTCTTTTGGTTCTCCTTACAGGTGTTTCAGAAGATTTTTCGTCGAGATGACCAACTTTGCCTTGTCTAACTGCTTCCAGATACCTTTTGTACCTTTCGAGCTTTCGACATCTTCGCTAGAAGGAAATCTGGTAGCACAAAGACCTTGTTTCTTTGTAGACGTTTCCTTGATTCTAACAGATAGAATGGGTTCCGTCAACATGTCGTGATTGTTGGGGTCATTGAGCCTCTTGGGAATGTCAGGATGAAGTCCAAGTGCTCTCTGGATCAACAATTTTGTATATCCGATGTAGGGAATCTTTGAGCCAAGTTTGTTGAGAAATGACATCATGTCATCCCAAATCAGAGCTTCGATAGCGATGTGTTTCTTGTTGACCAATGCCCGGAATATTTGCAGTTCTATGAGCTTAGGGTGCTCATAGCCGCTGTCACGACTAGAAACAGACTTGGTGATGATCATGTAGAGAGTTCTCCGTGGTTGAGGAATACTCTTAAGCTCTACGTGAGAATGCTTGGTGATTACTCCTGTAGCCTCGCCATAACCGATATTGATTAAGAATTGGAGAGTGAGCTCTTCAGCAGGTGTGGCATATAGTTTGGTTGGATCGACATCTGGAATTAGGAGAACATGCCCTTAAGTCTGCAGGTGTAATGGTGACTTGTTTGTGATTCAGAGTCACCGTCACAGCAGCTTGTCCTTTGACCCTTTCCATAGTGTTCCAGAACTGTTGGATGTAGATCTCGTGAACAGCTGCAGAGTGTGAAAGCATGTTCGATACGGATGAGTCTTCGAATGTCAATAGCAATTAAACACGAAGATTCAGAGCAAGTGAGGTTGTCAAAGTCAACACGGAGATTATTCTTTCCTATCTTCATTGGATAGCCATGAGGATAGATATCAGCAATGGAGAGAACTTCAGGTGCATCCATATTCATTTGTTCATCCATGTCGTGATCTGAGATAACATTAGCCAAAAGAACCAACATATCGAAAGACATAATGTTAGTCAACAGAAGGTCTTATTGTCTAGTTATTGAGTGTACAGTGTCAATGATTGTTACGAGTCCTAAGTCACTTGTATATTAAATAGTCCAATGACGCCGTGAAATGTTTCGTGAGTTAGTTAACTTTAAGTTTTAAAGTTTATTTTATCACTTATTGTTCACAACATATCAAACGATTTCAGTTTATTAGTGACATTTTAGGATTCGTGATGATATGATTAGTTTATTTACAAGTTTGAACAAGTAACAATTCATCATGAAGGTCAATCCAGGGTTAAGCGTAGTTATGGCAAAGTTATGCGTGAGACGTGAATGATATATGCTTAGGCGTAAACTTACGCGTAGGGTCTTAACTTACGCGTAAGAAGTGTTACGCGTAGGAAAAAGAGACCTTATGCGTAGAGCTTATGCGTAAGCATATATTAACCTTACGCGTAAGGCTACTCGTAAGAGTTGACCTTATGCGTAGAGGTCACTTGTTTACGCATATCCTTCACAGGATACGCGTAGTCCATTGTAGAACCTTACGCGTAGAAGTTATGCGTAGGATTATTCTTACGCGTAACATGACTACGCGTAGGGTAATCCTTATGCGTAGAGTGCAAATGACCTTGATTCTGATTTTCACAAGTAACAAGCCTGAAATAAGTTTATCAAATCATCAAAGTTAACACAAAACATCATTTTATCACAGATTACAACATACTAGCTCATTTTAACTGTTACGCGTAGAATACATACGCGTAGCCTAAACCCTAAATCTACGCGTATGGATTCTAGCCATAGATTATGCACTAAACTTTTTCTGGTAGCTTAAGAGAGTTGAGGAAGTCTTTATACCGAGTTATAACACCCAATTCATGGTGAATCAAAAATACCCAAACTTATGAACTTTAAACCCTAATTCCAAATTATTGATTATTTAGAGTTTCTGGGTGGTTATAAAGCAAGGAAATCATTAATTCATCACCATAAGACCATAACCCAACAATCTTTTGACCAAAAACACTTCACATTTGAAAATACCCAATTCGACTCATAAACCCTAATTTTCAAAAATCATCAATTAGTGTTTCAGGGTGGATTTTGATGGTTAAAATGGTATCATAGATGTATTATGAACGTTTTGACACAAATCATTTTACCACAAACATACACACAATGATTGTGTGTTCATACGCTTATGCGTAGAACACATAATCACGCGTAGAAAACGTTTTAGCCGTAGGATTTGAATGAAATTAAAAACCTTTGCTTAGAAACATGTTTTACACAAGAAACAACTTACAAAATGATGATCAAAAGCACAGAATTCTTGAGTTATTATTAGGCGTAGGATCCTTTTAGGTATTTTGTAATAAATGAGAAGTGATAGTTAGGTGGGGGTGTTTTATTTAAAATAACTTTAAGTTTTTGACAATTTTGGTCCCTCCACCTATTCCATTTTCATCCAAAGCCTTTTAACTTCCATTTTTGGTTACCAAATGAAGATTTTAAGAAAGAAACTTGACGACACTCCCCCTCGACTTGAGAAAATAATGAAAGGTTATAAATTAAAGTTCGAGGAGTGTCTTTGAACCAGAAAATGTACCACCATTTGTAAAAGAATCAACTGAGATGTGATAACATGCAAGTACACAGGTGATTTGAAACAGTGTAAGTTTATTTTCTCCCCCTCAACACTTGATCGGAAAAATAATGAATTTTGAAAGATTAAAGTGTTGACGGAAGAAATGTACTTGCAATGTTGAAAGAAAAGTAGATTAGAAGAATATTTTTGTTGTTTTTATCAAGTTTTATAATTTTGTATTTTGTTTTTGAAAAAGGTATTTACAAAAGAGAATTTTGGTGTTTGACAGTTTTAGGAGATCATCCAATTCCTCTTGAGTCAAACACCTCATACCAATCCGGTGGACCAACTCATTAAACCTAGCGGGAGGCAAGGCTTTGGTGAGAAGATCTGCCAATTGGTATTCTGTACCCACAAAATATAATTCAACAAGTACCTGCTCCACGTGATCCTTGATGAAATGATATCGAAGATCGATGTGCTTTGATTTCGAGTGCTGAACCGAGTTGCACGAGATTGCAATGGCACTCCGATTGTCGCAATACATCGGGATTCGTCAAATACGTAACCATAGTCTTTGAGTTGTGTTCTCATCCATATGACTTGAGCACAACATGCGGACATGGCTACATATTCTGCTTTGGTTGATGACAGCGATGTACAATCCTGCTTCTTCGATTGCCAAGACACCCGTTTATCACCAAGAAATTGTAAAGCTCCTGAAGTGCTTTTCCGTGAGTCTAAGCATCCCGCGTGGTCGCATCAAAAAGCGATTAGTTCAAAACCGAATCCTTCGGATACAGATCCCCAAGTTAATGGTTCCCTTTATGTATCGGAGGATTCTTTTAGCCTCAGAGAGGTGGGTTTCAGTTGGTCTCAACTGATAACGGGAGCAAAGATATACGGCAAAGACAATATCAGGTCTGCTAGCTGTTAGATACATGAGAGACCCAATAATACTATGGTATTTTGTAGGGTCCACCAATTTCCCATGTAAATCAGCGTCTAGCTTCTTGGTATGAGCCATTGGTGTGGCATAGGTGTCACAGGTTTTCATTCCAAATTTGTTTAACAATTCAAGGGCATATTTGGACTGACTCAAGAAAATACCACGGGGTGATTGATGAACTTGCAGTCCGAGAAAGAATGTGAGTTCACCCATCATGGACATTTCAAAATTTTCTTCATTAGTTTTGCAAAAGCGATTGAAAACTTTTTATGTGTAGACCCAAAAATGATGTCATCCACGTAAATTTGAACAATTAAGATATGTGCCCCGTGATATTGTATAAAAAAGTTGGGTCAACCGAACCTTTGGTGAAATTATTAGCAATGAGGAAAGATGATAGCTTATCGTACCATGCCCGAGGAGCTTGTTTGAGACCATACAGAGCTTTGTTCAGTTTGTAGACGTGATTCGAAACTCAGGATCAACGAATCCATCCGGTTGGCTGACATAAACCGTTTCTTTAAGTTGTCCATTGAGAAACGCAGTTTTGACATCCATCCGATAGACCGTTATATTCATATGAGCTGCGAATGCTAGAAATATCCGAACAGCCTCAAGACGAGCAACCGGAGCAAAAGATTCTTCAAAGTCTAATCCCTCTTCCTGACGATAACCCTTAGCCACCAGACGTGACTTGTTTCGGATGACGTTCCTTCAAAGCATCCAATTTGTTTTTCCAAATCCATTTTAGACCAATGACGTAGACTCCTGTTGGTCTTTCAACCAGTTCCCATACTTCAAGACGTTTGAATTGGTTGAGTTCTTCTTGCATGGATTCAATCCAGTTGTCTTTTGTCATTGCGTCTTTGATGTTTTTAGGTTCAGATTGGCAGACAGTGAGTGCATAAATGCAATGTTCACCGTCGTGTGAAGACGTTGTCTCGTAACGACTGGTTGATTCGGGTTGCCAATAATGTTTTCTAGAGGATGGTCTTTCGTCCATCTATGTGTGGAGGGTTGATGTTGGTATACATTGTGCAGATTCTGAGGATTCAAATGGTTTGTGGAAGATTCCGCGACATCCGGTGCAGCAGTCTCATTAGCAAACGGGTTGAAGAACGCATTTGGATCAAAATCTGCAGGTGGGGGTATTTCATTCAGAATATCATCACCTGGTTCATCATTGTTGGAAGCGGTGTGTTCAACTGTTGTGTTGGAGTCAACTGGTGTAGGTGCTTCTTCAACAGTAGTTGTTGTAGCAGGTGTATCAAGTATAGGAATATTATCAGGTTGTGCAGCGGAAACAGCGGATACACCTGAGCACGTTCATCAATATCGTCACTGAACAGCGGAGCAAATAACCTTTCCATTTGGTGACGAGTAAGCCGAGGGCTTTCTTCAGCTGATGATGGGGTTTGAGGGAAGTTTAAGCGGTTGTGACGGGTTCTAAGTCTGTTATACTCGAAGCCATATCCGTGAGTTCATCGAAATGAGCATGAATCGCTTCCATCACCTGCTTTGTACGACGATTCCGGATTCGGAAACCTTTGGAATTATCACAAGATCCGATAAAGACTCCAATGTCACCTTTGGCTTTGAGCTTTCCAAAGTCATCACGATCATTATTCGGATAGCAAAGAGATCCAAATACATGAAAGTGTTTTAGATTCGGTTTTCAGTTATGGACAAGCTCGAAAGGTGTTTTGTTGTGGCGTTTTGTGATCATAGAACGGTTGTGAGTATAGCATGCAGAGATACGCTTCGCCCATAAGTAATCTGGAAGTTTAGCATTAATTAACATTGTTCTTGCAGCTTCCACTAACGCTCGGTTTCGTCTTTCAACAACTCCGTTTTGTTCAGGTGTACGTGCAATAGATGTTTGATGTTGAATTCCCACTTTCTCATAGAATTCACGAAGGGTTTTGTTAACAAATTCAGTTCCTTTGTCTGCTCGATGATTCCGACGGTGTTTCGGAGCTGAACCGTATTTTTGTGAGAAAGGTGATGATCATTTGTGGAGCTTGGTCTTTGCTACGAAGAAAGTAGACCCAAGTCCATCGTGAGTAGTCATCAACAATTACTAAGATGTAGCGTTTGCCATTGATCGCTTGCACACCGATCGGGCCACACAAATCCATGTGAAGAAGATGAAGCACATGCTACGAGCTGTGTTCCACCTTTGAAGGAAAATGAGCACGAGTGCTTTTCCCTTGTTCACAAGCCGAGCAAAGGTGATCTTTTGAATACCGGAATCGTGGGAGTCCTTCAACTAGTTTGTGTCGAGCAAGGTTGGTGATGGTTTGAAAGTTTAGATGTGAGAGACGACGGTGCCATAGCCAGGATTTTGTTGATGTTGCCTTAGAAAGTAAGCAAATGGGAGAGGAAGCAACCATGTCTTGCATAGAGATAGTGTAGAGACTAGAATTACGCGAGCGAGACATAAGGTCATTTCCTTGTAGATCACTTAATGAAACAAGTTTTCTCCCCTGAAGCAACCTCCAAATCTCCATCACAAAATTGACCCACTGAAAACAGATTGTGACCGAGGCCTTCCACATAGTAAACCCTGCTAATTTCGATGTTCCCATTGACATAATCTCCGTAGCCCATGATAGCTGCGAAGTGATCATTCCCGAACCTGATAGTGCCAATGAACTTTGCAATAAAGTTTGATAACAGTTTAAGATTGCCTGTCATGTGTCGGGAACATCCGCTATCAACAATCCAGAGAATGATCTGTATCACCTGCATTACACACATACGACACAGATGGAATAGAAGTAGATGTGGAACCCGAAATGTTAGAGGGTTCCATTATAGTAGATATACACACATCAATAGCTTTAGGTATCCACTTAAATCCTAGTGTGTTATATATCCATTTCCGCCATCTATAACTACTCTTTGCTTTAGTCTTAGTGAATGCACTAGGTGGTACTACATTCCTAGGAGGTGAAACTGGAGCTACAGGGACAGCAATGCGTTTTTGAGAATCTAAAGATGGCGGTCTACCAAGCACAGACTTAGAAAGATTAGTTGGCCTAGAGGTATTCCGGTTCTTAGGATTCCTTAAACGAGAGATTATAGCTTTAGCAACACATTTATCATGGCAATCAGTATTCATACTTTTACCACAAATAACACAAGGTGCATCGATCTGAATATCAAAAGTACTTAATGGTTTAGCATTCGTTACATCACTATTTCTATTACATTTGCTAGACGCAATATCTATAGTGGAGGCAACGTGTGTCTTATTCAGAGCCCTAGGGTGTTCTTCTACTTTAGCATTCTTGATTGATCTTTTCTTAGGTCGCAACTTCCTATTCTTCGATTGAGTGCTCTTAGGCCGTGAAGTGCGGACGTTTGGAAAAGGCTCAACTATTCCTGCTTCAAGAGAAGGAAGCACGTTAGCTACTTGTGATTTGGCAGTAGAGATTCTAGGTGCATGAGTACTAAGTGTTACGGGGCTAATCTCTTAATGATTGTTGGCGGAATTTGTTCATACTTTCCTAACATTTCTCTTAACTTGATGATAGTGTGAATCAGATCTTGATTTTCAGACCGAACATTTCCAGAAAATGCATAACTTCTTTAGTGTGTGCAAGATAATGATCAAGTTCATTTGATGCTTCATCACGAGTCTTTTTAAGTAAATCAAATATGACACCATATTCCTTTTAACTTTTACAAGTTCTTGTTCATATTTTGAGATTTGACACTTGAAAGACACGCTTTGATCATCCAGTTGCTCAATTTTAGAATCGAATGGTTTTGCACGCAACTGGTTGATTTTGTTTTGAAAAGCAATTTGTTGATCGTGAATATCTTTTTGACACCAATTAAGACGACGTATTGCATTTGAAAGTTCGTTTGACAATCGCTTGTTTTCAACGCTTAAGGACTCGATCTGAAGCACATTATCGTGTTCTCAACATTTACCACGATCAACAAGTATCAGCAGAGATATTATCAAATGCATATGACAACGAATTCAATAACACAACATTTTGAACATCCGCACAGATAACATCTTCCAAGAGTCGATCAACATCTTTTCTTAACATTTTCTTTTTACGCTTAGTGTTTGAAATAGATGTTTCTGTTTTCTCGAAAACGTTTTTCATGACCCCAAGTTCCTTATGAAAATCCTTTTCCCAGGCAATTGCACAACTTTTCAAGTTTTTAACATTAGGTAAAAGATTTTTCTGAAAAATGTCTCTTTGTTCTCGCGCCAGAGGCGATTGAAAATGTTCAACTTTGATTTCAGATCGATATTCTATCTCATGTTGTAAAATTTTGAGGTCAGCCATGAAAATGTCAAAATATCGAAGAATTTTTCGATTTTCAGGTTGTGAATTTACTTCACTAATGGAAGGTAAAGGACCATAAGTTTGTGCAAAGTCCGTTTTGGGATTAACAATAGAAGACTCGGTGTTTCGATGATAACTCTTGGTGTGTTGGAAGAATCCGTTGGTGTGACGAAAGTGACCGGTTTAGAATAATTAAAAGGTTTGTTGTAAACAACAGTTTTTTATTTTGATCGACTCTCGTCTTCTGCATCTAATTCCTCTTGACGATGGTATTCAACAACATTCATACATGTAATTATCAATTTTATATTCTGCACTGGAAACTTCCGGATTTGGTTTGAATGTTTTGGTTGAAAGCTTAGGTTTGTAATCAGCAAGATTCGGTCCATATCCATTTGGATTTGGTTTTAAAGTAAACTTTTCAATGGTTGTGACCGACTCGCCATGTTTGTAAACAACAGTTTTAAACTCTTTAAGTTTGTTTTGCAAGCCGATGATTTCTTCAAGATGATCATCTATTCGTTTCGTTGAATGCTTTTTGTATGCAGAGAACTGTTTTTGACAAGTTAACAACTCAGCCTTAGCTTTTTGATTTTCCAAGGTGAGAGCGTTAATTTGCTTTTTATGTTCATGTTTCAGTTGTTCTATTTCGTACAACAAAGCATTCTTCGAAGCGGCTAGATAACGCATCTGTCGTTCTAAATATTTTTCGTTTTGATAAGATTTGGCAAAGGCTGCTTCAAAACCGTTTTCACGCTTTTCTTGAGTTTTGAAAAAGTTGAGTTGCTTTTGTAAACATTCAAAATCCTTTGTTAACAGTGCATTTTTACTTTTCAAGTCCTGATTTAATGCAACACATGCCGCAATTTGGGATTGTTGGTCTTGAAGTAACAGAACAAGATCTGGATGGGGCAAAGGTTCATCTTGTTCAACGTGAGTCACAACATGATCATTATTTAGATCCTCAAGTATGACCACGGAGTCAATTTGATTATCAAAGGAAACCGGTTGGTCATCTTGATCGTCAAATATAACTACGGGGTCTAGTTGAAAATCGCCGGAATGAGATGTGGATGACTCATTTTGACCATTCTGAGCCTTGCCGGATGCAGATGTTGGCGGAGATATGAGATTCGAGATAAATATGGTTTGTTCGGGTACCTGAGACAAGCCATCAGTGTCATACACTGGACCTGTGTCACTCATGTGTAACGCCTGCATAGTAGCCATCAACATAACATGCATTGGCCTCGCAAGTCCTCCATATCATCATCCGAGTCAGCATTTGCCATAAAGCTCTGTTCTTTGTCTGTGAGAGTTCCACCACCTTCATCCTTAAGAGCCAAAAGAAGAGCCTCTTTGAAATAAGCACTGCCCTTAGTCCTTGGCTTTGGGCATGCATTAGCCAGTGTCCCTTCTCATTGCAGTTGTAGCATCGAAGACCATTCAACCCATGATGAGCATTTCCCTGTTCCACCACTTGAGCTCTGTTGTTATTCCTACCCAAAGCATTAAACCCTTGACCACCGCCCATCTGACGACCATAATCACGATTCTGAACTTCAACACGTCCATTGTTCACAACAGCTTGAGTCCGTGTGTTAGATGAGGAACGAATACGATTGTTGGATTTGTTGGTATAACGGCTAAAGGCATTAGCAATCATAGCAAATCCTTGTTGCAATGCTTCGAACGGATCGGATTCCTCAGTTGCATCACTGACATATGCTTGAGCATTGTTGTTGTATGGAACCAATTGATTTTGTTGAGGTTGTTGTTGTGAAGGTGTGTTTGATGCATTTGGTTGAGTTGGTGTGAGGAGAATAACGGTTTTGAGCATATAAGGCAAGTTGTTGTTGATTTTCCGGATGTGTTGGTGGAGCAATTTGAGCACGGAGAATCCTTTTCCGATCAACTTCCTTTTCATGAGGTTTCAAGTAATCGTACAACAATCCGTAGGTAGAATGATGCATGTTCTTCGCTTGACGGAGAAAAATGACATACTTCTCCCATTCAGGACCAAGACTACTCGGGAACTTAGTATTCACTGCAATTCTTGGCATGATGATGTTGTGTTTATCCAAATCATTGATGATGTCTGAAAATCTATGATGATAGGACTCTAGTGTCTCTCCCGGTTCAATCATGAAGTGTTCATAAGCCAAGTAAATTTTGGATTCCAAATCCTCCCGATTGAGTACAGATCCTTCCATAAGAAGACGAATATGATCCCACATTTTTTGTGCAGTTTTTTGAGCATCAACACTACGAAGAATTGGGTTTGGTAATCCTAAGAGGATGTATTCCATTGCAAGTTCATCAGCTTCATAGTGTAGAAGTTCTGTGGGATTTAAATCTGCAACAGTAGCAATGTTGGTTTGTTCATCTCTTGGTGGAATGGCATTTGGATCTCCGGGTACAATGATAGTAGGCATCTCAAATGGACCTTCTAAGATAACCTTCTTTAAGAACTTTCCATGTGGCTTCTTCAGATCACAAAACCTAAAGAACCTGATCACCCATTGATCGTAGTTTCCTGGAGTGAGCATTGGAGGTCTATCAAGTGATCCAGCCTCATGAATTGATTGTTGGCTGCTTAAAGCTTCACACATCTTTGCAAACCAAGTGGGTTCCTTCATAGTGTTCCTTGATGGATGTTGATTGAATTCAGTTGTGTACGGTTGAGCTTGAGAACTTGGTGGTGGTTGAACCATTTGAGGTTGTGGATTTGCAGCAAGTTGTGGAGTATGTTGTTGATTAAATTGTTGTTGATAAATTGCTTGTTGTTGATTCCATTGCTGATGTTGTGGACTTAGTTGTTGTTGTCGTTGAGGATATGTGTAAGGGAAATAGTTAGAGTATGGTGGTTGTGACATGTTGAAAAACTTGTGTGGTAAAAATGGATCTTTGTAGTCGAATGAACCTTTGTTGATGAAGTGTCCTTAGGCGTAGAAAAGACAAGAACCAAGTAGCACTTATGCGTAAAAACACCAAAAGTTACGCGTAACAATGAGGAGTTACGAGTAGGTTTTAGCTTACGCGTAAGTAGGATAAAAGCACTAAAGTTATGCGTAGACACAAGTTAGCGTAGAAAGTTAGGCGTAGGATTACCTTATGCGTAGACCTAAGTTTACGCGTAAAGTGAATCTTATGCGTAGGATTTCTACGCGTAAGCTTATGCTTATGCGTAATTTTAGGGTTTTTGCCCAAATGATCTTTTACACTTCACAGTGCAAAAGATATCCCAAAGTCGACGTATTTTCAGACTTATCCAAGTAAGAAAACACGGAATAAACCAGAAAAATGAAGATCAAACCAAGGAAAATCTTACGCGTAATTTTAGGGTTTTGATACGCGTAGGATTGCTCGTAACTTTGATTTTGCCCAAATGTGTTTCTAAACCAGATTTTTGTTATGGAATAGCTTCAATAGTACCAAAAGAACACAAAAGTGTGAATTTTGATGTACCAATACTGCTAAACGGGTTACGCGTAGAACGACACCCACGAACAAAAACAAGCTTAAAAACGTAAATCCACGCGTAAAGTTTGAAACTTTTTGCCAAAAACAAGTATTTTAACACCTCAAAACATTGAAAGTACAAGAATCTTGGATTAAAAAGTGTAAAAAACGAGTTTTTAAGATAACCAAAGTTTGCGTTATCTTTACGCGTAAGTCACAAAATCAAAACTTCAAAAACAAACGAGTACACCCAACTATTTGGCGATTGATACCACTGTTAGGTCACTAGTTTTACAACACAAGCTTATAAGAAAGGAGATGAGGCGATTGAACAAGTATCACACACACACACGTTAATATGAAAGACCGGTTATGCGTAGAGAGTATGTGTGAAAAGAAAACTTGAACAACCAACCTTCAAATGAAGGTTTACAAGAGGTATTTATAGGAGGGAAGCTAGGGCAACACTCCTAGTTCCCTTCCTATCCTTATTGGGCTTGGGTCAAGCTTATGGGCCTTCTACATAAGCTTGACCTTAAACAAACATAAAGGCCATAATAAAGCTACCTATTACATATGAAATATAAATACTTGAAATACTGTTTAGGAGTGATTCCAACATTGTTCCTTCGTCATTAATGACATTAATGATCTTTGTTCCTCCACAAGAAGCTCCTTATTGATTATTAGTTCTTCTTGTATCAGTATTTTTGACCAATCATCTTTGTTCCTTAAATCAGGTTGTGGCATGTAAGGAATATCTTTTAGTTTCATCCCTCTTGGTAACAACATTTCATTTATTAATATCAAAGCGCGGTTTCTCTTCTTGTCATCGGAAATATCATGATCTGTTTTTAAAGAATAAATGGAAATTTTAAATATAATTACCAAAATTATATATAAAACAATATAAATAAGACTTATCTGGTTTATTAAGGTCAACTCTTCGTAGAGATTGTATATCCTCTAAAAGTTCAGGCCAAGTTTCTTCCCAAACTTTGGTTGGTTTCCTTATCGTTTTACGTACAATAAGCCTTACAAACAATATTCTGCAATTATTTGCAGTACCAATTCTACTTGTTTCTTTTATTGACTCAATATATTCCTTATCATCTTCAAGTAACCACCTAGCATAACACAAATCTTGGAAATTTTTGTAAACTCTTTATCATGTTTTTAATCTCATCGTATTCCCTAGGACCTTTTACGACATTAAGCAATATTCTAAGGTAGAAAATTTCTTCCAAAACTCTTGGGACATAGTTAATTCTTCCTATTGCTGAACCTTTCTTCCTTTTTGTCCATTTTTTGTCAGTTTTATTCCAAACGTAATATTTTGGAAATTCAACGTTCGTATACTCCCTAGCATGTGTGTCAATCTTGTTTGTTTCCATCCATTGTAAGAATTGTGAATACCTAATAGAAGGCTTGGAAAGAATATCATCGACATCAGAACCACTTTCAAATACAACTGGTTGCTGATCAGGTAAATGGAACGATAAACGCTCGACATGTGGATATTGGAAATGAATGTTGAATTTATAAAGTCTCCAAGCTGATTCATATGCTGATATGTAACGACAATTGTAATGATCTGTAATTTCGTCATTGTTTTTTCCCTTCTTTTTTTCTTTCAATAGCCATGAGAACTCTATCTTGGTCTTTGTTTATGTATTTAAATAAATACTTAATTACCCCTGATTGGTTGCACCATTCAACATTCATATGAGCTTGAAACTTTTTCATCAATATTGGATTGTATCCAACTACAAATCTGTTATTAAAACTTGGTTACAATGTTGTCATATATTAATTAAAATTATGATAAATATATATATATATATATAGAAATTGGATCATTTAAAAAGTTGATCTCAAAAGAAAAGTGAGAGAAGTGATCTCAACCATTGGATCTCCCCCTCTTCCCCTACTTTTTTTTTCCCCAACTCAAAGGGCCTTATTGTAACTTCTTTTATTTTACAAGGTTTGTTTCGTAACTTTTTACATATTCTTCTTTTTTAACTTTTTACATATTCTTCTTTTTCATATGGCATACACGGTTTCTTCTTCTTTTTTTTTCTTTACAGTTTTTTTTTCTTTTTTCTTTTTCTTCTTATTTCAGTAATTTATTCATTCTTTGAATATACCCAAAGAAGGTGTGTCAACATTCGTGTTTTCATTAGATCAACAACTTATTCGACTCATTTTTTGTAGAGATTTGTTATTGCTATATTCTAATATGTACCTATAAGGATCTATTAATCCATATTGAAAGAAATAGTAAACTGGACCATATTGAATTAAAATCGGTCCATTTTTTACTCAATAAACCTACAAAAAGAACATACTAATATCTAAACTTGATTATGTACATGACAAGTTTAATGTCGGAATGAAAGTTAGGATGTAAAAGTATGAATTCTTGTTCCTCTACTTAATTCTACAACACTCGATGAAGATCCGTCTATATTTGCATCCACTGGACAAAGGGACTAGCGTTGCGGGTTCCACCTATTGAAAGAAAATTATGTAATGAGTCACAAAGATAATTATTGATCATGAATGTCTAACAAGAGCATGAAAGGTAACTTTCGAGTGAAACAGCTTGAGCAGCTTCATCTATAATAAAAATTTCAAAGAGAACTTACTTGAGTGAAAAGGCTTGAACCACTGAAATTAAGAGTAGAAAAGACCTGAAGCAAAAATTACAAATCAGAAGTCATGTGGTAACGTTTTGGATCGTGTCATCATAAGATTGAAAATACATACAATTCGAGACTCATCCATGATTGAGGGACAAATTGTGTCCCTGTCCCTTGCATCCATGTCTGTAAGTTTTTGTTCAACCTAAAAAGTCAAACTAGTTGGTTAGAAGGAATACATATCATGGATAGAACATAGTTTTTGCTGACACACTAATTAAAAACTATAAAAAGAGTTTTGGGTCAAATCAACCCCAAATAATCTGGTATTAAAACCTACCTGTTTTGAAACATTACCAACCCAGCCCGACCTGCCAAGTTTACCACCTATAACCTGCGATTTCTATATAAGTAATTAATGTGCAAACTGTATCGTACATACTAGGTAATCCATAGATACAGCCTGAACTAAGTGATGTGTATTGAGGCCGACCTGAACAATTTTAGGAGTATGTGTACGACCATTTTTATCATGAATACCTGGAGAAAATCATATACAAACTCATTATTTGAATATGAAACTATTGAATAAAATAAAGTTAGTTATTGATAAAAGATAAACCAACGAGATGATAACTTTTAATTAAGATTCCCGGCTATAAGGAGTTCAGTTCTTGCCTCCTTTCAGTATTTAGAAGTTCTGAGATTATCAATTGGCTCAAACAAGAAAGTGTCACGAGATATGCTTACGCTTTACCTCTAACTGCTATATATCAACGTTAGAACACCACTTACCTCAGAGTTGGTCTAAAATATCCTTTTAGAAACATGGAACTAGCTTCGGAGCAATGCCTACAAGTCTCGGCTCTAAGGGTAATGGATAATACTGATGCACTAATATAGTATAGATACATCAATGTATAATCATATGGATGCCCTAATATAGATGCTTTACCTCTAACTGCTATGTCCATCGATGCACTATTATATACCTTTTCGATGCACTAATCATACTCATAGATGCCCTAATATCTACCTTTTGATGCACCAATTGACGAGGAAGGGCGCCTAGAAGATGCAGTATAATACTTAGTGCCCTATGGATTGGAACAAAGAGAACAAAGTCTCATAATATTTAAAGTAGGTAAATAAAGCTAGCTAGGCTTATTATATGGTCAAAAAAGGCAAATCATATCAGAAGCTCGCAAACATGAGACGATTTAAAAATGATAGACATCAAAGAAAACGGTAGACTATAGACCACACTTCAAAAACTAGGGATCACATGCCTCTATTCTCCACTTTTTTGTAACTTTTTGTAAAATCTTAAAACAAATATGTGCTGGTTTGTTTGATATATATATACTGGTATGGATCTTTAATTAATTTGACAGTTTCCTATTGATTGTGGCCTATGGATATATCACATTTGATCTCATATGCTGCTGGCAGTAAACTAGTTTTGTTTTAGTATGTTGTGTCTAGTATGGAAGTATGGAAGTATGTATTGTCATGTTATGTGGCCATGGGAATTTGGAAATGTCCATGGTATGCCATAATTATGTTATGGGGAAAAAAACAAGTGTAAAACTGTAAATAACATAGCAGAATGAAAGTAGAAACAGAGCTATGACTAACAATGCGTACATAGATTGAATACCACCGGCTGGGTTGCAATGAAATCAAGCTCTTTTTGCACCTGCATTAAACTTCTTACCAGTGGCATATACAGAACACAAAAAAGTCTTTGATTCATCTCAGCCTACTTCCTGGTTGTATGCTCTTAACACTGTTCCAACAATACTACTTGGTATGTTTCATGACTCATTATAGATAGATAGATTAACAGACCCGCCAGGTTTCCTTTGGTTTGGTTTCTGACCCACCGATGATGCGCACACCCACTTTCTTGTTCACTCTTTCGACATTCAAATTACTACTAGTATCTTTTATTCACGCCTCTACTTTCACTAATTATAAAACTCCCCGGTATTTCTCGTATCTTATCATCATACATACATACATGTACACCCATCATGCTGTCCTGCTGATGCTTACTGGATACCATACACCACGTTATCTCCAGGTATATACTTGTTGCCTTCTGCACTACGTTTCCTACTTCAAATCATAATAAACAGCGATGAAGAGTGCGTTTTAGACTAAAGTTAGGCAAACATGTTATTCATACTTAAAATAGCTAATATAGATCTACTCAACATTGATGATAAGATTGTGACTGTATTTAGTTTGAAGCACAACACTACTGTTGACAAAAGCTTGTAGTAACCAATAGTTGTCATTATTGACACCGGGTACTACTGCACTAGCACGCGTTTTCATAATTTGTTTCCGTATGTGGTCTAACATTTGAAAAGTGTTTGAATGTGTGTTTACTGATGCACTAATATAGTATAGATACATCAATGTATAATCATATGGATGCCCTAATATAGATGCTTTACCTCTAACTGCTATGTCCATCGATGCACTATTATATACCTTTTCGATGCACTAATCATACTCATAGATGCCCTAATATCTACCTTTTGATGCACCAATTGACGAGGAAGGGCGCCTAGAAGATGCATTATAATACTTAGTGCCCTATGGATTGGAACAAAGAGAACAAAGTCGCATAATATTTAAAGTAGGTAAATAAAAGCTAGCTAGGCTTATTATATGGTCAAAAAAGGCAAATCATATCAGAAGCACGCAAACATGAGACGATTTAAAAATGATAGAAATCAAAGAAAACGCTAGACTATAGACCTCACTTCAAAAACTAGGGATCACATGCCTCTATTCATCACTTTTTTGTAACTTTTTGTAAAATCTTAAAACAAATACTGTACGTAACATGATAAAATAAAATAATAATATAAAATTAAAGGGGTGGCTGAAAATGGAATGTGAAAGAGGGAGGACAAAAACATGAATGCTGCAGTGAAAGATTAGAACAAAAATATATTATCAGGTTTCTTTTAATTTTATGAACAAAAGTGCAAATATCGTTATTGTTTTCTACATGCCATTGCTACTGCTGATTACAAGTCATAATCAGTTAAAAAATTATACTGTAATATATAGTGCTGGATATGTACTGGGTACCTTTTTCATTAAGGTTGCAACTTTTCCTTTCACATCTTCTATCGTTAGTTTTTCTTAAGCTAGAAGTACTCAAACACATCTTTTTATACTTGAACTGATCACAAGTCACAACCCTTCATTATAATAATTTTTCCTCTAAAACGAAGTTAATTAGACAATTGTTCATTAGAAGTTAATGTGAAAGAGGGAGGACAGAAACACTGATGCACTAATTGTACTCATTGATGCCCTAATGTTGTCCATCGATGAACTATTATATTCCTTTTCAATGCACTTGAGATAGTGATTGAATAAAAGACGGTACCCTTAACAGATTACATACATCAAAAAATCAATAGAATCATATAGTGAACTAACTGGTATACCGTGTTTGGAATTGCTTATTGAAACTAATAACTTTTGAAATAAAGAAGCATATAATCAGCTGCAATGAACCCCAATGCAGCAGACAATGTGTTTATTTTGTTTGTGCTCTAGTGCAACGCAATCCAAAACTCATATTTAAAGCTTCTTGTTTGACCTTCATATAATCAAGTAAGCATTAACACTTTTTTTTTTTGGGTAAAGGGGAGTAATCCAGTAAGCATGAACACTTTACTTAATTACTTCTATCCAAACACACAAAAAATCCTTTATCTATTTTCTTTTCTTAAAAAGCCAAAAACTATGTATCTGTTATATAATAAAAGAATAAGCAGTTTTGATAGCAAGCCCAAACACCTTGTAAAAAGAAGAGTTAAGGTAACTCACAATTTGACGTATTAATGGCGTAAAACTATACCTAGCAAAATGCTGTAATGTTATCATCATTTCCAATGCCCCCTACAAATATCAAAACAATATTAGAGAAAAAAAGCTCTAAATTCACTATAACAGTTTTTCAAAACAATCAAGTTAACTCTCATCTCTAAACCCGAAACGGATGAAAGCTCATCGGCAGAACTCGTGTTGGGTTGTAATCCAGTGCTTCCATCTTCCGACAATCATCGTTTTTCCCTATTTGAAGCAAAAAAATAATTGTTGAGTCAAACAGTCAGAATGATATGGCTATTGTTCAGAAAGTCGTTATTGTTGGTGTCTTTGATGCCCTAATATCTACCTTTAGATGCACCAATCGACAAGGAATGGCGCATAGAAGATGCAGTGTATAATATGTAGTGCTTGTTATTTTCGATTCATTTTTTTATAGAGGTATCAACTGCCTGCCCTATCTGCACCTTTATTATTATTATTTTGAATAAAAGATACTAGACTAATTTTTAATCTTAAAAATACATCTGTATGAAGGCTAAAGATCTATACTGTTTTTTAATAAAATGTTGTTTAAGAAACTATCTTGATAAATAATCTCACTGCAGATTCAATCACATCGCAAACACGGGGGACTCATTGATGCCCCTAATGTGTATGACAATGCACTAATCATACTCTTTGATGCCTTAAATTTGTCACTTGATGCACCAACCAAACACTCCGGATGCCTTAATTTTGTAACTAGATGCTCTAATCATGCTAACAACTATTCCATAACAATAATTGCTTATGCATTAACCAAACAAACAAATGATGAAACATGTCACGCGATGCTCTAATAATACACAATGGATGCATTAATCTATCTCACGATGCTCTAATCTAACAAAAATATGATGTAAATTAAATTCATTATAATCTAATAATCTACACTTTTTTACATAATGTTTATATTGATGCACTTATTCATACAAATAAAAGCTATAACATATTATTTACTCGGATGCAGTAAAATGTAATTTTATACATACGGATTCATCAAATAGCATTAATTTCCACAATAACACTAATTATTTAATAATATTCATAAAGATGCACTAAAATAACATAAAAATTAAAAGAATATGTAATTGAAAACTTACAGTTAAGGTAACTCATATATGTGATTCGATTTCAATTTATTCAATTTAACTCTGTTGTAACATGTATGTACGACGGATGATCTGGTTTGCGGTGTAGATGGTTTAAGATACTCCGGTGACGGTGGAGATGATGACGGAAATGAGTGTAGTTAGGGTTTTGGATAGTGTAGATGATGACCGCAATGATAACGGTGGAGATGATGATTGTCGATATTGTTGTGGTGCGGTGGTGATTGGCGGCGGTGCGGTGTTTGTGGTGGCGATGTAGATGATGAGCGGGAGAAAACTGGTGAGTGGCGATGTAGATGGTGAGTGTGGTGGCTGTGTGTATTTGTGTTGTATCTGCACTTTTGTTCTTTTTTTTCATTTTCTACCCCTGAAGTTTTAGTTGTGTTTGAAATCTACCTTGCAACTTTTTTTCTCACTTTTCTATCTAATTATAGTTTTCTCTAGAACCGGACTCTATATATATGTATATATATATATATATATATATATATATATATATATATATATATATAATCTAGATCAAATAAGATCAAACTTAAAGTTGTTAAAATGAGATCCAAGTAAAATTTGACAAACAACACTCTCCTTACAACAAAAATAAATTTATTATTAACTACAACTAAAATTGTTAAAGTTTCGATAAATTTCTTTTTAAAATTTACGAAACCTGGGTGATACACTTTGATTAGAAGTGTAATGTGTATCATGTTTTTGTATGTGTATCAGATTTTGAAATATTTATTAGTTTAATATGTATCAGGTGTATCACTAATCCAAACTCATGTATCATTTGGTTATTAGTTGCTAAAATGTTAATTCGTATTAAAATATTATTTTTATGTATATTATTGCTAAAATTATTATTTATAAATCTTTTAGTGGTTTTTTATACTTGATCTTATATTTATAACTTTAAGTTTGATCTCACGTTAACTCTCCCCTATATATATATATATATATATATGTATATATATATATATATATATATATATATATATATATATATCTTAACTACATAAAATAGAAAAATGGTCAAAAAGTCAGAATGTGAAAAAGTGGAAAATGTGGAAATGTGGAAAAGTGAAAAATTACTTTTGGTAACTTGAAAAATTATCTTTGGCAACTTGGAAAAAATCGTATTGTTAAATTTCTTAATAAAAAATATGACCCCGATCGGGTTTATCAAACCGGGTCAACCCGGGTCAACAAAAAACCAGCGATTCAATCCGATTCTCAAAAAACCCGGTCCTATCCGGAACGGGTGTCCGAGCCAGTTCCTGGTTCAACCGGGCTGATCAACCCGGGTTTAAAAGCATTGCTATCAATCATATTACCGACAAGGGCGCTCATAAGTATTACTATTATTTTTTTGTTTATTACTGTAATTTTAAATTGTTAACTTTTGGTTATGAGTATTACTTTATTATTGCAATTACATTTTCATCTTTTCACGTTCTATTTTGAATGTTAAACGAAATACTTGCCACAATATCGCATATCGTTAATTGTCTACCACTAAGAATCGTTGCCGCCAGGCGCGGGTACTCGCCTAGTATATATAGAGTGCGGTTCTAGAGAAAAGTGTAATTAGAGAGAAAAGTAAGAAAAAAAGTTATAGGGTCTAATTTGAAACATCTCAAACTTCAGGGGTAAGTTTTGGAAACCACCCCCAACCACCCCCTCACCCCCCGCAAAAAAACTTTTTTTTTCCCGCCAAAAAAAATGGCAAAAAAAAAAAATTTTTCCCGCCAAAAATTTATAACTGTGATGCACCCTTTTTTTTGTGCATCTCAGTTTTAAAAATTGGTGCATCATAGTTATAACTACTTTTTTTAACTGTGATTCACCAAAATAAAAAGGTACATCTGATCGCATATGTTATTAACCTATTCCAGAAAAAGTTTTGAATTAGAACCGTCAACCTTTGTGTATAAAAGAGAGATTTTTCAACTGATTCAACACACTTATTTTATTAATCACATGGTTAAATATACAATGAAATCAATTATCCTAACATGTTTCAGAGTCATTTTATTAATCACATGGTTAACTTACTTTTCATCAATTCACGATTATTAATATATGCACTAGCGTTATCCCAATGACAAAGCATGTGACGCTACCATGGCTACCATAGCTCCGTCTCTGGTTGTACAACTAATGCCCCTTAAAGAGCATAGTATACTAAGTTATTGCAATGCTATTGGAGCATATTAGATAACAATCGTTGGGTGCATCTCAGTTATAAAATTTGAGTAGCTTGGGAAGTTAGGTGTAGTGCGTCACTGAGTCCATGACGTCTTGTCTTCAATACCAGTGTTACCTTAGTAGACACCAGTAGCATATGTATTGAACCCGGTTTCTGCCCTAAGGTTGAATTAATGGAGGGCTATTTCTTTTCACCCTTTTTCATATTCACTTCTTTTTCATTCTTCAACTCCTTCAGTGCTTACTGAGACTTCATAACTAGAACCTTGTTGGGTTTATTCCAGTTCTAACTCTATCTCAGTCCGCACTCTTCCCATATCTCATTTTTCTCCTTATTTCATCATACCTAAGGACTTCTACACTAACTAGTGGATTGTCCCTGGGTAGATCCCTCCGGCTCTGGCGGGATCGTGGGAACGAATACCTAACCTAACCATCCTTATATCACCATACATAAAGTAAATTTGGTCGGTCTAATTGGTATTGTTCATCTCCCATTGGAACCAATTGAAAACCATTTGAAAATCAATCCAGATACTTGTGATATATTATCAAAGCATTTTGTACCTGAATTGTTTTTGATATTTCCAGAAAAAGAACTCTCCCTCAACATGTGCATCATGTATTTGAAATCGTTTTTGCACACGGAGGCAAGAGAAAGGATTCACTTCTTTGATTACCATTTTCTAAAAGATATCAACATCACTTTCCTGATCAAAATTGGCATTTTTCATACTTTGTTAAGGATAATTTTTGGAAAGAATGTGTTTTTCAAAAAGTTGCTCCCCCTCAATATGTGCATAAAGATTTGGAAGTGTTTTGCACATATTAGGGAAAACCTGCACATTGAAACAAATCAATCACGTTTCAATCCTTTTTGGTTTGAAATAGATGCTCCCCCTCAACATGTGCATGGAAAAATTGAAATCGTTTGGCACATGCGGGGAGGAGAGCTTGTAAATCATTATAAAACCATTTATCGAATTATCACTTTAAATCCAATTTAAATCACACATTCTCCCCTGATCACAATTTTCAAATCATTTGAGATTTGTGATCTCTGTAGATTTAAATTGATTTTGAAAGTTTTTTTGAGAAGAATTGTGACTTGCTTATGAAAATATTTAACCGATAAGGATCAAAGCTGAGACTTTAAACTCCAAGAAAAAACATGCTTGAGTATCTTTTGAAAACATGACATAAACCTTGGTCTGAACCAGTTGTATGACAAATAACCATTTGATTTAAATGAAATCATTCTCCCCCTCAATCAATGACATAAGTTGTTGGTTGAGAGATATAGATTTTGACCAATGTCAACCCCAGATGATTTTCAAAAAATTGAGACCGAGTTATTTTTTTTAGTTTTCAATTAGATAATAAATATTTTTCAGAAGAATTTTTAGAAGGAAAAATACTTGTGACAAACATTTGTTTTTAGAATCAGAGCATGAGATGTGAAAAATAAGATAAAGCATGGCTCTGTTCTTTCTTAAAAAAACGGGTTACAGTCTGAAATGACTATAAGCCTTTGTTTCACTTTCTCTCAAAACAATTTTTTTTTTTTTTTAAAAAAAAACAGATTATGTACATTCGAAGAACATCTAAAAACCCGTGACGTTCTTTGAAAGTCAACACAAAGTCCGTAGATGATATCGAACAAGGAAAATATGACAAAATAACAATATTTTTGGGAATTTTCAAGATTTTCTAATTTTTATGGATTTTTGACAATTTTATATTTTTCTATTTGCTTTTTGTTGGTTTTGAAATTTTGTATTTTGCTTTTTGAATAAATATTTACAATAGATGGATGAAGAAAACCTTTTGCTCCTCTTCTTCCTCTTGAAGACGTTTAAGTGTTTCCAGCTGTAGACTCTTTAGACCAAGTCGTGGGAGGATAAACTCAAAACGTTCTCTAGAAAGAGCTTTGGTGAAGATGTCTGGTAACTGGTATTCAGTCCTCACAAAATAAAGTTCCACCACACCATTTTCTACTTGCTCCCTGATGAAATGATGTCGAATGTCGATGTGCTTTGCTCTTGAGTGTTGTACGTTGTTGCATGAGAGAGTAATGGCACTTTTGTTATCACAATACAGAGGGATTTTGTTGAATTCAAAGTCATAGTCAGATAATTGGGATCTCATCCATAGGATTTGAGCACAACAAGATGACATGGCTACGCATTCAGCCTCTGTAAAGGATATCGAAGTACTCATTTGTTTCTTAGAAGAACAGCTCACAAGCTTATCACCCAAAAACTGAGCACCTCCAGACGTACTTCGACGTGTATCTTGACATCCTTCATGATCAGTGATGATGTACCCTCCGAGTAGCTCGAAGGACACTCCTCCGAGACGTGTCGAAGCCCTTCCATACGAAGGCCCAGGTTAGGATTCCAAAATATCCACAGGCGTCAAACCATTCGTTGGCACGAAGGTTACCTTAGGGGAATTCGCCATTCGCAGCTCTAAGCCCTTCGGGGTATGGTTGACGAAGGAACAATGGATAAGGAACCTCCTGACTTGGTCAAACCCACGATCTCCCTCTCTCTCTTGGCTTCCCCGTCAAGTCTGAGAACGTGGGTCACTAACCCCTAGCGGTTACCCACAATCATGGGACGCCCCCATGATCTCCGACATTCATGCAAGAGTGCCTCTAACCGTATTTCTTCCACTATAAATAGGTTAGACGGACAATGGATTATGGTATGCTCATTTCACACTCATCTTTTTACTTACACACACTTATACAACCATAACTCATACTTACTCTCACGCCGGAGGTGGTTCGCAGGGTCCTACCCCTGCGTAATCACTTAACGTAGTGTCTTAGTATTTCTTATTCTCAGGTTACAGGCGAGTCTTGGCTGGAACATACACCCCTCATTACTTTGATCCTCATCGAAGCCTGGTAGTGCAATCTTTTGTACAATCAGTGGCGCCATCCGTGGGACCACAACTATTAGTCCCGTAATCACCCAGTCCTAATACCCTAACCAACTACACTACTTTTCCGGCATGGAACCAGGAAGAGAAGATTCACCTCCACCAGGTTTCTCTACTCTGGTCCCACTCACCACAACTAACACCGACAATCTCGCCCCCATAACAGCCTCAACATTTACCACACGATCTCGTTTGGAAACTACTCCCGTGCATCACGCCTCAACATCCGCTAACCCTATTCCAGACATTAGCCCCGCCTTCGTTGAGGCAAACTTTGAGGCCTTAGATTCTTTGCTAAGGGCTCACAAGAGACAGGTTCGCAATACTGAAATGCAGAGGGAGTTGGAATACTCCAGTGAGGAGTATGACGAGGAGATCGAAGCAGAGGGCAGACCTCAACCTGTGGGCAGGGGGCGCACGGCCCTGCGAAATGGTTCTCCTTCCATTAGAAGGTCAAATGGAAGGACGGTGGGTTTTGAAGAAGGACCCGGAGGAAATCCGGGAAGAAGGGAAAGAATGCATGGTGAAAGGAGGAGCGAGAACTCCAACGGAGGAAACAACCCGGTAGGAAACGGAGGGGTAAACCTGCCCCCTCTTCTTGCTGCTCACTTGGGAAGAGAAGGGACAGGGGCTCCAGTACCCCCCTCTTATGTTTCGAGTGTCGGAGATCCACCTCCATACTCCAACATGAATCAGTTACCCCCTCCGGGAATGAATCCCTACCTACCTGCTCAAACCTACAACACTTACCCTCCAAATGGTTCACTCCCCAACCAGAATTACCAGCAAATGCCCTATGGACAGGTTCCTACGCAATCAATGGGGGTATACCCTTCGTATCAACCCTCTACTGTTTACCCTACCTACTCACAACCATTTCCTAACCCGTATAACCCAACACCTGTTTATCCACCTCCATACAACCCTTACTATACCGAAGCCTCTGGAGCTTGCACACCTTTCGTGAAGTGGATCGAGGACTACCCCTTACCTGACGGTGTAAAGATGCCTACTCACATAGGCACCTACGATGGGAAAGGCGATCCTGATAACTTTCTCCACTTATTCGAAGGCGCTATCAAAATGCAAAAGTGGGTCATGCCTGTAGCATGCCACATGTTCACTTACACGCTCAGAGACTCCGCACGAATATGGTGGAACGGACAAAAGTTGGGGAGCATTATGAGTCTAGATGATCTTAAGGCTAAGTTCCGGTTACACTTTAGCCAGCAGAAGAAGTACACCAAAACTCACCTAACCGTGCACACCATCAAACAAAGGGACAACGAAAGTACGAGGGCCTTCGTTACCAGGTACACTGATGAAACCTTGCAAATTCTAGGGTTACACGAAGATCAGAGGATCTCTGGCTTCGTACATGGCCTTCGGACTCGAAGCTTGGTGGAATTCCTGTCCACCGACCTTCCCAACACCTACAAGGCCTTGATTGAGAAGGCTTACACCTGGATTGAGTCTAAGGAGGTAGCAGCAAACGGGGCTCCGATAGAGCAAAAGGAAGCGTCTGACAAATTCTCTAGAGGGTCCTCCTGGGAAGGATCCAAAAACAAGAAGAAGAACAGAGATCGCTTCACTCCCTACAACAAAGGTTCGAACCATGGACTCTTGGCAAACTTGGTTAAATCTCCTCGAGAGATCCTAGCCACCGAGAAAGCTGCAAAGTCTTTCGATCCCCCACCTCGGATGATAGCACGGAGCAAGGCCAGAGACATGTCCAAGTATTGCCATTTCCATGAAGATCATGGACATGACACGAATAACTGCAGGGAACTAAAGAAGCAAATCGAAGAGGCGGTACGATCCGGGCAGTTAGCACATCTGGTCAAAGGCATCAAGAAGGGAAAGGACAAGTTCTCCGACACTCAACTAGGAGAATGGAAGGGGAACAAGAAGGAAACTACGCCCGCAGAAGCTCCAATACTAATGGTACGCAGACACGATACCACCTTAAAAAGGAAGGAAGCAGAGGGAGAGCTGGGAAGCGTAGGGGAAATAACCTTCCCTTACATATTGGGGAAGACACCTTCGACTGACCCCGTTATCATCAAGGTACAAATCTCAAATAGGGAGGTAAACCGAGCATATATGGATTGTGGAAGCTCCTGCGAGATCATCTATGAGCATTGTTTCCTAAAGCTCAAGGCATCCATACGCTCACGGAGGATAGACTCAAAGGCACCACTAGTAGGGTTCTCCGGTGAACACTCATGGCCCCTGGGAGAAGTACCGTTGGAAATCACCATAGGCGAAGGCCCCTTATCCCGCACGGAAACACTCATTTTCGTCATCGTAAGGTCAGATTCTCCTTATAATTTGTTAATAGGGAGAACAGCTATGCAAAAAATGGGAATTGTTGTTTCCACCATACATGCTGCTATTAAGTTCCAAACTCCCTTCGGAGTAGGAACTGTTCATTCTAGTTATGGAGCGGATAAGGGTGTATACGGTGTCAAAAGGATCAGAGAGGAATCGGAGGAGTCTCCGATGGCAATTCTTAGCTGTACAGATGCAGAGGAACGAGTTGTAGTAAACTCTAGCTACCCTGAACAAACGGTGGTAGTAGGAAAACAACTCCCGGCAAATTTCAAGGCGAAGCTCATCGAGCTGTTGCAGACTAACCTTGATGTTTTTGCTTGGAAATATTCTGACATGACAGGGGTTCCGAGAGCTTTGCTGATAGATGGACAGTCCTTCGGAACGGAGCATAAACTCAATGAATACAAGCACATTGAGCCAATAAAGCAGAAAAGGAGAAGCCTTGCCCCCGAGAGAAACGCCGCAGCCTGCAAAGAAGTTGACGAACTCACACAAGCAGGCATCCTGAGGGAGGTCAAATACCAAACTTGGGTGGCCAACCCAGTGCTGGTAAAAAAGAGCGACGGAGGGTGGCGCATGTGCGTGGATTTCACTGACATCAACAAAGCATGCCCGAAGGATTGCTACCCCCTACCAGAAATTGACTGGAAGGTGGAATCCTTGGCAGGTTTCCGGTTAAAATGCTTCTTAGATGCCTATAAAGGGTATCATCAGATCCAGATGGCAAAGGAGGACGAAGAAAAGACAGCCTTCTACACAAGCAAAGATGTCTACTGTTACAGAAAAATGCCCTTCGGTTTGAAGAATGCAGGGGCGACTTATCAACGTCTCATAGATAAAGCCTTCAACAAACAGATATGCAGAAATCTCGAGGCCTACGTTGATGACATGGTTATCAAGAGCAAGACGGAGGAGGACCTACTCCTCGATGTACAGGAAACGTTTGACCAGCTTCGGGTGATTAATATGAAGCTGAACCCTAAGAAATGCTCCTTCGGTGTCGAAGAGGGAAAATTTCTAAGGCATTTGATCACTAAGTAGGGGATAAAAGCTAATCCCTCCAAGGTCAAGGCGATTTCCGATCTCCAAGCCCCTAAGTGTCTAAAAGATGTGCAGAGCCTGAATGGGAAGCCGACAGCCTTAAGCCAATTTTTATCAAAAGGAGCGGACAGGTCCCTACCATTCTTCAAAACACTCAAAGGATACGTGGACAAGAAAACTTTTTAATGGAGCCAGGATGCGGAAGCTGCCTTTCAGAAAATGAAGGAGTTCATCGAAATCCTTCCAACACTCACAGCCCCAATTAAAGGCGAAGTATTGTTCATGTACTTGGCATCCTCAATGGAGAGTGTTAGCTCAGTCCTTATGGCGGAACGGGACAAGCGACAAATCCCCATTTACTTTGTTAGCAGGGTCCTACAAGGAGCAGAGATCAACTATCCAACATTGGAGAAGTTAATACTCGCCTTAATCTACGCAGCAAGGAGGCTCTGACGCTATTTTCAGGCCCATCCAGTTACAGTCTTAACCGACAAGCCACTAAAACAGATCTTGTCAAAACCTGAAAAGTTGGGGAGAGTGGCTAAATGGGCTATTGAGCTTGGAGAATATGAAATCGAGTTCAAGGGACGAAACTCTATTAAAAGGCAGATTCTCGCAGACTTCTTGGCAGAAACACCTTCCGAACCTGATAAAGGAAATGAAGAGCCCAAAACTAACCTCTCTCAAGTGTAGGCTAAACGGAAGCTCTACACAGATGGAGCATCTAGCTCTGACGGTTCTGGAGCAGGTCTAATGTTGGTTAGTCCTGAAGGGAAGGAGCATACATATGCTCTTCATTTTGAGTTCGAAGCCACAAACAACGGGGCGTAATATGAAGCACTGTTAGCAGGACTTCGATTAGCTAAAGATATTGAGGTCAAAGCTTTCGCTGTTTTCGTAGACTCCCAGTTGGGCGCAAACCAAGTGACAGGCTCCTATGAAGCAAGGCAGCCCGTCATCAAACAGTACTTAGAAAAAACGAAGGAGATGCTGGAAAACTTCGACTCCTACACCATCCAACATGTTTGTAGGAATCAGAATAAGAAGGCAGATGCACTAAGTAAGCTAGCTTCAATGGCCTTCGCTCACCTCACTAAAGAGGTGCTCGTGGAAGTCCTTCCTGAAAAATCCATTGTCCTCAAAGAGGTTGCTGATGTGATTCACGAAGAAGGAGAGACATGGATGACCCCCATAAGGGAATATTTGATAAGTGGTCTTCTCCCTGAAGATCCCAAGCTAGCAAGGAAGATTCGGGTTAAGTCTCCACAGTACCGGCTAATAGGGGAAATCCTATATAGGAGGTCATTTTTGTCACCCTGGTTACGATGTGTAGGCCCCAAGCAAGCTTCGAGCATCATCTCTGAAGTCCATGAAGGATCCTGCGGTCTTCATGCAGGACCCCGCTCAGTTGTCTCGAAGATAATGAAGTTGGGCTACTATTGGCCTTCGATGCACAGGGACGCAGCCGAAATCATTCTCAAATGTGAAGCTTGTCAGATACACTCAAACGTTCCAAAAATGCCAAAGCAAGACATGACAAGTGTGACATCCGCATGGCCCTTCTCTCAATGGGGCATCGATATTGTAGGGCCTATGCCTGTAGCGCCCGGAGGAGTCAAATTCTTGCTGGTAGCGATCGATTACTTCACTAAGTGGGTGGAAGCTAAACCCCTAGCCTCTGTAACAGGGAGACAGATTGAGAAGTTTGTATGGGAGCACATTGTGTGCAGATTCGGAGTGCCCCACATAATCATATCTGACAACGGGAAGCAGTTTGCCGAAGGAGTCTTCTACGACTTCTGTCAAGGGCTCAACATAAAGCAATCCTGGACATCCGTCTACCACCCGCAAGGTAATGGACAAGTGGAGGTTACAAACAGAGACATCGTCAAAGGGATCGAGAAAAGGCTAGGGCGAACTCATCACGGATGGGTGGACGAGCTCCCTCAAGTCTTATGGGCTCACAGGACGCATCCTAAGTCAAGCAATGGTGAAACTCCCTTCAGCCTAACATACGGAACAGAAGCGGTCATCCCTTCGGAACTAATTGTACACACGGAGCGTGTGGCAACGTATGATGCCTCCCAAAATGACGAAAGAATCAGGGAAAACCTTGATCTACTAGAAGAAAGGCGAGAAATAGCCTCCATCCGAGAAGCAATGCACAAACATAAGATCGAAGGCTACTATAACAAAAGGGTCAGACCTTCCACTTTCAAACCTGGAGAATATGTGCTACGCCTCAACAGCGCGAGCAAAGCAGAGTATCAGGGAAAGCTGGGACCAACTTGGGAAGGACCCTACATGGTAGCTGAGGCCTACGGCAACGGAGCCTACAAATTGGCCACTCTTCTCGGAGAACCCATCGACAGGACATGGAATGGTACGAACCTTCGAAAGTTCTATGTTTAAGAAGTATTTTTTATCTTTTTCTTGTAATTAGAAGCTTCTCAAGGGAAAGCACACATTATTGGTAGTTGTCTTAGTTTTCATTTCAAGAATGATGTAATCCTCCCTACCAATTCAATGATAAATAAGACATTTCCCACAAATCTCTTGCTTCGTTTCTTAAACACAAAGATTTGTTCAGCCAAGTCGTTAATGAGTTTCAATGTCGAATGGCTTGAGGTGTAATACACGCCTTATCATTTAAGCCAATATAAACATTCACATTAACTCTCCTAGTAGTTTTTGGCGCTTGTAAAAAAAAATTTACAAAGTCATACTATGTAAAGGATTTGAGATAGAGTGGGTCGCGACCCTCTGTCAATGATCAAGTTGGTCATTATATTCTTGGTGTTGTAATTTACACACAATGAGGTTGTTTAACCTTAGGTTGTAAAACTTAAGCGTCGGAAAAATGGCGTACGAGAAGTTAACATATATAAACTAAGTGTGTAGGGGTACATCCCCAACACTGTCACATTCAAAATAAGGACTATTGCCCTTACACCTGCATGAGGAGCCTAGGCTCCAGTTAAATTGTTCTTGGCCCATGGCCATACATCAAAAGCATTTAAATTGTTTGGAAGACAAGACACACATTGTCGCATAAAATAAATTGTCTTAAGGGTACATGCCACCCTTTGGAACCAAATTACTGCTAACAGAGCAGCCTTCATTCTTGCTTTTTTGGAGATGGAGTGGGGGATGGTTGCACTGAGACTGGCTTGGTAGACATAGTCTTCTTGGTTTGAGTGGTAGGCTTCAGCTTCCGAGGTTTCTTGGAAAGGAGGTCTTCGAGGGGTGCCATAGGATCTTTGGTAGCCTCAGCAAGGAAGGAGTACTCTGCAGTTGCAAATGCATTTCCTGCCTCATCATACTCAGCCTTCGAAGTGGGACGGTAGCATTCAATCTTGGAGAGGTCCACGGGCTTACCTGTTTTGGCAGCCTCCTCCAGCGCCAAGCACCGTCCACGAAATATGGCTGATTTGATGACCTTCCACATCTGAGCTCCCAATTCATCGCTGTGATAAAGCTCCATGGCTATGTAAGGCACCACCTTCGAAACAACCTCCGCACGATCCTTTTGCAGCATCTTATACCTCATCTGCAAGCCATCGATCTCCTCCCTCAACTTCACCTCTACCTCTCCGAGCCTGGCCTTCTCACTTTCCAGCCCAACACATTTTGCCTCAAGAGCTGCATTCTGACCTGTGAGAGTGACGACCTTGGCTTCTTCCAACTTAAGATTACCGCGTTCAACGGTTAGCTGGGCTACCTTTTCTCGAAGGTCCTGGACGATGGGGTTTTTCTCAACATTTCCCTCAATCTCGTCACACTTAGCTTCCAGATTGGCCACAGTTCTGAGCAACTCTCTGGTCTTGGCATTCAAGTGATTATCCATTACTGCCTGCCTCGCAACCCCATTATCATGCATGTCACAGAACTTTTCAATAGACATGTTTTCTAGCATACTCTTCCATTGCGGAGGGGTCACATGGTCAACAATCCGGTGACAGGCCAAAGCATTGGGGAGTTCCTTTGTCTCTGGAAGACCTGTGAGCAACACAATGTATAACAGTTAACATAGTTGTGCAATTTATAATTTCACATGTTTCATAAGGAAAAACTACTTACCATGAACCTCAACGGATTCATCGGGTAATTCGAAGGCAGACTTCACAAACTTTCTGCCCTCGGCACTCTTCTGCTTCACAACTCTGCTCCCAGAGGCAGGCAGGGGATTTTTCCTTTTGTTGGTAGACTTCACAGTCTTGGCCGCTGTCCCTTTCCTACTCTTCAACCTATCAGCTATTCCTGTTGAACCAACGACGGGGACATCCTCATCCGCAGGATCGTCCGAGTCAGCAATATTCTCCACCAGTTGGGATGGACCCTCCAAAGCAAGTTGCGGGGGTGCTGATGAAAGAGGCTCTGGCTTCGGAGTGTCTACCTCGTTGTTGTTTACAGATGTTGAAGGAGAGCCAACACCATAAGACTCCTCAGCCTTCTCCGCAGGCATGAAACTTAAATCTTCATCCAAGTCTTGGAACATAAAGTTTCTGAATGACATCTCTGCAAAATAGAAACAAGAAGAAATAAATATCAGTGCTACATTGGTCCTACTTAAATAGAAGTAGATAAACATACTTTGTCCTTGGTATATGATCATAGGCTTCTGGGGAGACCCCTCCCAACTCTGAGCAATCCCAGCCATGTATAAAATGGCTTCAGGGAATACTTGCACATCCACAGGATATTTGACCAAACGCTGATAACAGGGATCACTTCGAACCTCGTAGGGCAGGGGGTCATTATACCGTTTAGCATTATACCTATTTTCCTTGTTCAGCAGCTCTGAATATGTAGGGGGAACAATAGTGTCTTGCACGTAGAAAAAGCTACCCTTCCAACCTGTTATGTTTGTGTACACCTTCCCAAACAGGTTGGGTACATCTGCCTCAGGTCTTTTTGCTAGTGTCAACCAATTGCCCCCAGGGTACAAGTTCAAAAATCCTCTTAAAACTGTCAATGTTGGTTCATAGCCGTAGGCTTTGCACATCACTATGAATGTGGTTAATTTGGCAAAACCAAAGGGATTAAACCTAGAGATATGAACTTTGTAGTATTGCATAAACTCTAATATCAGTGGGTGCAACGGAATCCTAAGGTTTGAATGACTAAATGCATGTGTATACAGCCCTACAAAACCTGGAGGGGCATCAAAGATACCCTGAGTAGGTTTGGGTAACATCACTTTATGTTCTAGTGGGATGGGATAATCGGCTAAGTGATCATGAAGATCTTTTGCAGATAATGTACACTTTTGCTGTTTTATAATGAACTTGGAATCCATTTTTTAAAGGAAAAACAACAAGCTATCAGTAAGAAAGAAGGATTACCTTTGTTTCGGAGTGATGGCGATGGCGTTTTACTGCGTGTGAAAATAGTCGGAGAGAGTAAAATGGGTTAGGGTTTCATCTACCCTCTTTTTATACTCCCTTTGGCATCTATTAAACACCGCACACGTGTCCCAAAAGATAAATATTACTCGTTTAAAATTTTTAAATTTTGAATAGGGATGACTTTTGGTTTCCGGGTAAAGTGGGATAGTGTGATTCCTGTAGCGGGCAGCGGTAATAATTATTTCGCATTTAATGCGCTCAGTTAGGTAAGTAATTATCCCCTAACTAACGCAATTTGCAGTGAGATGTAATTTTTTAGAAGCAAGAAGTCGAATGCAATGCCTCTTCGCTCATATGCATCACTTTCGACTGGGGGGCTTGATGATGTACCCTCCGAGTAGCTCGAAGGACACTCCTCCGAGACGTGTCGAAGCCCTTCCATACGAAGGCCCAGGTTAGGATTCCAAAATATCCACAGGCGTCAAACCATTCGTTGACACGAAGGTTACCTTAGGGAAATTCGCCATTCGCAGCTCTAAGCCCTTCAGGGTATGGTTGACGAAGGAACAATGGATAAGGAATCTCCTGACTTGGTCAAACCCATGATCTCCCTCTCTCTCTTGGCTTCCCCGTCAAGTCTGAGAATGTGGGTCACTAACCCCTAGCGGTTACCCACAATCATGGGACGCCCCCATGATCTCCTACATTCATGCAAGAGTGCCTCTAACCGTATTTCTTCCACTATAAATAGGTTAGACGGACAATGGATTATGGTATGCTCATTTCACACTCATCTTTCTACTTATACACACTTATACAACCATAACTCATACTTACTCTCATGCTGGAGGTTGTTCGCAGGGTCCTACCCCTGCGTAATCACTTAACGTAGTGTCTTAGTATTTCTTATTCTCAGGTTACAGGCGAGTCTTGGCTGGAACATACACCCCTCATTACTTTGATCCTCATCGAAGCCTGGTATTGCAATCTTTTGTACAATCAATCAGCATCTGCATAGGCTGTTAGTGACATACCGGTGTCCTTCGGGTACCAAAGTCCCATATTGATAGTTCCTTGGAGATACCGAAAGACCCGTTTAACCGCTTCAAGGTGCTTTTTGCTAGGCTTAGCCTGGTATCTAGCATACATGCAAACAGCGAATAGAATGTCTGGTCTACTGGCTGTGAGGTACATCATGGATCCAATCATACTACGATATTTCGTTTGGTCTACCATGATCCCTGAGTGGTCCTCATCCAGTTTAGTACGCTCTATCATGGGAGTGTCAACAGGGTCACAAGAATCAAATCCAAATTTCTTTAAAATCTCATTTGCATATTTAGATTGATTAATAAAAAGGCCTCCGAGACTTTGTGAAATTTGTAATCCCAAGAAAAATGACATTTGTCCCATCATTGACATTTGAAATTTGGAACCCATTTCATTTGAAAAATGGTCACATTCATTGGGGTCAGTCGAGGCAAAAATAATATCATCAACATAGATTTGAACATGAATTAACTGTTTGCCTGACTTTCTGGTGAACAATGTCGGATCAACTGCTCCTTTGCTGAATCCAGTAGATAGAAGAAACTTTGATAGTGTATCATACCATGCCCTTGGAGCTTGCTTCAAACCATAAAGAGCCTTCTTCAAGCGATAGACATGAGTAGGATGCTCTGGATTCACAAAACCTTCAGGTTGGCTGACGTATACGACTTCTTTAAGATCTCTGTTAAGAAAAGCCGTCTTTACATCCATCTGATAGACTACCATGTTCTTACTTGCAGCATTAGCCAGGAAGATTCTGATTGCCTCGATACGAGCAACTGGAGCAAATGATTCTTCAAATTCAACACCCTCCTCTTGACGGTATCCTTTTGCAACCAATTGAGCCTTGTTCTTTAATACATCACCATGTTCATCAAGTTTTACTTTGAAGATCCACTTTAGGGCAATGATCATAGCACAGTCAGGAGCAGGTACTAATTCCCATACATCTAGTCGATCAAACTCATGAATTTCTTCTTGCATGGCATTGAACCAGCTGTCTTCATTCACGGCAATTTTAACGTCTTTTGGTTCGATCTTGGATAGTACGGAATTGAAGAAGCACCATAAGGCATTAGTTGCAAGTTGTTTGCGAGTGGATACTGGACGAGAGGGATTTCCAATGATGTTTTCCAATGGATGATCATGTGTCCATTTTCTAAGGTGTTCGTGTGGTTGTTGTTGAGGAATTGAAGTAGCAGAGTCGATTTCTCTTGATGAAGATGGCTCTGATGATGATTAAGGAGCAAATATGTTTTCAAATGGGGTATCTTCAGGAGTAGCGAAGGGATTATCTCCATCATAGGTGCCAGACACACTTCCATGATGTACACTCGATGATTGATGATTTGTTGATGAGACAGAGTGATCAGCAGCAGGCGCTTCTTGACTTAGTGACATAGAAACTGAAGGGTTAACTTCGTTGACAGAGATAGGAACAGCCTCTGTTGATGGAATTGATAGATCATTAGCACTTGGCTCATAGTGTTCATCAAACATTGGATCAAACAATTTCTTCAAATCATCTTCTGAAGGAGGTACATGAGGAGTTGTTGGTGAGGGATTTGGAACAAGAGTAGAACTGATAGGACTACTTGATGAATGTTGAGATGCGGGTCCAGAACTGGATTATCCTAGAGCCATTTGCCCTGACAGCTCATCGAACGTGACGTGAATAGTTTCCATGATATCTGAAGTTCTTTTGTTGTAGATTCGGTAACCCTTCTTGTTTGATGCATAACCTACAAAAACTCCAATGTCCGCCTTAGCTCTTAATTTACCTAAATCTTGACCGTCATTCGTTGGATAGCACAACGCACCAAACACACGAAGGTAGGAAAGATCAGGTTTTCGTTTATGGACAAGTTCGTATGGAGTTTTTCCATGAGATGTGTGTATGAGGGAACGATTTTGGGTGTAGCAAGCAGTGGCAATGGCTTCAGCCCAGAGAAATATTGGAACCTTTGAATAAATTAGCATTGTTCTTTCGGCTTCCACAAGAGTTCGATTTCGTCTTTCAACTACACCGTTCTGTTGAGGATTTCGTGGAACACTTCTTTTATGATTGATTCCAACACTTTCATAAAATTGACTTAAGTATTTGTTAACGAACTCTGTGCCATTGTCTGTTCGAACAATTCTAACCGTATTGTTAAGTCGAACCTGAAGCTGCTTGATAAGTTTGATTATGACATCTAGAGTTTCATCCTTTGTCCTCAAAAACTTTACCCAAGTAAATCGAGAGTAGTCATCAACAATGACTAAAATATATTTCTTCCCATTAATTGTTTGCACTCTCATTGGTCCGCACAAGTCCATATGAAGGGTATGCAGAACTTCCATTACTGAGTTTGTGGGTTTGGGTTTGTGGGCATATTTCTTGCTTTTTCCCAATTGGCATGCTGAACAAAGATGATCTTTTTCATACTTTAATCTGGGTAAGCCTCTTACAAGATCATTTCTGGAAAGATTATTAATGGTGCCGAAGTTCAAGTGATTGAGACGACGATGCCATAACCATGATTTTGTTTTTGAAGCCTTTGACAACAAGCAGATTAGAGAAGACTTCATCATGTCTTCGATAGAGATGGTGTATAGATTTGAACCACGAGTTCCTCTTAACAGTTCCACACCATCGAGTTCTCTAACAAAACAAGTATGTTTTCTAAATGCCACTTCTAGATCGGAATCACAGAATTGACCAACAGAAAACAAGTTATGACCAAGACCTTCAACATAATATACCCTGGAGATTACACTTTTGCCAACAACATAGTCTCCATAACCCATAATTGCTCCAAAATGGTCATTCCCGAATCTAACAGTCCCGATGAATTTACTCACGAAGTTCATGAGCCGCGAGCGATCTCCAGTCATATGCTTGGAATAGCCTGAGTCTAGGTACCACAGAACGATTTGAATGATCTGCAGTTGAACAGAGACAAGAGTGGATAACTGGATAATTGGGATCCCCATGCAAGAATGGGTTCCATTTGGTTAGTAACAGTGATTGGAACATCCACATCGGAAGTAGAAACAATGGAATCATCAGGAATAGATGTAGTGCTAGTGTCCGTATTTGACCTATTCAAAGTATGTTCACTTCTTAAAGGAATAGTTCTACCAGCAGGCATCCATTTTCTAATGGGCATTGATTTAGCAAATTTAGGGCAAAACACATTAAGATTAAACTTACAGCCAGTAGGTATCCATTGATAACCAATATTACTAAATTTTCTTCCTTTGGGTATCCAATGTTTTCTAACTTTCTTTCGCTTTTGCCTTTTAGCCTTCTTAGTTTGATTTTTGACATTAACAACTTTAACTGGGCATTTAACAGCATTAAGCAAAACATTCACACCACATTCATGATCAGTAACAGAAAACAAACAGTCATCATTACATGGTTTGCAGATAGTAGCAGAATTCGAATTAATTACAGTACGCTTATAGCTAATACTAGAATCAACACGATTCGTTTTATTCAACTCAAACTTAGTGTTCCTAGGGTGGTCTTCTACTCTCTTCCAATGCACATTCTTAGCTTCCGAGGTCCTATCTTGCTTTGTATTGCCTGGAGGCTTTGACCCACTTGCTTTAATGTCACTGATTACTCCTGTAGAGGGAATTATGAGAACATTAGTTGGTTGGGCTACTTTTTGCATTCCTGAACTTGACGTGCATGGATCAGAACTACTTTTAGGCACTTTAGAGTTCACTTTCTTAATACTGGGCATAGAATGGGTTGCATAATTGGCACTAGGCATAGAACAAGGCATCACAGCTTTATCTTTTGCACCTAAGGATTTAGGACATGTTGCTCTTAAACATTCTAGCAGCTCTTGAGATCGTTTGGCCTGAATGCAAGCAAACCTAATCTCTCTATCAAGTGGCTTATTTATGAAATCCTCTTCTACAATCTCACGGAGACATTCTAGACTATCCTTAAGGTGAGCGAAATAGTTATGAAACACAAGTTCGTTATTTCTAAGATGAGGAGGAATGTATTTAACAATCACAGTATATTTGTAGTCTGCAGATGACTTTGATGCAACATTCTCATTGAAGACAAGTGGCATTTTCCCTTTTTCCTGACTCCTCAGATTCTCAATTTCCTTTTGTAAAGAAGTTATTTTTTCGTTGTTCTTGTCACGAGTGACTTTCATTAAATCATATAATTCTTTAAAGTGTCGTTTAACCTTTTCATTTTCTTCTAGAAAACTCTCATTTTCCTTTTGTAAAACATTAACCAAGTTTTGAAGATGAAACGTTTGAGAACACTGAGAATATAAAGGAGGAGGCATTTGGGAGCCAGTCACGTTGTTCTTTTCACCCTTTAATTGTGAAATTTGGGCTTTCAACTTTCCGATCGTGTTACAATGAGCTTGAATCTGTTCGTCACGTTTGTTTATTCCAAAAGTGCATCAAACTCTAGAACATTTGAGGATGTCTTGATGTTTGTGATTTTGACATTTTCTTTAAGATGTTGATATTTTAGTTGCAAATTAAAATGTTCAACTTCTAGTTTAGAAAGTTGTTTTACCAAATTATCGTGATCATCCTGATCAATTTTCTCATTCAGTTCAGAGTTTTTGATTTCAAGCTCAATGACACGATCATGGGAAACTTTCAAGGCAACAGTTAATTCATGAAATTGAGAGGCAGTGATAGAATGCTTAGTAACAGTATAAAACAGATCTTGAGCCACACAACTTAATACTAAGTTCTCATTTAAGATATGCAAGTTCTTCCTTTCAATTTCATTATATTTGAGTTCCCGTTCATAATCATTTACCTCAACAATCATTGCATCAAATTCCTTTTCCATTTCTTTGATATCTGAGTTAATCCCCTTTTGAAGACTCTCAAATTAACCTTTTAATTGTTTAAAGAAGAGCATGACCTCAGTTAAATAACATTCTTTAGTTTGCTCAAAACCCCTTTCCCCTTCAGTTATCCATGTAGGTGTGATTCTCTTCTTACATGTCTTCTCAAAATCAACGAATAGTTGATAAACAACATATAGGATGATTAAGGTCTTGCTATTAGTGGCAATAGTTATAGGAACTAAGTGCATTGGTGTATTTGGAGGATACACAGTAGCTGCAGGCATTTTCCTAAAGGGAGTGTTTGTTTCAACAAGTACATTAACTTTTTGTTTATCCATATCTTTCTTCCAAAAAATCTATTCTGGGTTAATTGAGTTTGAGGCATAAACATGTTCAGAGAGATCCAATTTTCCTTAGTGTAATCATGGGGTTTGATTGTTATGTTATTCTTTTTACACGCATGATCGTTAAGCTTCTTATCCATTTTCTCCCTAGATGCATCATCTAATTTTCTATCCTCTTCCCGTGCTTCCAATACATGTTGGTGTTTGCCTAGGCTTAAGAATCTCATTGCCATCATATACAATCTTATGGAAAGCTTTAGCTCTTTTGCAATATTCGGGATTTGGTTCCTCTACAAGGGGAATATTGTGCTTATCGCTTAAGACTCTATGCTTAGTGATCATGTGAGCAGTCCGAATGGTGTTCCCTTGCACGTACAACTGATTTTCAAGCTTGTTTTTTAACGTTTTTGGATTAGAAAAATCATTCAAAAGTTTTGATTCCTTAGCACTGAATTCTTGTTTAAGCACTTTAACATTATCTTGCAGCTCTTGCTTTTGCTTAACAGTTTTAGAAAGCTTTTCTTATAAGGAGTTTAACTCTTGTTTTAACACTTCTTCTCTAAAATTACTTTTTCTAATAATTGTATGCATTTGGTCATCCATTTCCTGCTCACGAGTAGTTAACTCAAATTTAGCACGTTGTTCATAAATAGCAACTTGTTCTTTATATGCATTCAGTTCAGAGATAACAGAATCATCAGGAGCACATGCAGTTAATTCATCAAAAACATAGTCATCATTGACTGCAGAAGATGCATCACTTGGTAAAATCTCACTTTCACTTTGCTTCACATTTTGATCATATGGGACAATATTACTATTACCCTCATTATCAATATCTGATTTATAAGTTTCAAGAGATTGTACTTCATTATGCATCTTTTGCTCATCAACTACATCATATAGTTTTAATACCTCTGAAATGATTGAATCTTTTGATTGACTAGCCTGTTGTGGTGAAAGGACCTTTGGAGAGACCATAGGTGAGATGCTAGCCATGAAGATTGTCTGGGCAGTAGGTTCATCATCGACATCAGAGTCAAATGCATCACAATCTGCTACTTGAAAGGCATTTTGATGATTTTGACCTATTTCCTGAATTGGCTGCTCATCTACATCCGCATCATAGGTATTAGCCTTCCCTTCAGCAAGGAACAACAACTCCTCTTCATCCAGAACTGCTCCATTATCCTGTGCTTGCACAATCAACATCTTGTCTCTAAAGTATTCTGCATTCTGTGGACGTTTTGGAGATGTGCAGTTCCTGGAAATATGTCCCTCACCACCACAGTTGTAGCATTTAACTGGCTTTGCTTGCCCTTGATTGGCATTTCTTCCACGATTCTGATTTGCCACATATCCTCCACCTACTCCAGCATTACCATAACCTGCTCCAACCATCCCTTGTTCATATCGTCTTCCTTGCACATTCTGCACCACAACCTTACCATCTCTGACAGTAGCTTGATTGTGTGGATTGGATGCTGTTCTGAGATTATTGTTGGTGTGTGGGAGGGAATTCATATTTTGACTAACCATGAGAGATAGTTGATTGATGAAGTTTTCCATGAGTGTGTTTGAGTCAGGAGGCTTATATGCTGGATCAGGGATGAGCTTGTAATTACCATTACCCGTGGGTATGACTTGAGAAGCTTTGGTGGTAATTCCAACATTGGTGTAAAAGGCTGTAGAGTCATTTGACGAACTAGTTTCTCCCTGCTTAGATTTGAACTGTTCAAGAATCCTTCGTTCAAACATAGCATGTCTCTCATTCTGAAGAAGGAAGGCATACAGTTGCTCATAGTTGGTGTTCTTCAATCCTTTAGTTAGCTTCACAGAGGTGACAAATTTGTGCCATTCGGGATTCATGTTGTTCACAAACTTTGAGTTCAGCTAAATATTTGGCATGGTCATTTTGATATTCCTCATATCATTCACAAGCTTGTGGAATCTCACCTTAATATTCATAGACACTTTCTTCTGGTTTCATCTTAAAGTGCTCAAATTCATCAAACAGTTGTGATTCTCTGTCTTCTTTAGTTAATTCAGAACCCGAGAGAAGCATCTTGACATTATCCCAAACCGCCTTGGCTTCAGTGTTGTGATTGATAAGCTTGTAGATATCTTTTGGAAGACCTTGAAGTATAATGTTTGAAGCCCTGATATCAGCATCGAATCTCTTTTTCTCCTTATCACTGAGCTCATCATACATCTTTGGTCTGTCCAATCCAAAGATCATTGTTCCATCTGCAGCAGTATCAATTATGTCTCTTGTAGTCTCAATCTGATAAGGTCCTTCATCAATTGACTTGAGAATGTTGACTCCGTTTTCCTTTCCCAGACAGTACAACCTAATTCGTTGAGCCCATGAGTCATAGTCAGTTCTGTCAAGCATGGGTGGACGAGTGTCTGAACCAGCTGCTTGAACGTCCTCAGCTACAGTAGAGATGATTGTAGCCACGTTGGTAGACATGTTTACAGATTTCACGGGATTTTATAACTCTATGATTAAACCGGGAAATAGATTCTTTCACGGGATTTTACTAAATCAAGAGAAAACCGTATTAGAAACAAATATTAACCAAGTCGCTATAACCCTTGAACCAAGTCGCTAAGTCACCAAGTCGCTAAGTAGCAACTCGCTAAACCTCAAGTCGCTGTGAATCAAGTCGCTAACCCAAGTCGCTGAACACAAGTCGCTAAAGCACCAAATCGCTAAGCAGACAAGTCGCTAAAGAGCAACTCGCTAAGTATCCAAGTCGCTGAGAATCAACTCGCTAAGAACAATAATGACAAGTCGCTAGAAATAATAGAGACAAGTCGCTACGCCAACCAAGTCGCTAGCCGAAGTGGAACCTCCACTACGTTGTACTGTTTGTCGGCTTGTCTCAATAGACAAGTCGCTACTCCTCTAACTACAAGTCGCTGGAATTTACCAAAGTAAGTCTCTACCAAGAAAATCACTCCGAGAGTCAAGTCGCTAGGTAGAAAACTTTAAGAACAATACTTTTCAATCCAAAACAACCCCAACCACAGTGATTCAAGCTTTCCAAATCAAAACCCAAGCACTTACAATGATTCTAAACACAAAAGTACACTCAAAATTCAAACTTTAACACAAGAAATGATCCAAATGATGCAAAACCCACTAAAATTTTTCAAACCCAAAAACCATATAAAAACCACTAGAAATCCAAGGATATGTAAGAGAGATGATCAAACCATGGCTCTTGATACCAATTGTAACATATTGGATTTCACAAACACATCAAACCATGATCAATAAGAGGCGTACACAATAAGGTTTTAGAGTGAGAAATAGTTAGAGGTTTGGGAACTTAGTGAGAGAAAGTAAAAGTGTTATTATGAGCTCCAACCCTCTACCTTGGGAGGTAGAGGGTATTTATAGTCTTACACAAATAGCCACCTACGGGTTGTGGATCAGGCATACAGTGGGTAAAGACCCGTCTGTCCTCCACGTTGTTACTTAACTAACTACTACTTAACATTAAATAACTACGACTACGAGCTTTCTAATGATTACATATACTTAAGGTGACCGACACTTTAATAACTGGATTTACTAAATCCTACCAAGCTGTGCTCTTATGATGATTAAAAATTTGTTTACTTAGATGTTCTTAATCCCTAGTTATCTTTTATTGGTCGGTTGAATTGTCACATCCTCATCTTAATTAGTACGTTGTATTCCCTTTGGTCATAGGGGGTGCCTAATTCCCTATTTCTGTGAATTATAACTCTCCTCTAGACTATCTAGGATCGCCAAGTACCTAAGTATCTCCCTCGAATACTCTACTATCAACAAGCTACAACTCACGCAATAAACACAACGATGGCCTAGGGGCACTCCTAAGCTTTTTGCTATTTTGGACGTTCAACCTCGCAACAATTAAAGAAGAATCCAGTTTTCCTTACTCTAGCATCTACCAATTAAGACAAGAGACAACCTAATAATAATTAACAGCTAGGTTGCATAGATCTAAGCAAACACAAGGATACTTTAGCTACTCATGGTAAACAAGCAAACATACACACATACAATTAAACATGGGGTAGACATAATGATAATATGGATTAACAAACTTATCTTATGATGTAAAGAAGGGTATGGAACCCTAAAATACTGTCCAAGTCGGACTACAACTGAATTAGGGTTTGCTCTCCAAAGTTCTACCACTCTATATGCAGAAAAATCGAATTCTTTATATAGATTTACAAATGCGACAGCGTCACCTTTTGCTAGTGACGCCGTCAGGTCGCCGTCATTAGGGTTTCGTTTGGGCTAAGTCATCGTTGGGACGACGTCAGTTGATAAGTGTGACGCCGTCAGTCTTCATGAAGGACGTCGTCTGAGATTGGTTCTTGGGCGTCTGGTGCGGAAAATAAGGGAAACGCCTTCCAGAGTTTAGGCGTGACGCCGTCAGTCTTTAAAACCAAAAACTATTCTGAGCCGTCATGTGTAATTTGATCAAAACTCTTATATAGGGACGGCGTCGCCCTTTGATTGGGACGCCGTCAGGCTTGAAAATCTGCTTGAGTCTTGACTTTGTCGTTTTCTTCATGTTTTCGCTTCTTTTCGTCCAAATATGCTTGATTCCAGCATTTTGCTTCCAAAAGACCTAAAATGTGAAAAAGGAACGATTTTAAGTAGTAACGGATATAAATTGTGTCGACTTAGGGCTTAAATGACCCACTAAAAACGTATGTTTAAATCATTATCAAATATCCCTACACTTGGAATTTGCTTGTCCTCAAGCAAATGTTCTTTTGGCCAATCAATTTATAAGTTAGGGGGCATGAAGAATTGGTTTAAAATAGTTTACAACAAATACAAGAGCCACAATAGTGATAACAAGCAGGGAAATTATACACTAGCACCTCACAATTGGTGTTTGGATTCTCTCATCTCTCGGGTTTATATGAAATATAATATGCATGGAAATGGAAGATAAACACTCATTACCTGGCATAGTACATAGATTACCATAAGCTTGAGAATAGATCAAACCTCTACCGCTTTGGCGTAAGAACCTAGGAATAACTATCTAAGAGGTCTTTACAAAGGGTTGTAACGTTAGGCTTAGGGTAGAGAAGTAAAGGGTTTTGTTGGATAGGGGATATTTAGTAGTGGCAAGTAAAAAATCTTATGTTACAAGCATGTAAAGCGTGGTGTTGCTAAGCCAAGACTCGACTCACTAACACTAAACAACTTGAAACAAAACACAAACATAAACTTAAAAACATAAATATAAAGATAGATGTAGGATGGTAGCCCGTATGTTTTTCTCATTTTTTCAATTTTTTTTTCATACCTTTTTACTCTACCATCCTCTACGATAACATCAAAATAAAGGGATTTATATGAGCATCCCTACACTTGAGTTTTTATTTAACTAATCACTAATTGACCCGATTTGAAAAGATCAAAACACTTGGAGTACTTAAATACCTAGACAAAGGGAATTTGAATTTATCGTTCTTTCCCGTGACTCCATAAAATATTACTTTAACCCATGAGTCCCAATCGTCCCAAAACTGTTTACAAATGATATGATTCGACTTAGCAACCATGCAAGTAACTAGATAATTGAACTAAGGGTTTATCAATGATAACAATAATGCACTAAAGATGAGTGCATACAAAGTAGGCTAAGGCGATTTGGGTGTAACATTTGGGGGTGGATTGTAAACAATGCTCTTCATTGATATTCAGGAAACCGGAACATCACGATAACCGCGAAAAGGATAGGATCTGAGGGGTTAACTAGGGGTATCATGTACTAAAGATGAGTACATCGCAAGGGTGTGGGGAAAATTACTCAACCGATGTGGATGACGTAATTAAATTACAGGTTTCAAACAAGGGTTATCATAATGCCTCTTATCATTTAGTTAATCCTAACTATACAAATGTAGTCTCACTAGCTATCTTGGAATACATCACAAAATAAGTTCTAGAATCTATTATACTACCGGTACACTCACTAAGCATTAAAGATGAATGATTTTATTCCTAAAGATCTAGGGGCGAACCTCACATTTTTTGGTGGAATTTGAGTGGTAAACGGTTTTTGTGCTAGTCATATAATTCCTATCCATGAGACGCTCTATTAAGACTAAAGTTTAACTCGTAAATGCCATAAAAAATTTTAAATTTGGTGCTAAAATTTCCCTAACAAATATTTTTCATAGTTTTATTCTTCCTCCCTACACTTAAACTGAACGTTGTCCCCAATGTTCTCATAAAGTATCAAAGTTATGATAAAGGAAGGTAAGTTAAAAGAGAAAGAAACTAGTACTCCCCTGATTAGCTCGGTAGGATATGTATAAAGTTTCGGTTATATCCTCATCCAAGAAGAATGAATAAGTAATAAGTGCTGCTTCCAATATGTGTTTCTTCTTCTTGTCTAATATAACTTGCACACTTATAAGAAAACGAAACAAAACCTCGCATAAAATCGCCGTAAAACTATATATATAACAAAACTAAACTAGAAAGCGAATAAGATATAATGCTTGTGGAATGGATGTTTGCAGTTTTTCTAGAAAATTAAGCATTGGGATTTTCCAAAAATCACAAGTTACACAGAAAACGAAAACTGATATTATGTTTCTACATTTCCTGATGTCGTCAGGTGTTAATCCTGACACCGTCAGGGTGTCCTGACATAAAGTGGTCTGGTGCGTTTTTCTGAAAAAATTGTGAAAAATTTACCTCATTAAAACCTGAAAAAATTCCTGCAAAACATCCATTATGACTCGATACAAACATTTGACTCTAACAAACATATACAATTTCAACTATTGTTAATCTCATGTTCAAGTTCTTAAAAACATATGTGATCTTTCCTACACATATCTTTTTGTAAAATACCTTTATATGCAATTAAGACGAAGTTAAAAACAAAATAAAGCATTTTCACAAAGTCTAATCATGAGAATAAACAACAATGAAAGGGATATATAAACACACAAACAAAATTGAAAAACAAAACAAGCAAACAATTAAGCATGGGTTGCCTCCCACGAAGCGTTTTTCTTTATTTATAAGTCTTGTAGCTAGACTCGAAGTCGTGCCCCTACGTACCTAGGTGAGTGAGTTCATCCTTAATAATATCGGTGGGATCGAACTTATCCTTTAATTTTCTACTAGTACGCTTAGTCTGGTATGCCTTTTCAAACTTCTCACCATTGGGATCATAGATTGTCATCCTAATGTGTCACTCTCCATTGCCATCACTAGGTGGCTTATCCCAATTCCACTTGTACTTAGGCTTTTTACTTTCAACTTTCCACCTATTCATGCAAAGATTAACGGGTAAGGTTCCTAGAAATTCGGTCATCTTCCTAAACACTAAAGTATCCTCGAATAGATTCACTTCAATGTCCCTAGCCAATTGTTGTTTTAGGATAGTTGTGTTACTCACGTAGGTCTCTTCTAGATAGAAAGGTCGTTGAGGGCCTACAAAGTCTCTATTGGTCCAAGGTCCATATCTAGATGGTTTCCTATCCAACACGATTTCATGAGGTATTTGTTCACCCTCATTATAATAGGAATGTTTCTTGACATCATAAATTGACATAGCATTCCCTTCTCCTACCATTATCTTAGACATCTTACAATCGATTATGGAGCTAGCGATTGTGACAATCGGCAATTTCGCGGTCTATTATTTAAAGACGTCACTATTTCATTCTATTAGGAAAACGCGAATTATTTATTTTCCAGTATTTACGGAAGATTGTAATTTAAAAACAAGAGGTTACAGTAGTTTTTTGAAAAATGTCACCCCTTCACTTTACCTTTTCCCCAAGCTGTTCTTCTCCTTCTTCTGATAACCTTCTCCACGCCTCCCTCATCTCCATAAACCTCACCTCCCCTTTTGATGTTAACCAATATACTCCATCAACTATCACTATCTACTTGGTCAATCAAGAAACAAGAAAAGCCGATCCATCCTTTTCTCAGCTTTTCCTCTTTTCCATGAAGAATCACAGGGCCGCCTAGGGGTTTGAAGATGGATGGAGAGTTTAACTGAAAATGGTTACTCCCATCTTCTATGACCAAAAGGGAGTTGAAGGCTTTCCACACTCCTTTCTATTTATTGTCCCTCGACTCACAGCAAGAATCCATACCCTCTCATACATCACAAAATTGTATTGTGACCCTTGTTATAGATCCGTTTGGTGTGTGGACTTGCTGGGGAAAAATCAGAAGTCGAGCTTGCTTGTTGCCCTCTAAATCGATTCCCACCTATAAGGTTTAATTTGATTTTTCTTGTCATTGATATTATTGTTATTGTTGTTATTGATGTAAGTGTCTAAATGGAATATTACTCTTGTTTATTTCAATTGATAAAAGAACATTATAGGCTATCTTGTTCATGAATCGCCAACAGTAATATCAATCGATGCATAACATAAATTTTGGAATTTGATTTACCTTTCTTTTTTTTTACCGATTGATGGATAGAACATATAGAAATCAAATAATTACTTTTGTTAATCATTGTGTGGTTTAGGAAATAAATTGAATAGGGCTATGGAAGTGTATAACCTGTTATGTGAATATCAGTTTGGAAATGATTGTTGGTTACTTTTGGGTTCGAGTCCTCGACTTAGGAATTGCTCAACTTGTTGTCAAAATGCCGTTGTAAAAATTGTTAAGTGCTAAAGTCGGACTAGAGTCTTGGTTGGACTCGCGAGGTGCGAGCGAGTGTCTCGCAATGGCTCACGACACCTTGTTAAGTTCGTAAAAATTGGTATAGCCCTTTTGTCCCTAGTGTGAGTCTTTGACTCACGAGTAGCATAACTTGTAACCGAACCTGTTGCATTGTGAACGATACAAGCCTAAGTATCATACCTTTTGTTCCTATTATGTTTTCAAATTGAGTACCCCGTTCCTTTTGTTTCGCTTGACTACCAAACGATACCAAAATATTACTGCCTTCCCTAGTTTCCTTGAGTGTCAAAATCCTATTGTATCATGCCTCTAGTTAATTGACTTTCAAAATCCGAAATTGTGTTTTTGCCTTAGCATGCTCCTTACTCCTCTTGAATGTCGAAACGGTGCAAAACTAGGCACCATATCTCTAGTCTTTGAAGTTAAAATGATACAAAATAAACATCATATCCCTTGTTCACTTTTGAGAGTCAAAAGCTTTGAGTATGTTCTGCTTTTTTTTTCTTTGCATTAGGGTGCGTTTAGTTTTCTAAATGGGCCACAACCCCTCCCTATATTGAGGTCCGTTTGGTCTTTGAAGCCGGGCTAAAGCCCACCTCATGCTAAGGGTCCATTTGATTGTGAAAGGATGGGCCAAAGCCCACCTCCTTGGCAGTCCGCCTAGTAGCCGCAGCCCATCTAGGGTCCGTTTGTTGTTGCTCAGCCACGAGTCGTTCCGTAACAAATATGTCAAGTTCAAGTCATCTCAAGTATTACTCCACTAAAGCATCATCTCATTTAACTATCGTTATTCGTCAAGTCTTGTATCCCGTACGACGCATCTCCCTACGACCATCACTCCGGCAAAACCATAAGCACGTCTTGCGTTTACGTATTTAAATTCATTTTAATATCGACTACGTACATTAGTACTCAAACAACGTTTTACAATTTAACTAATAAACATACGACTCAACCTATTTCCCAAACTTTAAGTTTATAAAAGCTAAACTACTTCCTAAATCTTTATAATTAAAATTACTCGTTTTCTAAATCATAATGACATATATTTACAATACTATTTCTAGAACGGAAACTTTATAATCAAAGTACCAACTATAACTATAAACGAAAGCGTTAAACCATATTTTATATAACGTTACATGCAAACTAAACAAAACTATCTTGTATAATAACGCTTTATTATTTATGTCCAAAACATATATAAAAAACGTATAAACGGGTCATGACTGATTTTCCTAAAAACCCTATGCTTATTACTTATAAGTAAAAATATTCTTTTGCAACCTTTTTTCATTAAAGACCAATACTTGAAATATAAATTGTATACCTTTCTTACATTTGGTTATATACAAACACATATATTTTAAAAGAACGACATTTCTATAACTCAAATACATTACTACTTATACGTGATATTTTCCGTACGCTGTCTTTTGGTTATCGGCGAACCAAAGACTTATTCGACTTGATATTTTACTATCCTATATGTATATATTTACGCACTTCCATGAGCCAATGTTCGCTAAATTATTTAAACTTAAACGCTGCCACACAAGCAACAATAACATAAACTTTGTACTTATTTAAATGTTATCGAGTCAAACATAAACATAGAAACTAAGACTTGCCATACTATTATAGGTCGCGTGTCGGTACTGCGTACTCCTACTACTTGACTTTACGCTATTTCAGATTGCTTCACTAAGGTGAGTTTCATAGCCTCGTTTTACTTGTTTACAAAATTTTACAAATGCTTGGGGTGAGAATACATGTTTGTTTTTATGCGGACATAAGTACAAAACTGTTACATTGCCTAAGTTACCACATAGCCAATTAAGTCCCCTATCATAATCATGAACCGTTAATTACCAGAAAGCGCGAATGTTGTGAATAGATCTATTGGGTTGACACCCCCGTTCGGGTTGGGTTGCTCCAACTGGTCAAACGAACGCATACCATTTGAGGATTACATTTAGTGTCTGGCAAACACTTGTTTGGGGGCATTTATGCTTGATTGCATACCAAATACGTTAAGCGTCGGGGTCATGAGCTTAGTGCAATTGTATTTATTTTTATACTACTGAAATCTTATGTTCCGTACAAAATTTTACATTAAGTTAAACCTATGAACTCACCAACATTATGTTGACCTTTTAGCATGTATTTCTCAGGTATCTAGCTTGCTTGATTGCATTTCATGGAGTCATGGTCGTCGTTGGCGACTACATTCACTAATGACTTTCTAAACGACTCATGTAGGTCGTTCGACATAACTGCAACTTTGTACCATGAAAGTCACGCCCCGGTTACCATTCCGCTGCGAGCCGTTTTGGGAGTGTGACAGCGGTAGCTAAGAATCATCTTCAACTAACAATGGGCATGTAGTGTCCCTATTCATGTCAAGCACATGGAAATCTGCCAAAAAAGTTAATCGACCTACGTGTACTACCATGTCCTTCATTATTCCTACCGGATACGCAACACTACCATCCGCTAAACCTATGATTGTTTCCGTTGGTTCTATCTTACCTAGGTTAAGGCTTTTATGGAGGGATAACGGAAGAAGGTTGATTCTTGACCATAGACCGGCTAATGTGTCGAAAGCTTTGGAATTCCCAATGCTACACGGAAGAATAAATAAGTCGGGATCATCTAACTTCTTAGGTAATTTGTTTTGCACAAATACGGACCCACGTTCTCCTAATTTTAGTCCTTGCTCATATTTATCTTTCAAAGCATTATAGTAAGGCGCATGAGTCAAGACTTCAAGAACCGGGTTTTCTTGGTAAAGTTCCTTAAATTCCTCTTCTAGAGTAGATTTTGGTTCTTGATTAGTGGGTGTCTCAAGATTTGGATGGACCACCATCTTGGGTTTTTGGTCCTTTGGAATGGTTTGCTTGAAACACGTGTTGATGGTGTTGACCGAATGGACTTATGGGTGCGAGGGGCATGGATACGCACTCTCCCTTGGTGAGCAAGAACATGGAGTCGATGAAATCGCATTCACTTTCGGGTTCTTGATAGTGCCACTTGGGAGTAGAGGTGCAAATATAAACCGGTTTTCAAAAAAACCGAACCCCAAAACCGGAACCGGGTTTTACTAAACCGAAACCGGTTTTCTAAAACCGAACCGGTTGTACCGGTTTTCAGTTTTTCTAGCCGACCGGTTTTTTACCGGTTCTAAAACTGGGTTAAACCGGTTAAAACCGATTTTTTTTTTTTTTTGGTCGAAAACCGCCAAAAACCTGTTAAACCGGTTTTTAAAAACCGGTCAGCGCTAGTCAAAGTTACCGTTGGAATTCAATACCGGTGAAAACCGGTTTTGAAAACCGGTCAAAATCTGACCGTTGGAATTCAAAACCGGTTTTAACCGGTTTTCAAATCCGCCCGTTGCACTGTAGCACAGTAGACGTTGGGCTGTGTTTTTTACCTTTTTTTTGTCTTTTTTTTTAATTTTTGAGTATCTTGAAGCTAGAACTTGTAGTATAAATATGTGTATTGGGTTGAGGCTTAAAACACATCAAATCTCTCTTTAATCTCTCTAATTTCTTTATAATGGAAAACACACAATCACAACAAGCTTCCACTAATCCTCCCTCCGTTGGGTCTTCCCGGTCACGAAAACATTACACACAAGATGATGTTGCTCATGTTAAACCAACTTCACGAAATCCCGAGGTTTTTAATCATATGGATTTGTGTATTATGAAGGATGGGACGGAAAAGGCGCGTTGCAAAAAATGTTTGAGCTTTTATGCTTCCGGGGCTAACACTACACTAAAGCGTCATATAGCCAAATGTACCGCGGTACCTCAAAATACCGACGGTACTATTGGTGAGGATGGTCAAATTTTAGTATATGATAATGATGCGCTTCAAAGAGATTTTGCGGGGTGGGTCATTCAACATACTTATCCATTCAACCTCTTCGCCAACGCCAAGCTTACGACCATCATCAAAAAGAGGCTACACTCGCGGTATAAACAAGTAAGTCGTACTAAACTTAGAAGTGATGCTTTTAAATTATGGGAAACGGCTAAAAATGATATTATTGATGGTTTTTGTGATTATAAATATGGTGTTTCTATAACTACGGATGTTTGGGCCGCACCACATGGTTCGGCAAATTCTTATCTCGCCGTTACGGCTCATTGGTTTAATCCCGAATCTTGGTTATTAATGAAACGGACAATTGCTTTTAAACTATTTGGTTATCCTCATACGGGATCTAATTTAAGAAAAATTTTACATGACACTTTAATTGAATATAATTTAGATGATAAAGTTTTTACGATTTCACTAGATAATGCATCTAATAATACTAGAGCTATGTAATTGTTAAAATTACGTATAAAACCCATTTTAGATGGTGCTTTTTTTCATTCCCGTTGTGTTGCTCATGTTATAAATTTATCCGTTCAAGCGGCATTAAAAATATGTGAGAGATTACGTTTGACATTTAGGGGTATGTTAACAAATATATATCGCTCGAGTAATGAACGACAAATGAACTATAAACGTTTTCGTAAACAATGTGGTGAACCATTCCTAGGACCGAAATTTGATACACCTACTAGGTGGAATTCTACTTGCATTATGTTTGAAAATATATTACGACAACGTACTACTTTACATGCTTTTAATGAATTACTTGTTGAAAAAAACCGTTCCACTTCGATAGATGACCAAGATTGGGATCGACTAAATGCTTTAACTATTTTTTTACAAGTTTTTAAAGAGGCAACAACTATAGTATCGGGTGTTTATTACCCAACTAGCCCATTAGTTTTAAATCAAATTTATGCTATGACGGAAAAATTAGACGAATTAAAAGACTCGCCTACTCAAATGTTTAGAAAAATGGTTAAAGTTATAAAAAAGAGATTTATAAAATATTTTGCTAGTTTACCTTTGGTTTATACTTGTTTCGCCGCACTTAATCCATGTTTAAATGTTGGAGGCGTAGAACTTTTAATAAGAAGAGTAATGGAAAATTTAGAATTATCTTTTGGGTTGGACGGTGAAGATCCCAACTATATAGAATCTCAAGTTTTTAAATTTAATGATTATTTTAAAAAATTGTTTGAAATTTATGCAACAAAATATGGTCAACAACCAAACCCAATTCTCGACCCAATGCGGGTCGGTTCGTCTCGAATGACAAGGGACATTAACATAAACCTTTATAATACTTTACGTGAAGACGCTACAAAGCGTCAACGATCATCGGCCCCAACAAGCGAGTTGGGACAATATATGGCTACAAACTTTTTAACAACTTTAAGTCCCGATGAGTTTGCAAACTTTGACATTTTGGCTTGGTGGAAAGAAAGGGAAATCCAATTTCCAATTTTAGCCGCTATGGCTCGTGACTTATTAGCGGTCCAAGCTTCGACGGTAGCTTCCGAATCGGCCTTTTCTCATAGTGGTAGAATTATATCGGAAAAAAGGACAAAACTTAGCCCCGAATCCGTGGATGTATGTGTATGTTTGAAAGATTATATGGAAGGAGTAGATAGGGTACAACATGAAACATCGTTGGAAGGTTCGATTGAAGAAGTTGAAGAAACTATAGCACAAGAAGAAGATGAAATGGGGATATCATCTCCGGCTACCGAATTAGATGAAGGTGAATTTGAACCATTTGATGTTGAAGAGTTAGATGTAGAAGAATTTTTGGATGATTTAATTTCTTGAGTATACACGGGTGATGGCAATGCCGAAGCTTGATATACTTGAGTACACTAATATGTTTTTGGGTGATGGCCATGCCGAAACTCGAAATGTATTAGTATTTATTTATTTTTAGTTCTATAATTGTATTGTTTAAATAAAAGTTATTATTGTATTCGAAATGTATTAGTATTTTATAGTTTTAGTTGTATAATTGTATTGTTTAAATAAAAGTTATGATTGTATTCGAAATGTATTAGTATTAAATGTTTTAAATTTCGAAAAAAACCGAACCGGTAAAATACGTATAAAAAACGGATCCGAACATTTAAAACCAAAAAAACCGAACCGGTAAAAAACCGATTCCGAACATTTAAAACCGAAAAAATCGATTCGAACTTTTAAAACCGAAAAAACCGATTCGGAAAAACCGAAATCGATTTTTGGAAAACCGGTTTTTTAAAAACCGGTTTTCCAAAAACCGAAAACCGGTAAAAACCGGTTTTTGTGCACCTCTACTTGGGAGTGCTCCCACATCCCGATCATTGAAGGCTTTTAAGAGGGTGTCGAGCTTGTTTGTCATCTCGCTTTGTCGTTGCTTGAAATCGGCTTCAAGCTTAGTCAATCGAGCTTCTTGAGATGACATGAACTTGGATACCATCCCCTCAAGATTAGCGAAAGTTCCGGTGTTGGGAGAGTTGTTGTAGGAGGTATGGTGTTGGGACATATTAGGTGGACTAGAGGAGTTGTTTTGTGGCGGATTTGAGCTTTGGCTCCACTTAAGGTTAGGGTGATTTTTCCACGAGGGGTTGTAGGAATTTCCTTGATTGTTTTGCTCGGGCTTGAAAGTGTACCACTTTTCTCCCGCTCCGTCGGTACATGTGGAGGCGTAGTCCGTAAAAGCTTGTTCGGGGAGTTTTATGCAATCACGAGTGTCATGGGGACCACTACATAATTCACAAGGTAAAGTTTTTGTACACTTGGCGTGAAGGTTTAGGAGCTTCGTAGGAACTCATTAGGAATTTGAATTGTTCTTCAAGTTCGAGCATCCTACGATTGGAAGGTTGTGAGTCAATGGGAGGCAAGGAGATTGCCTATACGGTTTTGGGCAACTCGCGGGGGTCATTCCAACATTCGTTGTCATAGAGGGAAAGGTCCTCTATTGTACCCCACGACTCTTCCGCGGTAACTTCACTAAGCTTACCACCGGCCGCTTGGTTGATGGTTTGCCTCGTGGAGAGATTGAAATGACCGTAAAAGATTTGGACTTGAAGCCAAAGATCAATGCCGTGATGAGGGACTTTGTAGAGTAAGTCCTTGAATCGAGTCCACGCCTCATAAAGGGTTTCGCCTTGACGTTGTTGGAACATCAATATGTCATTCCTTAGCTTGGTAGTTCTCCCCTGCGGGAAAATTTGGGCGAGGAAACAGGTGGTGAGATCATCCCAACTTGAGATGGATCATGCGGGAAGTCGCTCAAGCCAATTACTAGCTTTGTCCCGTAGAGAGAATTGGAAGAGACACAATCGCTTGGTCTCCCGAGTGGTAGCATCAAGGTCAATGGAGTCAACGACTTTTAGGAAATCCTTGAGATGCAGATTAGGATCTTCGGAACGAAGTCCATGGAATGCACATTCATTTTGCACCAACTGGATGTTTTCGAATCGCAGGGTCGTAGTTTGAGCTTGAAGTGGGAGATCAATGGTGTTCCTATAGCCTTGATGGCTCGGTCTAGAGTATTCACAAAGAGTACAACCTCTTGGCGGGTCGAGTAATTGTTGATTGAGTGGAAGTGGTTGATGTGGTGGTGGATTTGGTGGATCGTTGTTGGGTGGGTTATCACCTTCCATGATGAAAAGTGATAAGGCTACGAAAAAGAAAGCTAGTGAAAAAGAGAAAAAAAAATCTCACTTGATAGGAATCAGGCGAGTAGACCTAAATGAGATAGAAATCTAACTAGCTATTCTATTCCCGGTAGCGGCGCCAAAAACTTGATAGCAGGGTTCAGGGTAAAAAATACTTCCTTTTCTACGAGCAAGTTTTGCAACCCTCTAGGAAGTGTACCTAATCGTTATAGTGTAGTATGGGGTAAGCCCAGGGGTTTGATTCGTTATCTAGGGGAATAGAGATGCTAGGAAGAAATGTATGACGAGAATGTAAGGTTGAGGGAGATTCTTTTTTGGTTTTTTGAAAGCAAGTAAATATCTCGGGGTATAGGAGTGGGGGGTGGTACTTCTACCAATTTTTACTACTTTTAATTAAACTACTTAACTACTTAAACAATAAAAAGGAAAGATAGATTATACTAATGTAGGTGTTCTCTTATGATGATTAAAAATGTGTTTACTTAGATGTTCTTAATCCCTAGTTATCTCTTATTGGTCGGTTGAATTGTCACATCCTCGTCTTAATTGGCGCGTTGTATTCCGTTTGGTCATAGGGGGTGCCTAATTCCCTAGTTCTATGAACTGTAACTCCTATACACTATCCGAGATCGCCAAGTACCTAAGTATCTCCCCTGAATACTCTACTATCAACAAGCTACAACTCACGCAATAAACACAACGATGGCCTAGGTGCACTCCTAAGCTTTTTGCTATTTAGGACGTTTAAGCTCGTAACAATTAAAGAAGAAGCCAGTTTTCCTTACTCTAGCATCTACCAATTAAGACAAGAGACAACCTAACAATAATTGACAACTAGGTTTCATAGATCTAAGCAAACACAAGAATAATTTAGCTACTCATGGTAAACAAGAAAGCATACACACATACAATTAAACATAGGGTAGACATAATGATAATATGGATTAATAAACTTATCTTATGATGTAAAGAAGGGTATGGAACCCTAAAATACTATCCAAGTCGGACTACAACTGAATTAGGGTTCGCTCTCCAAAGTTCTACCTCTCTAAATGCAGAAAAATCGAATTCGATATATAGATTTACAAATGCGATGGCGTCACCTTTTGCTAGTGACGCCGTCAGGTCGCCGTCATTAGGGTTTTGTTTGGGCCAAGTCATCGTTGGGACGACGTCAGTTGATGAGTGTGACGCCGTCAGTCTTCATGAAGGACGTCGTCTGAGATTGGTTCTTGAGCGTCTGGTGTGGAAAATAAGGGAGACGCCTTCCAGAGTTTAGGCGTGACGCCGGCCTTTAAAACAAAAATTGTTCGAGTCGTCATGTGTAATTTGATCAAAACTCTTATATAGGGACGCGCCGCCTTTGATTGGGACGCTCTCAGGCTTGAAAATCTGCTTGAGTCTTGACTTTGTCGTTTTCTTAATGTTTTCGCTTCTTTTCGTCCAAATATGCTTGATTCCTGCATTTTGCTTCCAAAAGACTTAAAATGTGAAAAGGAACTATTTTAAGTAGTAACACATATCTTTTTGTAAAATACCTTTATATGCAATTAAGACGAAGTTAAAAACAAAATAAAGCATTTTCACAAAGTCTAATCATGAGAATAAACAACAATGAAAGGGATATATAAACACACAAACAAAATTGAAAAACAAAACAAGCAAACAATTAAGCATGGGTTGCCTCCCACGAAGCGTTTTTCTTTATTTATAAGTCTTGTAGCTAGACTCGAAGTCGTGCCCCTACGTACCTAGGTGAGTGAGTTCATCCTTAATAATATCGGTGGGATTGAACTTATCTTTTAATTTTCTACTAGTACACTTAGTCTGGTATGCCTTTTCAAACTTCTCACCATTGGGATCATAGATTGTCATCCTAATGTGCCACTCTCCATTGCCATCACTAGGTGGCTTATCCCAATTCCACTTGTACTTAGGCTTTTTACTTTCAACTTTCCACCTATTCATGCAAAGATTAACGGGTAAGGTTCCTAGAAATTCGGTCATCTTCCTAAACACTAAAGTATCCTCGAATAGATTCACTTCAATGTCCCTAGCCAATTGTTGTTTTAGGATAGTTGTGTTACTCACGTAGGTCTCTTCTAGATATAAAGGTCGTTGAGGGCCTACAAAGTCTCTATTGGTCCAAGGTCCATATCTAGATGGTTTCCTATCCAACACGATTTCATGAGGTATTTGTTCACCCTCATTATAATAGGAATGTTTCTTGACATCATAAATTGACATAGCATTCCCTTCTCCTACCATTATCTTAGACATCTTACAATCGATTATGGAGCTAGCGATTGTGACAATCGGCAATTTCGCGGTCTATTATTTAAAGACGTCACTATTTCATTCTATTAGGAAAACGCGAATTATTTATTTTCCAGTATTTACGGAAGATTGTAATTTAAAAACAAGAGGTTACAGTAGTTTTTTGAAAAATGTCACCCCTTCACTTTACCTTTTCCCCAAGCTGTTCTTCTCCTTCTTCTGATAACCTTCTCCACGCCTCCCTCATCTCCATAAACCTCACCTCCCCTTTTGATGTTAACCAATATACTCCATCAACTATCACTATCTACTTGGTCAATCAAGAAACAAGAAAAGCCGATCCATCCTTTTCTCAGCTTTTCCTCTTTTCCATGAAGAATCACAGGGCCGCCTAGGGGTTTGAAGATGGATGGAGAGTTTAACTGAAAATGGTTACTCCCATCTTCTATGACCAAAAGGGAGTTGAAGGCTTTCCACACTCCTTTCTATTTATTGTCCCTCGACTCACAGCAAGAATCCATACCCTCTCATACATCACAAAATTGTATTGTGACCCTTGTTATAGATCCGTTTGGTGTGTGGACTTGCTGGGGAAAAATCAGAAGTCGAGCTTGCTTGTTGCCCTCTAAATCGATTCCCACCTATAAGGTTTAATTTGATTTTTCTTGTCATTGATATTATTGTTATTGTTGTTATTGATGTAAGTGTCTAAATGGAATATTACTCTTGTTTATTTCAATTGATAAAAGAACATTATAGGCTATCTTGTTCATGAATCGCCAACAGTAATATCAATCGATGCATAACATAAATTTTGGAATTTGATTTACCTTTCTTTTTTTTTACCGATTGATGGATAGAACATATAGAAATCAAATAATTACTTTTGTTAATCATTGTGTGGTTTAGGAAATAAATTGAATAGGGCTATGGAAGTGTATAACCTGTTATGTGAATATCAGTTTGGAAATGATTGTTGGTTACTTTTGGGTTCGAGTCCTCGACTTAGGAATTGCTCAACTTGTTGTCAAAATGCCGTTGTAAAAATTGTTAAGTGCTAAAGTCGGACTAGAGTCTTGGTTGGACTCGCGAGGTGCGAGCGAGTGTCTCGCAATGGCTCACGACACCTTGTTAAGTTCGTAAAAATTGGTATAGCCCTTTTGTCCCTAGTGTGAGTCTTTGACTCACGAGTAGCATAACTTGTAACCGAACCTGTTGCATTGTGAACGATACAAGCCTAAGTATCATACCTTTTGTTCCTATTATGTTTTCAAATTGAGTACCCCGTTCCTTTTGTTTCGCTTGACTACCAAACGATACCAAAATATTACTGCCTTCCCTAGTTTCCTTGAGTGTCAAAATCCTATTGTATCATGCCTCTAGTTAATTGACTTTCAAAATCCGAAATTGTGTTTTTGCCTTAGCATGCTCCTTACTCCTCTTGAATGTCGAAACGGTGCAAAACTAGGCACCATATCTCTAGTCTTTGAAGTTAAAATGATACAAAATAAACATCATATCCCTTGTTCACTTTTGAGAGTCAAAAGCTTTGAGTATGTTCTGCTTTTTTTTTCTTTGCATTAGGGTGCGTTTAGTTTTCTAAATGGGCCACAACCCCTCCCTATATTGAGGTCCGTTTGGTCTTTGAAGCCGGGCTAAAGCCCACCTCATGCTAAGGGTCCATTTGATTGTGAAAGGATGGGCCAAAGCCCACCTCCTTGGCAGTCCGCCTAGTAGCCGCAGCCCATCTAGGGTCCGTTTGTTGTTGCTCAGCCACGAGTCGTTCCGTAACAAATATGTCAAGTTCAAGTCATCTCAAGTATTACTCCACTAAAGCATCATCTCATTTAACTATCGTTATTCGTCAAGTCTTGTATCCCGTACGACGCATCTCCCTACGACCATCACTCCGGCAAAACCATAAGCACGTCTTGCGTTTACGTATTTAAATTCATTTTAATATCGACTACGTACATTAGTACTCAAACAACGTTTTACAATTTAACTAATAAACATACGACTCAACCTATTTCCCAAACTTTAAGTTTATAAAAGCTAAACTACTTCCTAAATCTTTATAATTAAAATTACTCGTTTTCTAAATCATAATGACATATATTTACAATACTATTTCTAGAACGGAAACTTTATAATCAAAGTACCAACTATAACTATAAACGAAAGCGTTAAACCATATTTTATATAACGTTACATGCAAACTAAACAAAACTATCTTGTATAATAACGCTTTATTATTTATGTCCAAAACATATATAAAAAACGTATAAACGGGTCATGACTGATTTTCCTAAAAACCCTATGCTTATTACTTATAAGTAAAAATATTCTTTTGCAACCTTTTTTCATTAAAGACCAATACTTGAAATATAAATTGTATACCTTTCTTACATTTGGTTATATACAAACACATATATTTTAAAAGAACGACATTTCTATAACTCAAATACATTACTACTTATACGTGATATTTTCCGTACGCTGTCTTTTGGTTATCGGCGAACCAAAGACTTATTCGACTTGATATTTTACTATCCTATATGTATATATTTACGCACTTCCATGAGCCAATGTTCGCTAAATTATTTAAACTTAAACGCTGCCACACAAGCAACAATAACATAAACTTTGTACTTATTTAAATGTTATCGAGTCAAACATAAACATAGAAACTAAGACTTGCCATACTATTATAGGTCGCGTGTCGGTACTGCGTACTCCTACTACTTGACTTTACGCTATTTCAGATTGCTTCACTAAGGTGAGTTTCATAGCCTCGTTTTACTTGTTTACAAAATTTTACAAATGCTTGGGGTGAGAATACATGTTTGTTTTTATGCGGACATAAGTACAAAACTGTTACATTGCCTAAGTTACCACATAGCCAATTAAGTCCCCTACCATAATCATGAACTGTTAATTACATAAAAACGCGAATGTTGTGAATAGATCTATTGGGTTGACACCCCCGTTCGGGTTGGGTTGCTCCAACTGGACAAACGAACGCATACCATTTGAGGATTACATTTAGTGTCCGCAAACACTTGTTTGGGGGCATTTATGCTTGATTTCATAGCAAATACGTTAAGCGTCGGGGTCATGAGCTTAGTGCAACTGTATATATTTCTATACTTACTGAAATCTTGTGTTCCGTACAAAATTTTACATTAAGTTAAACCTATGAACTCACCAACATTATGTTGACCTTTTAGCATGTATTTCTCAGGTATCTAGCTTGCTTGATTGCATTTCATGGAGTCATGGTCGTCGTTGGCGATTATATTCACGAATGATGTTCCAGACGACTCATGTAGGTCGTTTGGCATAACTGCAACTTCGTACCTTGAAAGTCACGCCCGGTTACCATTCCGCGCGAGCCGCTTTGGGAGTGTGACAGCGGTAGCTAAGAATCATCTTCAACTAACAATGGGCATGTAGTGTCCCTATTCATGTCAAGCACATGGAAATCTGCCAAAAAAGTTAATCGACCTACGTGTACTACCATGTCCTTCATTATTCCTACCGGATACGCAACACTACCATCCGCTAAACCTATGATTGTTTCCGTTGGTTCTATCTTACCTAGGTTAAGGCTTTTATGGAGGGACAACGGAAGAAGGTTGATGCTTGACCCTAGATCGACTAATGTGTCGAAAGCTTTGGAATTCCCAATGCTACACGGAAGAATAAATAAGTCGGGATCATCTAACTTCTTAGGTAATTTGTTTTGCACAAATACGGACCCACGTTCTCCTAATTTTAGTCCTTGCTCATATTTATCTTTCAAAGCATTATAGTAAGGCGCATGAGTCAAGACTTCAAGAACCGGGTTTTCTTGGTAAAGTTCCTTAAATTCCTCTTCTAGAGTAGATTTTGGTTCTTGATTAGTGGGTGTCTCAAGATTTGGATGGACCACCATCTTGGGTTTTTGGTCCTTTGGAATGGTTTGCTTGAAACACGTGTTGATGGTGTTGACCGAATGGACTTATGGGTGCGAGGGGCATGGATACGCACTCTCCCTTGGTGAGCAAGAACATGGAGTCGATGAAATCGCATTCACTTTCGGGTTCTTGATAGTGCCACTTGGGAGTAGAGGTGCAAATATAAACCGGTTTTCAAAAAAACCGAACCCCAAAACCGGAACCGGGTTTTACTAAACCGAAACCGGTTTTCTAAAACCGAACCGGTTGTACCGGTTTTCAGTTTTTCTAGCCGACCGGTTTTTTACCGGTTCTAAAACTGGGTTAAACCGGTTAAAACCGATTTTTTTTTTTTTTTGGTCGAAAACCGCCAAAAACCTGTTAAACCGGTTTTTAAAAACCGGTCAGCGCTAGTCAAAGTTACCGTTGGAATTCAATACCGGTGAAAACCGGTTTTGAAAACCGGTCAAAATCTGACCGTTGGAATTCAAAACCGGTTTTGACCGGTTTTTACCGGTTTTCAAATCCGCCCGTTGCACTGTAGCACAGTAGACGTTGGGCTGTGTTTTTTACCTTTTTTTTGTCTTTTTTTTTTAATTTTTGAGTATCTTGAAGCTAGAACTTGTAGTATAAATATGTGTATTGGGTTGAGGCTTAAAACACATCAAATCTCTCTTTAATCTCTCTAATTTCTTTATAATGGAAAACACACAATCACAACAAGCTTCCACTAATCCTCCCTCTGTTGGGTCTTCCCGGTCACGAAAACATTACACACAAGATGATGTTGCTCATGTTAAACCAACTTCACGAAATCCCGAGGTTTTTAATCATATGGATTTGTGTATTATGAAGGATGGGACGGAAAAGGCGCGTTGCAAAAAATGTTTGAGCTTTTATGCTTCCGGGGCTAACACTACACTAAAGCGTCATATAGCCAAATGTACCGCGGTACCTCAAAATACCGACGGTACTATTGGTGAGGATGGTCAAATTTTAGTATATGATAATGATGCGCTTCAAAGAGATTTTGCGGGGTGGGTCATTCAACATACTTATCCATTCAACCTCTTCGCCAACGCCAAGCTTACGACCATCATCAAAAAGAGGCTACACTCGCGGTATAAACAAGTAAGTCGTACTAAACTTAGAAGTGATGCTTTTAAATTATGGGAAACGGCTAAAAATGATATTATTGATGGTTTTTGTGATTATAAATATGGTGTTTCTATAACTACGGATGTTTGGGCCGCACCACATGGTTCGGCAAATTCTTATCTCGCCGTTACGGCTCATTGGTTTAATCCCGAATCTTGGTTATTAATGAAACGGACAATTGCTTTTAAACTATTTGGTTATCCTCATACGGGATCTAATTTAAGAAAAATTTTACATGACACTTTAATTGAATATAATTTAGATGATAAAGTTTTTACGATTTCACTAGATAATGCATCTAATAATACTAGAGCTATGTAATTGTTAAAATTACGTATAAAACCCATTTTAGATGGTGCTTTTTTCATTCCCGTTGTGTTGCTCATGTTATAAATTTATCCGTTCAAGTGGCATTAAAAATATGTGAGAGATTACGTTTGACATTTAGGGGTATGTTAACAAATATATATCGCTCGAGTAATGAACGACAAATGAACTATAAACGTTTTCGTAAACAATGTGGTGAACCATTCCTAGGACCGAAATTTGATACACCTACTAGGTGGAATTCTACTTGCATTATGTTTGAAAATATATTACGACAACGTACTACTTTACATGCTTTTAATGAATTACTTATTGAAAAAAACCGTTCCACTTCGATAGATGACCAAGATTGGGATCGACTAAATGCTTTAACTATTTTTTTACAAGTTTTTAAAGAGGCAACAACTATAGTATCGGGTGTTTATTACCCAACTAGCCCATTAGTTTTAAATCAAATTTATGCTATGACGGAAAAATTAGACGAATTAAAAGACTCGCCTACTCAAATGTTTAGAAAAATGGTTAAAGTTATAAAAAAGAGATTTATAAAATATTTTGCTAGTTTACCTTTGGTTTATACTTGTTCCGCCGCACTTAATCCATGTTTAAATGTTGGAGGCGTAGAACTTTTAATAAGAAGAGTAATGGAAAATTTAGAATTATCTTTTGGGTTGGACGGTGAAGATCCCAACTATATAGAATCTCAAGTTTTTAAATTTAATGATTATTTTAAAAAATTGTTTGAAATTTATGCAACAAAATATGGTCAACAACCAAACCCAATTCTCGACCCAATGCGGGCCGGTTCGTCTCGAATGACAAGGGACATTAACATAAACCTTTATAATACTTTACGTGAAGACGCTACAAAGCGTCAACGATCATCGGCCCCAACAAGCGAGTTGGGACAATATATGGCTACAAACTTTTTAACAACTTTAAGTCCCGATGAGTTTGCAAACTTTGACATTTTGGCTTGGTGGAAAGAAAGGGAAATCCAATTTCCAATTTTAGCCGCTATGGCTCGTGACTTATTAGCGGTCCAAGCTTCGACGGTAGCTTCCGAATCGGCCTTTTCTCATAGTGGTAGAATTATATCGGAAAAAAGGACAAAACTTAGCCCCGAATCCGTGGATGTATGTGTATGTTTGAAAGATTATATGGACGGAGTAGATAGGGTACAACATGAAACATCGTTGGAAGGTTCGATTGAAGAAGTTGAAGAAACTATAGCACAAGAAGAAGATGAAATGGGGATATCATCTCCGGCTACCGAATTAGATGAAGGTGAATTTGAACCATTTGATGTTGAAGAGTTAGATGTAGAAGAATTTTTGGATGATTTAATTTCTTGAGTATACACGGGTGATGGCAATGCCGAAGCTCGATATACTTGAGTATACTAATATGTTTTTGGGTGATGGCCATGCCGAAGCTCGAAATGTATTAGTATTTATTTATTTTTAGTTCTATAATTGTATTGTTTAAATAAAAGTTATGATTGTATTCGAAATGTATTAGTATTTTATAGTTTTAGTTGTATAATTGTATTGTTTAAATAAAAGTTATGATTGTATTCGAAATGTATTAGTATTAAATGTTTTAAATTCCGAAAAAAACCGAACCGGTAAAATACCGATAAAAAAATGGATCCGAACATTTAAAACCAAAAAAAACCGAACCGGTAAAAAACCAATTCCGAACATTTAAAACCGAAAAAAATCGATTCCGAACTTTTAAAACCGAAAAAAACCGATTCCGGAAAAACCGAAACTGATTTTTGGAAAAACCGGTTTTTTAAAAACCGGTTTTCCAAAAACCGAAAACCGGTAAAAACCGGTTTTTGTGCACCTCTACTTGGGAGTGCTCCCACATCCCGATCATTGAAGGCTTTTAAGAGGGTGTCGAGCTTGTTTGTCATCTCGCTTTGTCGTTGCTTGAAATCGGCTTCAAGCTTAGTCAATCGAGCTTCTTGAGATGACATGAACTTGGATACCATCCCCTCAAGATTAGCGAAAGTTCCGGTGTTGGGAGAGTTGTTGTAGGAGGTATGGTGTTGGGACATATTAGGTGGACTAGAGGAGTTGTTTTGTGGCGGATTTGAGCTTTGGCTCCACTTAAGGTTAGGGTGATTTTTCCACGAGGGGTTGTAGGAATTTCCTTGATTGTTTTGCTCGGGCTTGAAAGTGTACCACTTTTCTCCCGCTCCGTCGGTACATGTGGAGGCGTAGTCCGTAAAAGCTTGTTCGGGGAGTTTTATGCAATCACGAGTGTCATGGGGACCACTACATAATTCACAAGGTAAAGTTTTTGTACACTTGGCGTGAAGGTTTAGGAGCTTCGTAGGAACTCATTAGGAATTTGAATTGTTCTTCAAGTTCGAGCATCCTACGATTGGAAGGTTGTGAGTCAATGGGAGGCAAGGAGATTGCCTATACGGTTTTGGGCAACTCGCGGGGGTCATTCCAACATTCGTTGTCATAGAGGGAAAGGTCCTCTATTGTACCCCACGACTCTTCCGCGGTAACTTCACTAAGCTTACCACCGGCCGCTTGGTTGATGGTTTGCCTCGTGGAGAGATTGACATGATCGCAAAATATTTGGACTTGAAGCCAAAGATCAATGCTGTGATGAGGGATTTTGTGGAGTAAGTCCTTGAATCGAGTCCATGCCTCATAAAGGGCTTCGCCTTGACGTTGTTGGAACATCAATATGTCATTCCTTAGCTTGATAGTTCTCCTCGGTGAGAAAAATTGGGCGAGGAAACAGGTGGTGAGATCATCCCAACTTGAGATGGATCCTGCGGAAGTCGCTCAAGCCAATTACTAGCTTGGTCCCGTAGAGAGAATTGGAAGAGACACAATCGCTTGGTCTCCCGAGTGGTAGCATCAAGGTCAATGGAGTCAACGACTTTTAGGAAATCCTTAAGATGCAGATTAGGATCTTCGGAACGAAGTCCATGGAATGCACATTCATTTTGCACCAACTGGATGTTTTCGAATCGCAGGGTCGTAGTTTGAGCTTGAAGTGGGAGATCAATGGTGTTCCTATAGCCTTGATGGCTCGGTCTAGAGTATTCACAAAGAGTACAACCTCTTGGCGGGTCGAGTAATTGTTGATTGAGTGGAAGTGGTTGATGTGGTGGTGGATTTGGTGGATCGTTGTTGGGTGGGTTATCACCTTCCATGATGAAAAGTGATAAGGCTACGAAAAAGAAAGCTAGTGAAAAAGAGAAAAAAAAATCTCACTTGATAGGAATCAGGCGAGTAGACCTAAATGAGATAGAAATCTAACTAGCTATTCTATTCCCGGTAGCGGCGCCAAAAACTTGATAGCAGGGTTCAGGGTAAAAAATACTTCCTTTTCTACGAGCAAGTTTTGCAACCCTCTAGGAAGTGTACCTAATCGTTATAGTGTAGTATGGGGTAAGCCCAGGGGTTTGATTCGTTATCTAGGGGAATAGAGATGCTATGAAGAAATGTATGACGAGAATGTAAGGTTGAGGGAGATTCTTTTTTGGTTTTTTGAAAGCAAGTAAATATCTCGGGGTATAGGAGTGGGGGGTGGTACTTCTACCAATTTTTACTACTTTTAATTAAACTACTTAACTACTTAAACAATAAAAAGGAAAGATAGATTATACTAATGTAGGTGTTCTCTTATGATGATTAAAAATGTGTTTACTTAGATGTTCTTAATCCCTAGTTATCTCTTATTGGTCGGTTGAATTGTCACATCCTCGTCTTAATTGGCGCGTTGTATTCCGTTTGGTCATAGGGGGTGCCTAATTCCCTACTTCTATGAACTGTAACTCCTATACACTATCCGAGATCGCCAAGTACCTAAGTATCTCCCCTGAATACTCTACTATCAACAAGCTACAACTCACGCAATAAACACAACGATGGCCTAGGTGCACTCCTAAGCTTTTTGCTATTTAGGACGTTTAAGCTCGTAACAATTAAAGAAGAAGCCAGTTTTCCTTACTCTAGCATCTACCAATTAAGACAAGAGACAACCTAACAATAATTGACAACTAGGTTTCATAGATCTAAGCAAACACAAGAATAATTTAGCTACTCATGGTAAACAAGAAAGCATACACACATACAATTAAACATAGGGTAGACATAATGATAATATGGATTAATAAACTTATCTTATGATGTAAAGAAGGGTATGGAACCCTAAAATACTATCCAAGTCGGACTACAACTGAATTAGGGTTCGCTCTCCAAAGTTCTACCTCTCTAAATGCAGAAAAATCGAATTCGATATATAGATTTACAAATGCGATGGCGTCACCTTTTGCTAGTGACGCCGTCAGGTCGCCGTCATTAGGGTTTTGTTTGGGCCAAGTCATCGTTGGGACGACGTCAGTTGATAAGTGTGACACCGTCAGTCTTCATGAAGGACGTCGTCTGAGATTGGTTCTTGGGCGTCTGGTGTGGAAAATAAGGGAGACGCCTTCCAGAGTTTAGGCGTGACGCCGTCAGTCTTTAAAACAAAAAATTGTTCTGAGTCGTCATATGTAATTTGATCAAAACTCTTATATAGGGACGGCGTCGCCCTTTGATTGGGACGCCGTCAGGCTTGAAAATCTGCTTGAGTCTTGACTTTGTCGTTTTCTTCATGTTTTCGCTTCTTTTCGTCCAAATATGCTTGATTCCTGCATTTTGCTTCCAAAAGACTTAAAATGTGAAAAGGAACTATTTTAAGTAGTAACAGATATAAAATGTGTTGATTTAGGGCTTAAATGACCCCCTAAAAATGTATGTTTTATATCCTTATCATACAGCCTCAATGTTACGGTGTAACTCATGCTCTCAATTACGCCGTAACTAGTATTTTGTCACAGAAGACCAACTCAACTGCAGTTACGGCGTAACTCTCAACTAAGGTTACGTCGTAATCATCTAGGTCATGAAGTATTTCGCGCCTCCATCAACTACGACGTAACATCCTTACAAACATTACGACGTAACAACCTTCTGCTAAGGGGACGTATTAGTTACGGCGTAACTCTCATCAATGCTACGACAGAACTGCAACTACGGCGTAACTATTATTTATGTTTCACCGTAGTCACCTTTACGAGGCTTATGTTTTGAAGATAATTAAGTTACGGCGTAACTCACAACTTAAGTTACGCCTTAACTGTGATCGAGCCTATAAATACAAGCCCTAAAATCTGCATTTCACATCATTCACTCACAACTCAAAGGCAGAGAACGTGAAGAGGGTTCCAAAGGCAGATCACACAGAGCATACAGAGTCATCTCCAAGGGAAGAATCACACCATATCGATAAGCTTTAGCGATCATTTCTATCTTTTACTTTAATTCATGTCTTCAATTATGTTAAACATTAAATTTATTGTATATTTTAATATGATCAGCTAAGCACCTTTGGTGCTAGCCTAGTTATGATTCCTTGATTGTATTGATTGTGTTTTCATGCTTCCGTAAATTGTTTCTAGTGTATGATTCCTTGATTGCATACAACATGACGGCGTCACGCCTTATTCCAGAAGGGCGTCGCCCTTTAGTTTTCACCAGAAAACCAAGACCCATTCCAAGACGACGTCCATAATGAAGCCGGACAGCGTCACACTTCCTCAACTGACGCCGTCACAACGATGACTTATCCATAACGAAAACCTAATGACGGAGACTAGACGACGTCACCATCAAAAGGCGACGCCGTCGCAAGTGTAATTCTATATATAGACTTCGAATTTTCTGTATTTGATGTGTAATATTTTGGAGAGCAAACCCTAGTTTTTTCATAGTCCGACTTGGGCAGTATTTTAGGGTTCTAAACCCTTCTTTACACTCAAAGATAAGTTTGTTTATCCAATCTATCACCATGTTTGTTCTATGTTCAATTGTTTGTTTGTGTTCATGCTTATCTATCATGCTTAGCTAAATTAATCTTGTGTTTGCTTAGATCTATGAAATCTAGTTGTTGATTATTGTTAGGTTGTCTCTTGTTTTAATTGGTAAACGCTAGAGTAAGGAAAACTGACTTCTTCTTTAATTGTTGCGAGCTTGAACGTCCTAAATAGCAAAAAACTTGAGAGTGCACTTGAGCCATCATTGTGTTTATTGCGTGAGTTGTAGCTTTAGGATAATAGAGTATTCGGGGGAGATACTAAGGTACTTGGCGATCTCAGATTGTCTAGAGGAGAGTTACAATTCATAGAACTATGGAATTAGGCACCCCCTATGACTAACACGGAAACCAATGCACCAATTAGAATGAGGATGTGACAATTCAACAGACCGATAAGAGATAACTAGGGAGTAAGAAAATCTAAGTAAACATGTTTTAATTATCATAAGAAACACACTCATTCAATACATAGCTTTTTCTCATTTTCATTAGTATAATTAGTTTTTAGTTTAAATTATTAAGTAGTTAAAATTGGTAGAATTACCACCTCCACTCTTCAAACCCTGAGATTTTTACTTTTTTCCTAAAAAAATATAAAAAGCTAAAAAGAATCACCCTTAACCTCACCTTCTCGTCATACATCTCTACTAGCATCTCTATTCCCCTAGAGAATGATCAACCCCCTGGGATTACCCATACTACACTACAACGATTAGATACACTACCTAGTGGGTTGTAAAGCTTGCTCGTTAAAAAGGAAGTCTTTCGACCCCGAACTCACGCATCAGTAAGCTAATGGGATTCGATTTCACCACCGAATACAAACCGGGAGTGTTAAACCAAGTGGCTGATGCTTTTTCACACGTGAACGAGGATGAGGAACCATTAATTGCATCGTTCATGGCTCTAAGTCAGCCTTTGGTTTCGTTTATGGAAGAATTAAGGAAGGAAAATGAGACTTTGGAAGAGTTGATCGACTTGCATTAGCAACGGGATCGTGGGGACGTCGCGGTTGGTTTTAGACGAGAGAGTTGAATTATCATTTTTCAAGATCGTTATTTTATTGGGGCGGAGTCAAAGCTTAAATCAGTGTTGTTATAGGAATTTCATAATATGGGAGCGTCAAGAAGATGCTAGTGGGCTTATCGGCTTTGTTCAACTGGAAATGAATGCGCAAGTCGGTAAAATAATTTATTAAAAATTGCCTCGTATGTCAGCAGACAACGTATTCAACTCAGGGTATTGGTGGATATTTGTAGCCTTTGCCTACACCAACGGTCGTGTGGGAAGACGTTTCTATGGATTTCATAACACGAATGCCGTTATCAAAGGGATTTTCGGTTGTTCTTGTAGTGGTGGATCGATTTACAAACTATGCGCATTTTTCCACGTTACCAACTAGTTTTAATGCTCACAAGGTGGCCGAAGTCTTTGTGGAAGCTGTAGTTAAACATCATGGAATACCTAAATCGATCGTGTCGGACCATGACCCTATTTTTGTTAGCCAGTTCTGGACTCAAGTATTTAAACTTAGTGGAACACAGTTAAAACATAGCACAACTTATCACCCCCAGACAGACGGGCAAACTGAGGTGGTGAACCAAGGGTTAGAACAGTATTTACGTGCCATGGTCATCAACCGACCTGACCATTGGGTTTGTTTCTTACCATGGGCCGAGTATAGCTATAATACTAGTTATCAAAGTAGTATTAAGATGACTCCTTACCAAGCATTGTATGGGAAGGTTCCGTTATCTATCATTTCGTACCCACCTGGATCTTTAAAAGTGGCAGTTGTGGAACACGTGTTAGTTGAGAGGGATGAATTTCTATGGTAGCTTAGGGAAAACTTATTAGCAGCCAAGAATCGGATGGAGGAGAAGGCTAATATTAAGCATCGCAAAATGGATTTTAACGTGGGAGATAAAGTACTCATCAAAATTCAACCTTATCGCCAACTCACTTTGGCTAAGCGTTTATCTCACAAATTGGCCAAGAGGTACTATGGACCGCATGAAGTTTTAGAGCGTATTGGGAAGGTGGCTTACCGCCTCGCTCTACTAGTTACTAGCAAGATACACCCCGTGTTTCATGTATCAATTCTCAAGCCGTTTTCGGGGAATGGGAGTGAAACAGTCGAATCCGATGAAGGTTTTGTTATGGAACATGCCCTCGCTGTTTATGGGTCTCGTTTTGTTTTGGGGGATGGAAGCCTCGTAAAGCAAGTGTTGGTGCAATGGGCTGTAAGATCCCCAGAAGAGGCAACCTGGGAGTTTTTGTCCAAATTTCAAGCCACCTATCCAGCCTATGACCTTGAGGACAAGGTCATTTCTGATGTAGAAGGGAATGATACGCCAAACTTGTTAACCACAGGACGGGCTAAGCGGGTTTCTATGGCTCCCAAGTGGCACAAGGACTTCGTCATGGGATAGGATAACTATCCATGTTCTATCTTTATCTTTATATTATTAGGATATGTTTGAGTCATTTGAGTCATGTTAGGATTTGTTTTACTGTCATTATAGGATATGTGTTTGTGTTTGTGTGGAATTATCCCCTGGACGTATTTTACTGTCATTATATCCTTGGTGTCTATTTAAGCAATTACGGTTAATGAAAGTTCAAGTTTTAGTCAAACAAATATTTGTTCTTCTTTTCTATTTTCTTAAGGAGCTTGCACCACGCTAAAAGGGGTACTATTGGTCAATACTTCCTAACCGGGTCGTATCAGTCTTGGTGGCTTTAAGGTCACCATTACTACTAGTCTTGGTAACATTATGCTATTAGAGTGCTATATGCAAGGGGTGTTATCCATCATGTTATATACGTGTCACTTCAACTTTTACTTTATAACATTCATATAACACAAAATCTCAAAAACATCCTCCCGGTATAACCCATGTATGTTATAGGAACAACAAACACAACTAATTAAATTTGAAAAACGAAAATAAAGTACGATACGACCAATACATAAAAACTAAAACAAACTAAAATAGGATGCATGGCGGTTGTATTCGCTTGTAACTTGTTGCCAAATGTACCCAAAGCACGATTGACTGCAAGTCTTGGGTCCTCAGATATTTGTAAAAAAACTTTTCGCCAGTAGTTTTTCATCCTCTTGAGTGCAGTCGTACGGACAATATTGGGTTTTTTGGATTTAGGATTTCTTCCTTTGGCCGTCCATTTCCTTTTCGAGATGGAAAAGGCTCGGGTTCGTATGATGGTGAGTTTGGTGGTGATTGTGGTGCTGCTTGTTGTTGTTGTTGTGGTAATGGCGGTAACGATATTGCTATTTGATCATACATCGGGTATTGTTGTTTTAAGTTGGAGTAAAGTTATTTGGTTAAAAGTTTCTTGATTTATATTAGAGGTGGTAATTTGTGCACATAATAAAAAATGGGATAATTTGTTAGAGATTTAGGCACATTTAGCCATCTTTTTTTATTTTTTTATTTTATTATTATTATAATTTATTATCATTATTTTTTTGAAATGGGCATGTATGACCCATTTAAAAGTTAAATACATTAACGGGCATATTTTTCTCTCAATTGGAGAACATTATAATTGATTTCGAAGAAAAACTTATAGATATAGTATATTTAATTTTTTTAATATAGTAGATTTGTATAACATGAGCCCGTTTGGCCCATGCCCGTTTAAGCCCGTGCCCGTTCGAGCCCAAACCCGTTTGAACCGTGGCCCGTGCCAGCCCGGTCCGCCCTTTTTGCCACCTCTAGTGGGAATGGTTGTTGTGGGAAAGGTGGTTGTGCAAAACCTTGAAATGTTTTGTGTTGTGACGAACTAGAGTTGGAGGATGATGGTGTAGCGGGTGATGTGGAGCTCGAATCGTCGGATGAAGAAGGTGGTGGGAATACATTGTTCATGTGCCATTGGATTGGTTATTCCATTATGGTAAACCTTTCTAAAGGTTTATAGTTGAATGTTATTCGTTTTGGTTGAATGTTAATAGTTTTTTACAGATCTATAGATTTTATTTGTAGACCCAAATTTTTTATAATTTTTTGTCTGGCCAGAAAAATCTACTGTCGCGGCTGCATGGCTTGTGTTTCCGAAAAAAGTTGTTGTCGCACTTTATAGTATGCCTTATTATAATTGTTGTTAATATTTGTATAAAGTTGATTATGTTAATCGTGTTATTCAATTGTTTTTAGTATTTGATAGATTTATATCAAGTTTTGTGGTTACTTTTAGATCTATCTATATATGTATTATTTTTCAACTTTGAGTTTATATAACTTTTTTGACAATTTTTTTATACATTTGTTATGCCGCCGGAGTCCACCGTTGCCGCTGTTGCTGCCTGAATGTGTGTCCCCGCCGCAATCGAACTTGTTTTTGTTGCCAGTAAATGTGTAGTTTCTTTTTAAAGTAGTTAGTAAATTCTTGTGTGTAGTTGTAAGTTTGTTAGTTATTTGTATGTTTGTTGGTAGTTTGTAAGTGTATGTAAACTTAGGCATTTTGAGTTTGTTATATTGTTGTTTTGTAAGTCTTTGGTGGTTTCGTTGCGGTACATATGCCGGAATTTTAACAGGATATACTGTAGAATCAGTTCAGTTAATGGTTTTGTTTTAAGTTGTTTTGTTTATTGATTTTTTGTTGATGTTTCAAAGTGGTTTTCTTGGTTATGATGATATGGAAAACACCGTACATTGAAAAATGTGAGAACCCAAAACTATCATGCTAGAATAAGAATTCAAAATTCAAATTTCTTGAATTTTACTCAACTTTGCAGTAGATCATTTAGACTCTATTATATCTCTTCTCTACTAACTATAAAGAAAAAATGGTCTTCCTTGAAAGTGGAAAACTGAATGTCGGTCAACACTTTAAAACTGAATTCGGTCAACTATTGTGGTGAGAAAGGAAACTATGGTGTTTAAATGGCTATGGTTTAAATGGAAACTTTAAAACCTGTATTCAATTATGCTTAAGCATTTAAATGGAAACTTTAAAAGTTGTATTCAACCATGGCGTTTAAAAGAAACTATTGCTAATCTCGGAGAGATTAATGCATTCTCTTCCTAAAATGCAAAATTGACCCCAACATACCATATTCACATGAATGCTAATCTCAGAAATTATTCGATATAAAAGTGAAAGGTTGAGACATAAAGACAAAAGATAAATGTTTGTATTCGCATTTTTTTGTTTATGTGCACTAACTATTTATGTACTACAGCTCTCTAGGGACACAAAAAATGGTGTTAATTGCTCCTTCCAACAAAAAATGGCGTTATTATTATTTTGATATTAATTGATTAATGCAACTTGCAAAAATGCTATTGAAAAAGACAATCTCAAATACAAAACAACGCGGTCGGAAAAACAATATAATCATTCAAAATGGATTCCTTAACGCTTAAAATACTGATTAATGAAACAAACTTAATCGCCGCTAAAATTGTATCGAAACTAGACACCGCTGCCGCTTGGCGCGTATGCTCGTCTAGTAACATATGAATAAAAAATGAATATCGCTATCATTCATTCAAAGTTTCAAACTAAACAAGCTCGTATATCTTCTATACTATATAAAATGGAAAAATGGTCAAAGTGGAAAAAGTGAAAAATGTTGAAAGTTGAATGTTGAAAACATGGTCAATGGAGAGAGAAATAAATAATATAATTAATACTCTTATTAAAACACCCCATTACTTAAAAGTACAATAATTTATTCACATTGTACACCCAATTAAAACCCGGCGGGCTGACCCGGTTTAATTTGACCTGTTGAAACCGATACCGGGTTGACCCGGCGGGCTGACCCGGTTTAATTTGACCTGTTGAAACCGATACCGGGTTGACCCGGGACGCTTCAAACCCGGCGGGCTGACCCGGTTTAATTTGACATTTTTTCGACCCAACCTATCGGTTTGACTCGGTTTAAATCGACCTGTTTTTTTTATCGGAACGGTTCAACCAGTTGAACCACCCGGGTGAAATCGGGTTTCAAATTTGACAAAATTATATGAGAAATGATGAAGTAGTTGTGGAACCCGTGACAATTTTTTTGAAAGGAAAGACCAAGTAATTGTAGTTTTTGGTTTATTTTGCTTTTTGTAATGCTTGAATCTATTATTACTAAAAATCTTAATAACTTAAAACAATCCTATTAGAAAATATACTCACACACTTAGATCGACTCCACATAATTTTTAAAAAAACTATATATTTATGCTGCTATGCAACCACGCATCAGAATTGTAGTTATTCGAAAACGATTCTCTAATGCTACAAATACAGTTTGTTGAAAGAAACTTATGGGTCATCGGAACTTTGCAGAAAACTAGACATCGCTGCCGCTAGGCGCGGGTACTCGTCTAGTAATTATATATGTTCTTTAATAAATTGATTTCTTAAAAGGTTTTAGAAGATTTGAAGTTGCCGGCAATTTTTTTTCTACCGATCTTGCGGTTGTACATTGCATAAATTAGTAAATTACTTGAAATTAATGGAAATAAAAGTTAGGCTGGTCCAGTCGCAACCTGAGACGATCTGGGACAACCTGCGCCACGTCAGCTTTCTCTCTCCAGCGACCTGGGACAACCCGGATGCCCCAGTCGACGACCCGAGAAATTTGTATTAATGTTGCTTTGGAAAGTAGGAAAACAAGAGTTAACATCGGGTGTCTAAGCAACCGATGTTGCAATTTGTGGTCCTTCGACCGATGTCACACTCGATTGCCGCATTCGTTTGAACCGATGTTAACATCGGTTGTTGCATGGATTTTTTGTTGGCAACCGATCTCATATGCCTCGACTGCGACAAGCCTTACGAGATAACTTGAATGCCAAACGCAATTATGTTAAAAAGTATACGATGCATGACAAGTATGAGAATAGACATCCCATATGTATCATTTATATTCACAGTTTCACGCGACATATTGGACTTTCAACTTTTTTTCAAAAAAAGAAAACATAAGAAAGTGATATTTTATTTTATTCAAAAGAAAACAACCAATCCCTCAGCATCTTCTTTTCAATAAGTCAATATACTTTGGATTTTTTAAGGGGTCCAATTCATTGAGCTAGTATAGTTGTACATATCATTGAGCTATGATTGTATTATTTAGTGCAATGTTAAAATAATCTTAATTTTAGTTACTGGATTAATTGTTGAAATTATATATCATGACAATCAAATATAAAACACAAAACATCAAAGAATACATGCGAAAGCGTATAGATTAGATTAATGAATCATTAATTAACAAAACATAAAGTATGCGTACATTTATTGATTCTAGCCGTACAAGAATCAAATCCACAAAACTAGCAAGTGATGAACCCTAATTAGGGTTTATAGGATTATAAGAATTACCCCTTACTGATTTTGTAATTCAATCAAAAAATACTAACAATAATGTGTTAGTCCCAATTTCTTGTACACAAGTACTATAACAAATTAAAGTAATGCTAGTTTTAATTATACGAAACAATTTGATTTGGAAAATCAAGTGTGTCGACACCCTTGGGAGTGGTCGACCGGTTCTAAGCCAAAAAAACACACACAAACACTTTTAGGTTTTAGCTTATGAGTACAAGAGATGCAAAACCAAGACCCCTAGCCATGTATATATACTCAACATAACTTGGTGAACAAGTTGAGTTTGGGTTGGGTTGGGATTCCTCCTTGGCCGATCGGTTTAGCATCCCAAGGGGTATTCCGGAACCTTCCCAGTCTTAAATTTGCAATCTAGTCCTTTCCAATTACATTTAACGACCGTTAGTCCATTACACTTAATTAACTTAACGTCCGTTACATTATTTCGTTTAATTAATAAATAAATATAACATTTATATTTAATTATTAACTTTAATTTTCATACGTAAAGCGTGCAATCCCGTGGTCTCGAGTTCGATCCTAACTCACGACTACTAATTTATATCCATAAAACCAACAACTCCCACTTGGATATATCTTAAAGAGTGATCACATCGGTTAGCGTCTAGCAACACTTCGATGCCTCTAGTACAACTTGAGCAAGGCTCCTGGAAAACCTTTTAATGATTTCTCATTATTATTATCTTTTTGTTTCTAATACCACGTTAAATAAAGATATGGAATTAAGTCATTCTTTATTCAACTATTATGTTTCTCGTTTTAAGTGACTGACCAAGATTACCAAATCTTCTGAACATATTCAGGGGAGATTTTGGGTGCGGCCGCACAAACATCTTGTCAACCCTACGAGGGGCCCAGCAGTATTAAACTCCAAATAAATTTGAAGGAACAAATTCTATCTTGACTACGAGACTAACCCACAAACTTTGTAACAGTTCTGGAAACAACCCTTATGACTACCAGTTACGTATAGCGTTAAGTTGCTCCACAGAAATGCACTACATTTATGACACTTATCTGGTATCTCAAGTCTGAGGATAACTATTCACAATTTACTTATAACAATATCCACAAAGTAAATTATGTAGTTAGGATAAGTCCTATATTCAATTCATTGAATATCATCTGAAATTGGTATGCATTCTCATCAATATACTTTCAAGTATATTTTACCACATCTCTCAGATTTGTCTTAGTTTAATGATACTCCCATATCATTAATCGACAACGGACAATTTAGAATAACTTATTTACTCATGGATTAAACATGCAAATATAGGACAACAACATTACAAATGAAAATAAACATAATCAAAATTTTATTTCATCAAAATAATAAATGTTTACAATATCCTTTATCCAAATACTAATCACAGTTTTGCATGAAACTATTAGCTAAACGAAGTCCAATGCCATTGGCAAGTCCAACAAGCTTTTCTCTAGCCAAAGCCTTAGTGAAAGGATCAACTAAGTTGTCATCTGTGTGAACTTTCAATAGATTAATTTCACCTTCGCGGACTTGTTCCCGAACATAGTGATACTTCCGTAGAAAATGTCTGGTGCCCTTCATGACTCCAGGTTCATTGGCAAATATGATTGCAGCAGAATTGTCACAATACATATTGATAACGCTCAGATTGTACATGTTTTCAGTAGCATTATGTGTGCTTTTGTATATGTTATTTGGTTATATTTGTATGATTTTAGTACTTAATCGCATCAAAAGATGTTTGTCTAGTATTTATAACCAAGTGCAGGGAAACGGAAGGAAAATTTAAAGAATATTCAATAAAAGGAAGATTCACGTTTCAGTGAAGCATGTCAAGCACAAATCAGCATTTCAAGTACCATAGAAGACCAAGATGATTGAAGAACCAAGCTCTACAAGTCAGAATCAAGATAAAGGTCAATTTTCCATCACTCAGGAAGACCAGCCGAATCGGTCGCACCCGCAACCGGATCGGCTGGATGATGGTCAAATAGTGCCTTTGAAGTCGGACCAACCGATCGGTTGCCACTCGCAACCGATTCGACTGGGGTAATGCTAGAAGACCAACCGGATCGGCTGGTCATGCGACCGATCCGGTTGGAAGACCTGTTTCTGCCATTTCTTCATCATTAAGCTTCCCCATTGTATCCAAACGATTCTAGGTCCTTCTCTTGGTGTATTCTAGTCCCTTCCTAACTCCTTGGAGGCCAAGTTCAGCAATTGATACTCTAGGCCTTGGAACTTGTATAAATAGAGACCTCTTGTGAGCATATGAGACACACACTTCAATACAACTCTCTACTCATCAAACACAAAGCTCTTAGCTCTCAAATTCGTCCTTAGAAATCCAAGAAAGTTTGGAGTTCCAGAAGTACCACATTTGGAGATCAAACCCCCAAGGAGTCTACCTCAATACTTTGGGAATCATTACTTCACCATTTGTAATCTTATTCCATGCATTGTAAGACTCTTAATCATGTTTTCTAATGTTCAAAGTTCTGAGTTTATGTTTATGTTTGCTATGAGTGGCTAGTTTCTCTATACACTTGCTTAAATGCTGTTGATTATCATGTGATTAGTTTGTGATTGTGTTAACATATTTTAATTCAATTTCAAGTTAATTCTAAGATCCAATTGTGCTAAAGTTTCATAGTGACATTTGTTAATCAAGTTTGACTAGTTGATAGTAATCGTAGAGGTCGAAAGAACTTATTGTTATTCAACTAGTTATAATCATTTTGTCTAAGGATGATTGTTTTTACCCATTATTCTTGATTAAACAAAGAAACTAAAGTGTGGTTGTAATAAGAACGCTTTTTGATTATCAAGTTGGATTGATTGGAAACAACTAAAAGGTCGTAAGATTAGTTGTTTATAATCAATTGTAACCTTTTGTCTATAATCAGTTACCTTTTGTATTGACCATTTCTTAAGCAAATTTGATAAAGCAAATGGATGTTTTTCTGTTTAAGTTTGTGAAGGAAAACTTATGAAACATGAATTGATCTTGAATTGATTGGTTAAACTTAATGCTTGCTTTTATGAACTAAAATCTTGACGAAGGTTTAACTTGTAAGAACAATAGATTAGTACACCAACTAATTATCATAACCAGAATGTTAAGAGGTTAACACAATCATACTAATCAAGGATAAGAAACTAGTTTAAGCAAGTGTAGTTTTTATCTGAATTTCATTATATCTACTTTCGTTGTTATATGCTTTTGGATTGCCTTAGTTGATTTAGACTTGTTAATCAGATTCACTCAAATCCCTATGAACGATCCCGACTTACCTTCAAAATCTTGCTATAACGGACGAGTGCACTTGCTCGTATGTGTTATTGGTAAAATTGGTAAATCGTCTTTTATAAATTTAAAACTTGTACACACGTAGCACATCACATATCAATAGGCGATTCAATTGAAGGCATAACACCAAGCCCTGAAATGAATTTCCTAATCCAAACAGCCTCCATTGCAGCTTCCGAAGCAGCTATGTATTCGGTTTTTGTCGCAGACATCGTAATCGTACTCTGCTTCTTGCTCTTCCAGTCAACTGCTCCTCCATTGATGACAAAGACATAACCCATCTGAGAATTCGTATCATCTTTATCACACTGCCAGGACGCATCACAGTAACCTGTAACATCAAGCTCTGTGTTTGGATTTCCACCATACACTAAACACATATCTTTCATATTTCTAAGATACTTCAAAATATGTTTAACAACAGTCCAGTGAAGTTTACCCGGATTCTGTTGATATCGACTGGTCATGTTTTGAGCGAACGCCACATCTAGCCTTGTGCATCTCACAACATACATAATAGATCCTACTGCCGAAGCATAAGGAACTTTCTGCATGCGTGCCACTTCAGGAGGTGTTGAAGCACACATATCGCTACATAAGCCATGCTTTACTTCCATCGGCAAGTATCCTTTCTTGGAATTTTGCATATTGAATCTCTTCAATATTTTATCAATGTAAGCGCTTTGACTTAAACCAATTAACCGCTTTGACCTATCTCTGTAGATCTTGATTCCCAGAATGTATGCAGCTTCTCCTAAATCCTTCATGGAAAAACATTTTCCAAGATATGCCTTAACATTTTGCAAACTTGGAATGTCTTTTCCCATAATTAATATGTCATCGACATAAAGGATAAGGAAAATTACATCACTCCCACTAACTTTGTGATATACACATGGCTCATCAAGATTTTGAATAAATTCATACCTTTTGATTTCTTCATCAAATCTCTTATTCCATTGCCTCGATGCTTGCTTCAATCAATAAATGGACCTTTGAAGTTTGCATACACGGTTTGGAAATTGTGTATTTACAAACCCCTCAGGTTGCTTCATATAGATGTCTTCATCTAAGCGACCATTCAAGAAGGTGGTTTTGACATCCATATGCCATATCTCATAGTCATAGTACACTGCTATAACTATGAGAATTCTAATAGCTCTAATGTCTGCTACATGAGAAAATGTCTCCTCGTAATCTATGGCTCTATGCCATAAGTTTGAGTAAAACCTTGCGCAACTAGACGAGCTTTATAGATATGTATATTGCCATCCATGTCAGTCTTTATTTTATAGAGCCACTTACTTCTAACCACCTTGGCATTTGGAGGTAAGTCAACCTCTTCCCAGACTTCATTTTCTCTCATGGATTGCATTTCCCCATTTATTGCAGCTTGCCATTTGTCCTTTTCAGGACTTGCCATGGCAGCTCTATAATTAGCAGGCTCTCCAAGATCTCCTAATATAGTTTCCTCAACCTCTACGTTAAGACATAGACGTTCAGGTGCACACGTAGACCTTACAGATCTACGAACGGGAATCACTTCAACTTCTGGTGGAGGACCCAGACTATCAGGTTCTACCGGAAGTACGTTAGTGTTTTCAGAAGGTAATGTATCTTCATGATCATCTTCCAGATCATAAACTCTCCCACTGAATTCTTGAGATACGATACCCTTTTCAAGAAAATCTCCATACCTAGCAACAATTACTTTATTTTCAGTTGGATAGTAAAAGTAGTAACCCATAGTTTCCTTAGGGTATCCTACGAAGATACACTTTACAGATCTTTGTTGGAGTTTATCTGCTGAGTCACGTCTAACATAAGCCTCGCAACCCCAGACCTTTAAATAAGACAAGTTAGGAGCTTTACCATGCCATATTTCATATGGTGTCTTATCAACCTTCTTTGTGGGAACCATATTCAGAATGCGAACAGCTGATTCTAAAGCATAATCCCAAAAGAATAAAGGTAGAGTAGTAAGATTAAACATTGATCGTATCATGTCCAACAATGTACGATTTCTTCTCTCAGATACACCATTTTGTTGTGGAGTATATGGAGATGTGAGATTCTGGACAATTCCATTCTCAGCTAAGTAATCTTTAAACTCTTGGCTTAGATACTCGCCTCATCTATCGGATCGAAGAGCTTTAATTTTATTTCCCAATTGCAGCTCTACTTCTACTTTGAAAACCTTAAATATTTCAAACACCTCATATTTATGATTAAGTAAATAAACATAACCATAACGGTTGAAATCATCAAGAAGGTTAAGAAGTAGCTAGCACCTCTCTTTGACACATGTCTAAGTGGTCCACACACATCAGTATGAATAAGACCAAGTAGATCAGACGCCCTCTCCATATTGCTATGAAAAGGTTTCTTCGTCATCTTCCCAGATATGCATGACTCACATTTATCAAATGATTCATCATTGATATTTTGCAAAATCCCTTCGTGTTGTAGCTTTTGCATGCGAGCCTTGCCTATATGAGCAAGCCTACAATGCCAAAGATAAGAAGAATTCAAGTCCAACTTCATTTTCTTATTGATGCTAAATATCGAATTATTATATTTGTTAGATTCATTTCCAATCACATCAATTTCAAACACACCATTCACAGTAATCGCATTAAAATAAAATACACCATTTAAAGAAACAGAAATTCCATTACGTGAAATAGTATGAGTAAAACCATCATCCAACAATACTGAAAAGGAAACAACACCTCTAATTATAGAAGGTGCATAATAACAATTGTTTAATAACAGTACTAAGCCCGAAGGCAATACTAAACTAAACACTCCTATGGCTTCAACAGCTGCAGGTGCCCCATTGCCCACATGCAGATATTGCTCCCCATAGGCCAGCTTCCTCTCCACTCTAAACCCCTGCAGTGTATTACAAATGTGAATACCACATCCAATATCATATACCCAGGAATTTTTATGATTTAGAGTAAATAATTCAATTACAAATAAGTTACCTGCAGGACCGGTGCCCGAGGACCCGACATACTTCATCTTATTTTTCCGCAATTCATCAAGATAGAGAGTACAGTTTCTCTTCCAATGCCCAGCGACCTTGCAGTGGTGGCATGCTTGATCCTTTTTAGGATTTTCCTTCCTAGGAGTAGGGTACTTCTTGGGTTCTGGTTGATAGGCCATAACTTGTTTACCCTTATCAACTTTCCCTTTGCCCTTTTCCTTCTTGTTGTTCGCACGCTGTGGTTTTGGCTTATTAATCCTTCCACCCTGAATAGCAAGTACCTCGGGAGTAGGAGCCTTCTGAGGTAACCCTTTTTCATAATCAATTAGCAATGCGTGTAGGTCAGTAACTGTCTTCCCCACACAGTGCATATTGAAGTTCCGAACAAAACCATTGAAATCCTTGTTATGGGATCTGTTGATCAAGTTCACAGCAATGTCATTTTCATAAACTTTGCCAAGTGACATTAATTGGTCCATGTATCCTTTCATCTCCAATACATGAGCACTTACATGTTTACCCTCTCCCTGCTTGTAGCTGTGTAATGCATCGATCAAATCATAACTTTCGACAGCCGCAGGTTTCTCAAACATAGTTCGGAGTTCATTGAGCATGTTGTATGGGAAGTAGTTTTCGAACTGCTTTTGGAGAGCAGGTTCCATCGTTCCCAACATCAAGCAAGCCACATCATTATGACGCTTATACTCAACCTTCCACGCAGCCTTTTCCTCGTCAGAGGCGTCAGGTTGTGGTTCAACAGGGCAAGGCGTGTACAAATAATCCAACCGATCAGCAACTCTACAGACAATTCTCAAAGAGCGGTGCCAATCATTGAAATTCTTAGAGCCAGTCAACTTTTCTCGATCAAAAAAGCTTTTGAACGCAGAACTTAGTGCAGTGTTTGTGTTATCGTTGTTTTGAGCCATTTCTACAGAAAAAGTTCAAGTATTAGTATTTTCGATAATACAACTTTTCAAGAAAATAAAATATACCCAAGGTAATATAAACATATAACCATATAATTTTCTCGAAAACTAGGATCCAAATTATCATAGATTCATTACATCAGTTGATCTGCTAGTAACGAAAGCATATAATAAGGTAATCTGTCGAACAATAATTGGAAAACAATTTCCAATTCCTAGATCATTATGGGATTTATATTTTCCAACGCTATTGAAAATATAAACATGTTTTATCCCATCTTATGCCTTGAGTCCAGGTCTCACTTACTACTCAATTTAAGTGTCTAACTTAAAGAACTGCAAATATGTTCATGTAAGGTCTGACTTTACATAAAGATTTACCTTTCCATCACAATCTCGCCAAGTTCCTACATGACGTAAATTGCAACTTCAAGTGTTCCTTTAACTAGATGGATTAACTTAATTTATAAAGGGTACTAGTTTTGATTTATGGTGTCAAATCAAATATGTACAAAGATGTCATGCATTCATCTTGTAGCATAAATTTTAATAAAAAACTTTTTATTAACCAATTCATAAAGATCAAATTATCAAAGTTTTGATTGAGGTATTGGTTTCGCCAATCAAGGAATTTACCTTTAATTATCGTCCATTATATCGTACTTTTGCATAAGTCTAAAGACTTAGTGTTTCAGATAATTACCACAAAAGTGGCGCATGGAATTAAAGCTAATTCGCCCTTAAGATGATTTTGTACTCATAGCCTACTTGGTAACTCCAATTTGACTCGCAAGGAAGCGGAGAATTTGGTCAGCGCTGAAGCAATAACCTCCTTCTTTAGGGTCACAATTTAATGCGCTCCCCTCCTTGTACCTCCCACACAGTCCGTCAAATTGGGTGAGCCGTTCTCACTATTTGTACCAAAATCATCAATCAACTAAACTTTTGAAAACTTAACTCTTCAAAAACAAATCAAATTTCACCATTGTTTAGTCCGATTTATTTTTCTATTCAAAATTACCATTTGCTTAAAACTTGTCACACATAATAAACAAACAAGTAAACAAATAAAAAATAAATAACTAAAAACAATGCCCACATAACTAACAATTAATACGTGTAAACAAGTAGTCACATGCAACTTATTTGATAAAACCTATTAATAATCAATGTCTAGGTTGATTAACGTATATATTAACTAGGGCTTTCACTTTCCCAATTGAAAGTGAGCCACATACATCGACGAATCGATTGCGTAAGCCATAATTAAAATATACCAAATTGCACAAATTGGTTCATTAATATATTATTGGAGTCTTCCCCAATTCAAGATTTATCAAAACAAACAATGATAAAATATCTTAACAATTAAACAAAATTCAAGCAACCATCCATGACGAACATGCATGTATCATCATGGATATAACATAACAATTATTCAATTAAGTCACAAGATCGCATACAATTCCATGTCACATAACATATTATTCATGAATTTATCACGTAACACATATATTAATTCTAGGTTTTGATAAGGTTAACAACATAATTAATATAAACCCTAAACCAATTTAAATAAAATCGATTAAACTTTTTTTTAGGGTTTTGACCCATAAAAAAATTTAGGTCGATCCATATTAAAAAAAATTAATCAAATCAGGGCAAAAGCCCTAAACCTAAAACTAGGGTTTACATAATCATAATCAAAACCATAGAACAATTATATCAAACAACATACAATATCTGCTTTTTACGTGTTTAGTAATTAATTACTCATTAAACCAATGACGCGTGATGCCGCTGTTGAAATTATATATCATGACAATCAAATATAAAACACAAAACATCAAAGAATACATGCGGAAGCGTATAGGAAAGATTAATGAATAATTAATTAACAAAACATAAAGTATGCGTACCTTTATTGATTCTAGCCGAACAAGAATCAAATCCACAAAACTAGCAAGTGATGAACCCTAATTAGGGTTTATATGATTATAAGAATTACCCCTTACCGATTTTGTAATTCAATCCAAGAATACTAACAATAATGTGTTAAACGAAACAATTTGATTTGGAAATTAAAGTAATGCTAGTTTTAATTAAACGAAACAATTTGATTTGGAAAATCAAGTGTGTCAACACCCTTGGGAGTGGTCGACCGGTTCTAAGCCAAAAAAACACACAAAAACACTTTTAGGTTTTAGCTTATGAGTACAAGAGATGCAAAACCAAGACCCCTAGCCTTGTATATATACTCAACATAACTTGGTGAACAAGTTGAGTTTGGGTTGGGTTGGGATTCCTCCTTGACCGATCGGTTTAGCATCCCAAGGGGTATTCCGGAACCTTCCCAATCTTAAATTTGCAATCTAGTCCTTTCCAATTACATTTAACGACCGTTAGTCCATTACACTTAATTAACTTAACGTCCGTTACATTATTTCATTTAATTAATAAATAAATATAACATTTATATTTAATTATTAACTTTAATTCTCATACGTAAAGCGTGCAATCCCATGATCTCGAGTTCGATCCTAACTCACGACTACTAATTTATATCCATAAAACCAACATTAATTACTCTCACCTAGGATTTGATGATCTCTTAGACGTATTGAAACATTGGCACGTTAAAACCGTCCACAAAACATATTCTAGTTTTTTTTGTTGTATACTTTTATAGTTTTATATAAAACAAACCATTGTATATAGCTAGCTTATGTGTGCAACCATCAAAGTTCAAACTATGATGGAATAAAAAAAGCGAAAAATATTGTACTACCTTTTTTTATCAGGGTGTGTCCGCACATGCCCACACTTTTACTCCATTTGCAAATCTACCCATCAATGTCGGGTATATCTTTACCCTATATTCACGACACTAACGTGTATGGTTCAGATTACATTTCAAAATAAATTCCAAAACAATGTCGCGTACATAATTTAACTATATACACGACATATTATTTTATTACTATGCTAGAACAATGTCGGGTAAAAGTTTTAACTACATACACGACATGAATATCATATTGAAACATATTCTTCCCTAGACAATGTCGGGTATCCATTTTCACTATATACACAACATGGTGCATTGGGAAGGAGCAAATGGAAAAAGGTGAAAAGCAAAAAGCAAATGGAATTTATGCTTGATTTTATCATACAAGCAAGGGTAGAAGAAATATGTTTTGTGACAAATACTAAAAGAAAATTGGTTACTTACAAGGCAAAATAGAAAGTACCACACATGAAGGAATTGATCAAATTCATTTGTTCAGTTGAAACATCTTTTTAAATCACAAACATATTCCATGATTACTGTTGTTGAAATCGCCAAAACAAAGTTGAGTAAAAGCTAAGGTTACACAACAGTAAACATACAATCGATCAAATATGATTAGGGAGAACTTACGATCTCTATGTCCCAAGAACAAAAGCAAGTTGTCTAGATTGATCTCGTGATCACTTTGGACATTTTAAAACTTCCAATGGTACAAATGCGTAAGTATAACAGCCAAAAGAGACATTATATCCATAACACAAAATACAATAATTGATAAACAGAATTTATTGTACCATTTTCGACCATAAACTATCGATAACCTCAATACTCCATTTTTTGGTTTCGATACTCTAATAAAGTAGACCGAACCCTCACGGCCCCAATCATATTAGCATGAGACTCACAAAATGTACTGAGATATATAATAACAAAGCATAGTCATGCAACGTCAAAAGCTTCACAAAGGTTACAAGGAATTATGACAAAAATACAGAACCATGAATATAATATTAATGTCGTGTATATAGTTAATATATTTACCCGACATTGTTCAAGCTAGTACTAGGAATCAATATAAAATTCATGTCGTGTATATAGTTAAAAAGTTTACCCGACATTGTTCAAGTCTAGTACAAGGATTGGAATAAAATAATATGTCGTGTATATAGTTAAATTATGTACGCGACATTGTTTTGGAATTTATTTTGAAACGCAATCTGAACCATACACGTTAATGTCGTGAATGTAGGGTAACGATATACCCAACATTGATGGGTAGATTTGCAAATGAAGTAAAAGTGTGGGCATGTGCGAACACACCATAATAAAAAAGGGTACTACAGTATTTTTCGCTAAAAAAAATTCACATGACTTCATAATTTATCTATATATATATTTATCTTTTTAAATCAATATTTAAATAATGAAAGCATTTGTCCGGTTTAAGTATGTGCAATGGTAGACTTAAACTTCATATAACATGTAGGAAGTAGAAACACTCCCACGGCTACTACGCGAAAGGCTCATTAATTGAATTGAAACATATTATACAAAAAATCGTCAAACCATCTATTCAGATTGCCAAGGTACAACAATTGCTTTGTGAATATTCAAACGAAAACTCAACTATCCAAGGGCGTTTAATTCGCAGAATAATTTTGAAAGAATTGTAATTTGTTAAAGGAATTGTAATGTAAACTGAATAAATTGTAATACGAATCAATTGTAATTTGTCCAAAAAATTATAATCGTAATATGAATTTGCTATAATGTGAATGAATTGTAATGTGTAGTGATTATAATTCAGGATATTGGGGCACGTGCTGCCACTCATATCTTCAGTAGGATTAGTTTTGCTATTGCTAAAGGTGTGGGAGCCTAGATAGTTTCGCGGCTCCCAACCAATTTCTTGTAGTCCTATGGTTTTGTTGCTAATGAAAGTGATGTTTTATAAAAAAATAAAATAAAATAAAATAATAATAATAATAATAATAATAATAATAATAATAATAATAATAATAATAATTTCTTGTAATAATAATAATAATAATAATAATAATAATAATAATAATAATAACAATAATAATAATAATAAAGAGCTAAAAAGTTATCATAATAATGATAAAAATAATCTTTCCAAGTTTTAATTATATAAATCTTAGTATAAAAGTTATCATCATTTATTATTTTTATATTATTTAATTATAAAATAAAAATAGTTGATAATAGTATATTATTATAATTACTAATGTTTTAAAATTATAAAATTCTGAATTATTGATCTGCGCCAAACCGTCAAGTTTAATCACACAAACTGGTCACTTGTGAATGACCAGCCGTAACAGACTTAAAACAGTTCAGACACAAATGCAATGAAGATCTGAGGAGTATAGTGTTTCCCCGGGTCGTTATGTCCCAGCGAGTTGTGCAATGGATTATCAAACGTTTAGTGATCGGGAAATTTGAACGATAAAGGGATTTGTGAATAGATTAACTACAGAAAAAGCCAACACCTTAAAACGGCTTAAATGCAAATTAAAGGAAATTAAAAAGATAAAATCTATTAAATAAACGCTATCACTATAATTAAAATGATGTTTTTGTTTTATGTTTTTATAAAACTGAAATTAAAATCTACGCGACGTACAAATTAAAAAGTGAAACTAAAGCAATATTAATCCTAAAAATATGAAAATGATATTTTTACAAACCTAATAATAAAAGAAACTTTTTAGAAAAAGAAAACTATTTTTACAACTAATTAATTAATTATTATTAATTAAAAACTATTTTTAACTATTAAATAATTACCTAAAATACAAGAAATTAGGAAATAAAGCTAGAAAAATAAAATTATGAAATGGAAAAGTCTAAAATATCAAAATAGAATTTTCAAAACTATTTTTTGTATTTTCTGATTAATTTTCGATTTTTTATGAATTTTAAACTATTAAAAACTAATTAAATTACTAAAAATTACCAAATAAACTATGAAAAATCTGGAAAATTACTTTTTTCACTTTTTATATTTATCTAAACCTAAGAAAATTGAAAAATTATTTTTTTGAACCTTTTCTGAATTTTTTATATTAAAAGCTAATTAAAAATGATTAAAAACTAATTTAAATTAAGAAAAATAGCTAAACAACTTGGAAAATCTGAAAATTTCAGGAAAAGTCTAAAACAATATTAGGAAGCTAGGAAAATTGGAAAAACAAGTGCTTATGTGTGGAATTAATGAACTGATGAGTAAGTGCTTATTGAAATAAGCACTTAATAAGCCAAAAGCTCACCAAAAGCTACCAAACTGATAAACCAGCTGTAATAAGATAAGATAACTAAAATGGAACAAGTATCAATAAACTACAACCACTGATTAGCAATCTATAACAGATTTGATGAAATGCACTTATGTATGAAAACAGATTTTAGGTACTGACTTTAAACACTAGCACAAGCTTAAAAATAAGCTCAAAATGAAAACTACTGGTTGGAACTTGGAAAAGACTTGGGTGAGACCAAGTGTACCAAATATCAGATTATGAAAAGCTCTTTTGAGTCCTGTGCACAAGCTGCACAAACTGAGAAAATCTCAGTGAATGTTTGAGACATGAGCAGGGAACTAGTCCCAAGTTCACAAGCTTGTTTGAAGCTTGTAGAAAATTGACTAAAATCCACAAAAATGCAGATAAGTAATAGTACCAGATGAAGTTTCTAAAACAACAAATTTCATTGATTCAGGCTTAAAAATGAACACAAGAAAAATCCCTATCAGCTGGCTCAAAACCTGATTTTCATGTTTTGACTTTTGAACTAAAAATGAAAAGTTGACTTTTTTGAGTTTTGCCACTGATTTTAAATATTGAGATTGATGTTAATAATTGAAATGGAACCTCTGCAAGCCTTGGTTATAACTTTGGAACATAAAACAAGATTTTGGATCTCCAAAAATCTCAACAGTTAACTGTTGAGATTGTTTAAGTTGAATTTTGACTTTTGCAGGTACTAAACACAAAAGTAAGACAGATATGTACTCAAATTGGTCAAACAAGCATGAACAACCAGAAGTTAACTCACAAACATACCTCTAGTACAGGTTTAAGTTATAAACCAAACACCCCTATTCTAACTGTTTTGCCAAGTAAATTTAACTAAACACCGAGCACCTTGTATTAATGATCAAATTACATTTACTTAACCTAATTACAACTTCTAAAACAGAAATGAATCAGTTTTAACTGCAAAATCAGACAATGCAAAGAAACTTTAAATTAACTTACAATTTGTCCTCTGCCACAATGGCATGCAACAAACAATTACAGAACCTCTATCCTAGATATTTCCACCCAAATCATCCCAAATCAACCCATCTCCATGCCAAATCAACCCATGTCCATTTCTGAATACAATTCTGGCCCAGTTTGACTTTCTTTTGACTAAGTACCAAGATGAGTGAAACTTACACTCAAGCTTATACAAAGCTATAAGAAGCTCATATAGGCTTATTGGATCAGAAAATAAAGCTAGTTGAAGCTTTTGTTTTAGAGTTTGAAATGGAAAAATTCAACAGTAAAGCACAAATGTGAAATTGGATAAAAACTTGGAACCACTGATTATAACTTGATAATACTGCAAATTTAACTTGAGTTAAACATTTTTGAACAAGAAACTACAACTTTTAATTTAAACTAATACATTGACAAGAAAAACGACAATAAGAAATTTTAAGCTAAAAATTCTCCTCTCCAACTTGCTTCCTTTCTCTGTCTTTTATATTCCAAAGTCTTCTTCTCTCACTTCTGAATCTATCCCACCAATCCTAGCCATTGGATGGCTTGAAAATAATCTCAACCGTTTAAATGGACTTTTGGCGCCAAAATGGTTATCTGCCAAATGGGGGTTGAGTGAGGGGTTAGGGATGCAATAAATGTAGTTTGGATGTTAGTTGGAGGTGAGGGAACAGGTTTGAGTGATTGGAGAGGAGGGGGGATGGGGGGAAAGCTAGTTGCAGGGAAGCAGTTGATATGGTGGACTTTGGCGGGTGTTGGAATTTGACCAGATATAATAATCCAAGGGGGGTTCACAATGTATTTTGACAGGGGGCCAAAGGTTGGGCAGGGGTCCAAAATCAAGTGAAAGGGTTTAAAACTTCAAGGACTAATGTTGTAAGTTCTGAAAATGTAGGGACCTAAGCTGCCAACATCTCAAAGTTGATCCAAGGGCTGAATTTGACAAGTATCAATAGTACAAGGACCAATGTTGCCATTTTCCAATTTTTCAGGGGCCAATTCTGCCAAATTTCAAAGTTGAAGGACTAAACTTGTAATTTTCTCAAACTTTTGACATTTTTCACCAAAGGACTAAATTTGACAAGTTTTGATTTTAAAAGGACCTTTGGTGACTTTACTTTTGAAATTATGTGCTCAGGGACTGTTTTGACAACTTTTGAAACTTGGGGGGGATCTAAACTGCCAATTTTGCAAATTTGATATGTTTTTCATCTGATTTTGATATTTTTGCATTTAAAACACATAAAACACTGATTTGTGATATATTTATCATTTTGATGTGTTCGAAAGTGTTTTCAAATGATTTTGCAGTTTATTTTGTACAAAAATGATGAGTATTTACACACTCATCAATCCCCACACTGAGATATTGCTAGTCCCTAGCAATCTTTTGAGAAAATTTAATGGATTTCATCTCTTTACCAAAAGCCATTACTTCTGGAGTAGCCAAATGTTTCAATTCAAGTAAGAACCATGGTACACCGATAACCATCTGATTTATTGGCAAATCATAAACCATATAACGGATTTGATGTGTCTTTAAGCCGTACCCTTCTGGACTAGCCAACTCTTAGATAAATTATCCGAATTATCTTTGGTGAGCTGAATACCAATTATGGATTTTCCACTGCCTTTACCACAAGCCATAATCTTGCGGGCTAGCCAACTCTTCACTTTTTAGGATATGGTGAGTTGAGAACCATACAATTTTGGGCAAATTGCAAGCCATATAAACGGATTTGAGAAATCTTTACCAAGAGCCGTTTGCTCCTGGATTAGCCAATCCTTTTGTCTATTAGACAAGGCGGACTGATAACCAATTGAGTAAGTGTAAAACACTTACTCCAAAAAAAAATTTTGGCCAAAAACGGGGAAATTGGGTGGATAATATATGATAAAATTCGTGAGAATTCCCCCACACTTAGAAATGAATATTGCCCTCAATATTCAAAGTACCGGCGGATATGCCGAAACAAAGAACGAAAAAGAGAAATATTATGGCCATTATTTAGAAAGAAGATTTTTTTTTTTTTTTTTTTAAACATGTGGGCAACACCCCCACACTAGGGTGGTAGAAAATAGAAAGAAGTCAGAAATACGGGTGAAAACCCATATAATGTGCTATTGTTTTGATTACCGAGTCGCTAGCTTGACTCGATCCCCGCATTCATTGGTTCATGGGGAAAGTTTGTAAATCCGGGACAACCACAGGGGGAATGTCCTCTCCAAAATAGTGCTTCAATCTATGTCCATTCACTTTGAAGTTTGGCCCGTCTATTTGAGATAATTCGACGGTGCCATATGGAAACACTTTGGTAATGGAGAATGGACCAGTCCAACGGGTCTTAAGTTTCCCCGAGAAGATCTTCAATCTAGAATTAAAAAGAAGGACTCGGTCACCAACGTTGAAAACGCGGTTCTTAATCTTTGAGTCATGGATCTTCTTTGTCTTTTCTTTGTAGATCAAATAGTTCTCGTAGGCTTGATCACGGAGTTCATTTAATTCGTTGAGTTGAACTTTCCGATGATCACCCGAAGACTTGAGGTCGAAATTTGCATGCTTCAAGGCCCAATAGGCTTTGTGCTCAAGCTCGATCGGGAGATGACACGCCTTTCCATACACGAGCTTGTAAGGAGTACACCCGATGGGTGTTTTGTAAGCGGTACGGAAGGCCCAAAGTGCATCTTCTAATTTGTCCGACCAAGAGGCACGATTTTCGCCTACGGTCCTCTCCAAGATTCTTTTCAAACCACGGTTCGAAACTTCCACTTGCCCACTAGTTTGTGGGTGATACGCGGTGGAGAGACGGTGGGTGACACCGTACTTAAGCATTACTTTTGCGAATTGGTCATTGCAAAAGTGTGTGCCGCGATCACTAATGATAGCACGAGGAGTTCCAAAACGGGCAAAGAGAGACTTTAAAAACTTCACAACTACTCAGGCGTCGTTGGTAGGTAGCGCTTTCGCCTCCACCCATTTAGACAAGTAATCGACCGCCACGAGTATATACTTGTTCCCTCGCGAAGACGGGAACGGCCCCATAAAGTCAATGCCCCATACGTCAAATATCTCGCACACTTGAATGGCATTTTGAGGCATTTCATCTCTTTTAGAGATGTTACCATGACGTTGGCAAGAGTCGCAAGATTTGACGAGGTCATGGGCATCTTTGTAAATTGTGGGCCAATAGAAACCAGAATCAAACACCTTCTTGGCGGTGTAGTTCGGGCCATGATGTCCCCCCGTGGGTCCATGATGACAAGCCTTGAGAATATCAGCGGCTTCTTGGCCGTGAACACACCGTCGGATGACTTGATCCGCACAAACCTTAAACAAGTAGGGGTCGTCCCAGAAGTAATGCTTAACATCTTTAAAGAATTTGTTTTTCTGTTGGGACGACATCCCTTTCACAACAAAGTTACCCGCATGATAATTTGCAAAGTCGGCAAACCATGGGGTACTAGAATCTCCATGATGAGATACCACATTAAGTGTCTCGAGAGGAAATGTTTCGCTTATCTCCTTTTTCTCGAGCACACCTTGATGAGGATTTTCAAGACGGGAAAGATGATCAGCCGCTAGGTTCTCCTCCTTTTTATCACGGATGGTGATATCAAATTCTTGTAGGAGGAGAACCCATCGGATCAATCTCGGCTTTGCATCTTGCTTAGCTAAAAGATATTTGAGGGCCGAGTGATCCGTATACACTATGCTTTTGGACAAGATCAAGTATGGCCGAAACTTCTCGAAAGCATACACCACGGCTAGTAATTCTTTCTCCGTAGTGGTGTAATGTGCTTGAGCTTCGGTCAAAGTTTTGCTAGCATAGTGTATAGGCTGGAAATGTTTAGCTTTGCGTTGCCCCAAGACTGCACCTATGGCGAAATCACTTGCATCGCACATAAGCTCGAATGGTAAATTCCAATCGGGGGCAACAAGAATTGGTGATTCAGTGAGTTTCTTTTTAAGAGTTTGGAACGCTTCAATGCACTCACTAGAGAAGACGAAAGGAGTGTCTTTTTCAAGAAGTCGGGTCATAGGCCGGGATATTTTCGAGAAATCTTGAATGAAACGACGATAGAAACCGGCATGACCAAGGAAACTTCTAACTCCTTTGACAGTAGTGGGAGGAGGTAGCTTTGAAATAACATCAACTTTGGCTTTGTCCACCTCAATCCCTTTCTTAGAGATTTTATGGCCGAGGACAATTCCTTCTTTGACCATAAAGTGACATTTCTCCCAATTTAGACAAAGGTTCGTGTTTTCACAACGTTCAAGCATCTTGTCCAAATGGGAGAGACATGTTTGGAAAGAATCCCCAAAGACCGAAAAATCATCCATAAAGACTTCCATAGTCTTTTCGATCATGTCATGGAAAATGGCCATCATACACCTTTGGAATGTACCGGGAGCATTGCATAAGCCAAAAGGCATGCGTCGGTAAGCAAATGTTCCATAAGGACATGTGAATGTGGTCTTTTCTTGATCTTGTGGATCAATGGGAATTTGGAAGTAACCCGAGAAACCATCGAGAAAGCAATAGTATTCGTTTCCCGCTAATCTCTCAAGCATCTGGTCCATGAAGGGTAAGGGAAAGTGGTCTTTACGGGTGGCTTCATTTAACTTTCGATGGTCAATGCAAACACGCCATCCCGTAACCAATCGAGTAGGAATCAACTCGTTTTCATCATTTTCAACAACTGTTATACCACCCTTTTGGGTACACAATGAACGGGGCTCACCCAAGGACTATCCGAGATAGGGTAAATCAACTCGCATCAAGAAGTTTGAGAACCTCTTGTTTGATAACATCATGGATTTTTGGATTCACTTCGTCTCTCGATGTTGAACTGCTGGTTTAAAGTCATCCTCCATTAAGATTTTGTGAGTACAAAACTCGTGGTTGATACCCTTAATGTCGGAGAGTTTCCAAGCAATTGCTTGCTTGTGTGACTTCAAGACCTTTATGAGAGCAGTCTTTTCATCCTTACTCAAATCTCGAGCAATAATGACGGGTAATTTATCATCACCCTCAAGAAATGCATACTCGAGATGAGGTGGTAAGTCCTTAAGTTCAACCTCAGGAAATTCTTCAGTTTTCTCAACTGACTTGACTTCCTTGTTATGAAGCTCGATGGGAGGGAGTGATAATGGATCATTATTAAGAAACTTCTCAATGAGAAGAATATCTCCCTCGATGTCAATTGGAGCGTGATCAATTTCCCATGGAACCGAATCACTAGACAAGTATGCTTCAATCTCTTCCAAGATGAAGTCACTTTCCTCAAACGGAGTAAGAGAAGGGGTGGAAGAGTTAGAATTAATAAGACTAGGAGATGATGGATCATTTTTGAGAAATTATTCAATGGGAAGAATGTCTCCCATTGGATCACAATCATCATCATCCAATCCGGATGAAACTGAAGAGAGTTTGGTTTCATCCACAGAGTTAACAAACTCGATGCGACAAACTGATTCCGGAGGTGGGACAAGTGGTGTGCTCTTAGAGCTAGCAGTTTCCACCACTTCCGATGAAGTCTCCGATTCTAGATCATCGTCATCATCATCAAGAACACTCTTGACTTCCCTGGTACAGCTTTCAAACCATTTGTTTGAACCAGGGGAAATTTTTAAAGCTTTGAGCTCAGACGTTTTGTTGAACACTCTTAACCGTGAAATTTGAGAGTGTTGCATTGATTCTTTCCGATTTTTGATCAATTGTGGCAACACTCTGTTTGTATAGAGGTTTGGAGTTCTGGTTGATATTCAATGTGAGCTCTTCGTTGTCAACCCGTATGGTCAACTCTTCAGCAAACACATCAATCAGAGCACGACTCGTTCTTAAGAAAGCTCTCCCTAAGATAAGGGGAACTCTAGGATCTGCATCGAAGTCTACTACAACAAAGTCAGCATGAAAGTGAAACTTTCCCACTTTCATCACGACATCCTCGGCTATCCCAAGTGGACGAGTTACGGTACGGTCCGCTAGCTCGAGTGTCATACGAGTGGATGAAAGTTCAGGAAGAGACAGTTTCTTCCATACTGAGAGTGGCATGAGGTTAATGCTAGCGCCAAGATCGGCCAAGGCGGAGCATTGAAACATCCCCAAGAAATCACACGGGATTAAAAACCGGCCAGGGTCTTCAAGCTTTTCGGGGAGCTTATTAAGAATGGCCGCTGAGCATTGCTCATTGAGAGGAGTTTTAGCCATCTCTGATAGCTTATCTTTGTTGGTGAGTAAGCCTTTAAGCGTGGATGCAAATTTAGGCATTAGAACGAGAGCATCAACGAAGCTTATATCAAAGTGAAGCTCATTGAAGATTTGGAAAAATTTTTCCATTTGCTCTTTGTTTTTGTCTTTGAGCTTCTCATCATTCATTCTTGATGGGTAGGGAAGCTGACTAGACTTTTGAGCCGGAATGGAAGTGTTTTCTGGCTCAGATTTTTCCTCGAACATCGGGTTCCGGACTTAAAGCTTGGACTACCGAAGGTGGACGTGTGCGTGTACTTCGTGGGCTTGAATAATGCACCTTGTCCGTTGTCTCCTTGGTAACTTGACTCAACGCCACAGGAGGAGGGGGCATAGGAGTCGTAGGTCCATTGTGCGTCTTACCACTACGAGTGGTGACGGCTTTCAACTCGGCATTTGGATTGGGAATAGTATTGCTTGGGAGTCCTCCAGAAGATGATGAGGCTTTGTTCATATTCATGTTCATGAAACTGCTCATCATATTCTTTAACTCATTTGTCTGCCGAGATAATGTGGTATCAATTTCCCTTTTTAGCTCACCTCTCATGTTGTTGATCTGAGTTTGCATTGAACGCATGTTTGACTCAGTCATTTTCATGAAGTCATTTGGTATGGGAGCTTGAGGAGGTTGTTGATAACTTTGATGATTTGGAGCTTGATAAGGTTGGTTGAAATTGTTCCGGTTTTGATTGAAATTTTGAGAGTTATTGAAGTTGTGTCCTTGATTCGGAACAAAGCGATTTTGATTGCCATGGTTTTGATTGCCATGGTTTTGCACAGGAGGAAAACCAGGTGGTGTCATACCGCTAGGTGCACGGTAGTCAGGATCAGCTTGTGGTCGGTATTGATTGTGGTTTACAGCAGCTACGGGAACTTGGTAAAAAGAAGCATCGGTTGCTTGACAATCATAATACGCGTGTGGACCACTACAAATTTCACACACCTTGTTTATGGCTTTGATTGGTTCCGGCTTATGAATTTCGCTTTTGATTTCCTTTACCTCTTTTATCATACAATGGATCATGTCCGTTAGAGCAGCTATCGGAGCTGCTAACCTCGAAGAGTTACTGGATGTAGAAGCAGGAGTGTTCGGAACATTGACTTTGTTTCGAGAAATAGGAACTTTTGATTTACTCTCGCAAATTTCAAGCACATCTTTAGGTCTACGATTCAAGATATTGCCACCCGCGGATGCGTTCAAAGAATCTTGATCGTTACAGTTCAACCCATTATAAAAGATATTGACTTGTTGAAGCTCCGTGAATTCATGATGGGGGCATTTCCTGAGGAGATCTTTGAATCTCTCCCATGCCTCTCCAAAGTTTTCATCGAAATTTTGACGAAATCCAGAAATTTCATTTTTAAGATTAGTCGTCTTTGATGGAGGAAAGAAATAGTTGACAAACTTTTGAACAAGATCCTCTCAAGTGAGAATGGAAATAGCATCAACTTGATCACTTTTTGTGGCACATCCTTGAAATTGATAGTTGAAGTCAACTTGTTAAACCAACGGATGTGTGCATACGGGTCTTCTCGATCAGACCCGCGGAATTGATTTGTAGACACAAGTTGGATTAAATGTGTCTTCAATTCGGTGATCGAATCGATAACTGGTAAAACGATGGCATCTCCATAACCCTCGGTGGGTGCCTGGAGCATTTCCGCCATAGTACGTTCGTCTGCCATGGTGTTGCTTGAAATAGTACGAATCTCGGGTTCGACTATTTGGGCAGCACGCCTACGAGAACGTCTTCTGGGAATTTCTGCTAGATCACGCAAAGGACTCAATGATCTAGAAGAACGAGTGCGCATGCACTAGAGTTAACTCTAAGAGACTCAGAGTTAAGGAGAGAAATGGAATTATGAAGACGTTTTATAAAAATGGGGTGAGAAGAATCTTTATGGGTTTTCTGGTTCTGAAACGTCGATATCACAACAAAATCAATTAACACAAAATCGAGGCAAATCAACAGTGAACTTAACCAATAATCCAAGATGAATGGCTTCTTTGAAAAAGGTACACCAATCACAAGGACACAAAGGCAAGTTTTAAATCTTTAGTTCGGGAACTTATTATGGTCGCACCCCCAGTTAGGTAGTGCACTGCCTTGGTTTGCGGTGGTAATCTTTTAAGTTGTTATTATTAAAGAAAACGACGAATCTTTTTGTAATTTTATTATTTGATACATATATATAAACAAAAGAAAAATATTTTTGTGTTTTATACGTTTTTGGGTTTTTGGATTTTTTAAATAAAAATATGGATATATATAGATAGATAGATATGGATGATATGAACAAATGAGTGAGTATTAAAACAACTAATCTGCTAGACGAAAGATAATCAGCACAGCTCCCCGGCAGCGGCGCCAAAAATTTGATCTGCGCAAAACCGTCAAGTCTAATCACACAAACTGGTCACTTGTGAATGACCAGCCGTAACAGACTTAAAACAGTTCAGACACAAATGCAATGAAGATCTGAGGAGTATAGTGTTTCCCCGGGTCGTTATGTCCCAGCGAGTTGTGCAATGGATTATCAAACGTTTAGTGATCGGGAAATTTGAACGATAAAGGGATTTGTGAATAGATTAACTACAGAAAAAGCCAACACCTTAAAACGGCTTAAATGCAAATTAAAGGAAATTAAAAAGATAAAATCTATTAAATAAACGCTATCACTATAATTAAAATGATGTTTTTGTTTTTATGTTTTTATAAAACTGAAATTAAAATCTACGCGACGTACAAATTAAAAAGTGAAACTAAAGCAATATTAATCCTAAAAATATGAAAATGATATTTTTACAAACCTAATAATAAAAGAAACTTTTTAGAAAAAGAAAACTATTTTTACAACTAATTAATTAATTATTATTAATTAAAAACTATTTTTAACTATTAAATAATTACCTAAAATGCAAGAAATTAGGAAATAAAGCTAGAAAAATAAAATTATGAAATGGAAAAGTCTAAAATATCAAAATAGAATTTTCAAAACTATTTTTGTAATTTTCTGATTAATTTTCGATTTTTATGAATTTTAAACTATTAAAAACTAATTAAATTACTAAAAATTACCAAATAAACTATGAAAAATCTGGAAAATTACTTTTTCACTTTTTATATTTATCTAAACCTAATAAAATTGAAAAATTATTTTTTTGAACCTTTTCTGAATTTTTTATATTAAAAGCTAATTAAAAATGCTTAAAAACTAATTTAAATTAAGAAAAATAGCTAAACAACTTGGAAAAATCTGAAAATTTCAGGAAAAGTCTAAAACAATATTAGGAAGCTAGGAAAATTGGAAAAACAAGTGCTTATGTGTGGAATTAATGAACTGATGAGTAAGTGCTTATTGAAATAAGCACTTAATAAGCCAAAAGCTCACCAAAAGCTACCAAACTGATAAACCAGCTGTAATAAGCTAAGATAACTAAAATGGAACAAGTATCAATAAACTACAACCACTGATTAGCAATCTATAACAGATTTGATGAAATGCACTTATGTATGAAAACAGATTTTAGGTACTGACTTTAAACACTAGCACAAGCTTAAAAATAAGCTCAAAATGAAAACTACTGGTTGGAACTTGGAAAAGACTTGGGTGAGACCAAGTGTACCAAATATCAGATTATGAAAAGCTCTTTTGAGTCCCTGTGCACAAGCACAAATGAGAAAATCTCGTGAATGCTGAGACAGGAGCGGGAACTAGTCCCAAGTTCACAAGCTTGTTTGAAGCTTGTAGAAAATTGACTAAAATCCAAAAAAATGCAGATAAGTAATAGTACCAGATGAAGTTTCTAAAACAACAAATTTCATTGATTCAGCTTAAAATGAACACAAGAAAAATCCCTATCACTGGCTCAAAACTGATTTTCATGTTTTGACTTTTGAACTAAAAATGAAAAGTTGACTTTTTTGAGTTTTGCCACTGATTTTAAATACTGAGATTGATGTTAATAATTGAAATGGAACCTCTGCAAGCCTTGGTTATAACTTTGGAACATAAAACAAGATTTTGGATCTCCAAAAATCTCAACAGTTAACTGTTGAGATTGTTTAAGTTGAATTTTGACTTTTGCAGGTACTAAACACAAAAGTAAGACAGATATGTACTCAAATTGGTCAAACAAGCATGAACAACCAGAAGTTAACTCACAAACATACCTCTAGTACAGGTTTAAGTTATAAACCAAACACCCCTATTCTAACTGTTTTGCCAAGTAAATTTAACTAAACACGGCGAAACCTTGTATTAATGATCAAATTACATTTACTTAACCTAATTACAACTTCTAAAACAGAAATGAATCAGTTTTAACTGCAAAATCAGACAATGCAAAGAAACTTTAAATTAACTTACAATTTGTCCTCTGCCACAATGGCATGCAACAAACAGTTCATGAACCTCTATCCTAGATATTTCCACCCAAATCATCCCAAATCAACCCATCTCCATGCCAAATCAACCCATGTCCATTTTAATACAATTCTCGCCCAGTTTGACTTTCTTTTGACTAAGTACCAAGATGAGTGAAACTTACACTCAAGCTTATACAAAGCTATAAGAAGCTCATATAGGCTTATTGGATCAGAAAATAAAGCTAGTTGAAGCTTTTGTTTTAGAGTTTGAAATGGAAAAATTCAACAAGAAAGCACAAATGTGAAATTGGATAAAAACTTGGAACCACTGATTATAACTTGATAATACTGCAAATTTAACTTGAGTTAAACATTTTTGAACAAGAAACTACAACTTTTAATTTAAACTAATACATTGACAAGAAAACGACATAAGAAATTTTAAGCTAAAATTCTACTCTCCAACTTGCTTCCTTTCTCTGTCTTTTATATTCCAAAGTCTTCTTCTCTCACTTCTGAATCTATCCCACCAATCCTAGCCATTGGATGGCTTGAAAATAATCTCAACCGTTTAAATGGACTTTTGGGCCAAATGGTTATCTGCCAAATGGGGGTTGAGTGAGGGTTAGGATGCAATAAATGTAGTTTGGATGTTAGTTGGAGGTGAGGGAACAGGTTTGAGTGATTGGAGAGGAGGGGGATGGGGAAATTTAGTTGCAGGAAGCATTTGATATGGTGGACTTTGGCGGGTGTTGGAATTTGACCAGATATAATAATCCAAGGGGGGTTCACAATGTATTTTGACAGGGGGCCAAAGGTTGGGCAGGGGTCCAAAATCAAGTGAAAGGGTTTAAAAAACTTCAATCAAGGACTAATGTTGTAAGTTCTGAAATGTAGGGACCTAAGGCGGCCAAATCTCAAAGTTGATCCAAGGGCTGAAGTTTTGACAAGTATCAATATTACAAGGACCAATGTTGCATTTTCCAATTTTGCAGGGGGCAATTCTCTGGGCCAACTTTCAAAGTTGAAGGACTAAACTTTTAATTTGCCACTTCTTCAAACTTTTGACATTTTTTTACCAAAGGACTAAATTTGTACAAGTTTTGATTTTAAAAGGAACCTTTGTGACTTTACTTTTGAAATTATGCCTCAGGGACTGTTTTTGACACTTTTGAAACTGGGGGACTGAAACTGCCAATTTTGCAAATTTGATATGTTTTTCATCCGATTTTGATATTTTTGCATTTAAAACACATAAAACACTGATTTGTGATATTTTGATCATTTTGATGTGTTTCTGAGTGTTTTCAGATGATTTTGCAGTTTATTTTGTACAAAAATGATGAGTATTTACACACTCATCAATTATAACTTAATTTAAAACTTTCATCCAACTTCTTATGTAATTTGAATTCCTTTATTTGATATAATTAGAGTGACTGAATTATAATTAAATTAAAAACCAAACAACCTACGTAATGTAATCTAAAGTATAAATCCCTCCATTCGGCAAATCAAACAGTCTACATAATATAATGGGAAATAAAAAAATGTGGGAATACACTTCGAATGTCGACATTTTTTATTTTTGTATTTATCCACTTCCGATCATTGTGTGTATTTTGTGACCATTTTACCCTTCATTTTTTTAAATTTTGAAGGGTAAAATGGTCATTTTACATGGCAAAAAAGTTACAAAATACATACAATGATCGAAAATTGAAAGTTCAGTACACACAATAAGAAAAAAAATAGTTGGCTACATACAATCACAAAAAGTGTCAAGTTCGATACATTTTTTTGTCATTTACAATTTAATCAAATGACACCAGATTACAACGAAACAAACGGGGCCTCATTGTCAAGGACGAAGCCAAGAATTAGCAATAAGGGGGCCGATGTTTTCCCTCAAACTAACAAAGTAATATAACTAAAACTTTATATGGTATGTTCTAATGTTCACATACGCCGCTGAGTTACAAACATAGAATTTTGATAAGAAAAATGCATTAACAACAAATAAAAATATATTAGATGAACCAATGGGGTGACTCAGTGGTAAGGGCTTAACCTCTTAAGATGGAAGTGCCTAGAGGACTTGGGTTTGAACCTTGGGGAGAAAATTAATCCCCCATTGGCCACGGAGGTTCACCTGTGCCGACTCCGAGCTATCCAAAAAAGTAGTCGTCCTAGGATTAGTCGGCTCGCAATGTCGAATCGGAAACTCAGATATATATATATATATATATATATATATATATATATATATATATATATATATATATATATATATATATATATATATATATATATATATATATATATATATATATAGGGTAAAGTTAAAATAAAAAGACAAATATCCGTAAAAAGAATAAAAAGATTATTATTTTTTTTAAATTCTTCAAAAATTCCAAAATAATTCCACAAGATCGGGTATGTTGGTGCATAAAAATTTTGTGAAAACTTTTTTTTATAATTTTGAGTTTTGATACGTTTTTTTTAATGCACAAAAAATGAATTTTGATGCGCAAAAAAATTTTGATGCACAAAAATTTTAACTTGTTTTAGTTAGATGCGCAATGTTATTTTGATGAAAAAAGTCAAAATAAGTTGGGTGCAAAAACCAATTTTTGATGCACAAAAAAACGATTTAATGCTAAACGTTTTTTCATAATTTTTTCGGAAAAAATATCCACTTTTAGAAAAAAGTTTTTCACAACATTTTCATGCACCATCATACCCGATCTTGTGGAATTTTTTGGGAATTTTTCGAGAACTTTTTTTGAAAAAAAATATTTTTATCTTTTTACGGATATTTGTCTTTTTATTTGATTTTTATCCTATATATATATATATATATATATATATATATATATATATATATATATATATATATATATATATATATATATATATATATATATATATATATATATGTGTGCTCTATTTTGAGGAGGTAATGGTATTGAATCTATGAATCATGACTATTAAAATTTATTCCTATAAACGACGTATAATAAGTTGTATATTAAATGAATACATAACTGCGTTGGTAAGCCCTGTTGATCAGTCGGTTGGAATTAGCAGCAACATTGGGAGTCAGACTGCCGTACCACGACGATATGGGGGTGTTCCCGGAGATTCATGTATTCAGGTAATATAAAACCTACTCTATTGAAATTTATCAAAAGAAAAATTTTAATAATCATTATGAATAAGATTTCAAGATTATTACTAAATCAAAAGAGTAGTATTTCTTCTGATATTGATGATGAACAGGATCTATCTAATTCTGTAGAAGTATCAATAGCTAATATAGAAACTAGTTTACATAATTGGAATATACCTAGAGTAGAAATTAAAACTTTATATAAACAAGGTTCTTTTGATTGGTTTCAAAGTTATTCCATTAGAACTACAGAAAAAACTATACCCTTATTAAAAAACCAACAAGAAATAAAATTATTCTCTCAAAAAGCTTTACATGAACATAGAAAAAATTATAAATTTTTACATATAGGAATGATTCAAGTAGCAATAAAACCTATGACAAGATTAGGAATCAATGCTCCAATATGTGTTGTATTAAGAGATGCTAGATTAACAAATTTTAATCAATCATTATTAGCCTTAGGAGAATCTAATATATGTAATGGTCCAATATATTTTCAAGCTTACCCTGATTATACAGTATCCTTATTTGATAAAAATATATTAGATGTATTAACTCTAAATTTACAGTTAAAAGAAATTGAAATAAAGAAGGATTCGATCAATTAGTTTAATATATAGAGTATATTATAAAACTATGACCACTACTATAGAACCAAAATATAAAAAAGAAAAATCAGTTAATGAAACTTTGCTTATAGAATCTAATTTTCAAAACTCTAATATAACTGTTCCAAAAAGGATAAAATGGGATGAAATTATTAAAAATCAAACGTGGAATTTTAAAGAAATAATAACCAAAGCCTTTAGAAATAAATACTCAAGTAAATAATATTATAGACTACTCTAATAGAAATATTGATATAATTTTTGAAAATAACAGAATAAGTTCATCTAGACATTCAGTTCATATTCCATCTACATATAATAATATTTCGAATTAGAGAAGAACACAATCTATGAAAATGAAAGGAGTAGATTTTAGTGCATCTGTTCCTAAACATTTATATGAAGACGATAATATAAATGATGATTTTAGCGATCTTAGTGATCAACCAACTAAATCTGAAGTCGAATATTATAGAGAAAACTATGAGTGATACAAAATTACAATTCAAAAATAATAAAAACCAAGAATATATTAATCATCTAAAAAACCTATATAAACAAGAAAGATCTATAAGATTAGAAATAAATTACGTTAAAAATATGATTAAACAAGGAGCAAAATATGTAAATTTTAAAGTATTTCGAAGATATCAAGTATATGATATTGATTGGAGTATTAAAAATTTACAAGATCAATTAAAAATAAACCAAAGTATGATAAGAGTTGTAAGATCAAAATTAATTATTTCTTAAAATAAAGATGAGTTTATATCAATACGAACTTAAAAAACAAATTGTGCATTATCAAGAATCTATTTTAAGAAATAATAAATCAGTAAAAATATTTAAAGAAGAATTATTTACAGGAGAAAATATTATTAGTAAAAAAAGCACATAAAGATATGACAGTAAGTTTAATTTTACAAAATCTTCACTTAAAAGAAAAACTAGAACAATTAAAAAGATTAATTCATTAAAATGGAAGAAATAAATAATAATATTCTTTTAAAATGGAAATAAAATTTCTAAAAATGAAATGTTAATAATTATAACAATGAAAATTAATATGGTATTATTTAAAGTTTGATAAAAGAAAAGAATGCAATATAATTTAGAATGGCAATCATATATTATTGATAATGAAGTAAATATTCCCTTTTTTACATGGTTTCATTTATACAATATAGAACAAAAAATAGATTTCCCTTTTATAGAAAAAATAGAGGTTACTAGAGATGATATTAATAAAGTATATTACGATCCAAAATCAAATAATCCAATAATAAGTCAACATCCTCCATACAAAAATGTTATAATTAAAAAAGATAATGAAAAATATATAGGACAACCTTTAGCTAAGCATAATAATGATGATAAAAAATCATTATCAACAATAATATATCAAAATAATCATACAAATGAGATGTTAAATACTATAGGACAACAACTAGACCGAATGGAAAACAACAATGAAGCAAATATGTCTAAAAAGCGTACATCTAAAACTAAAGAAAATATTGAAGAAAATCCTTTATTTATACCATATAATATAGATACAACTATTAATTTGGGGAAACAAGATTCTATATTAAGAGAAATTGAAAATAAATTAGCAAATTTAAATATATCTAATGAAAAAATAAATGTTATTAACAAAAGTGATCCAAAGATAATATATCGAATTAGGAGAACAATTTGATTTTAAAATAAATAAAGTAAAGAACAATTTTTATACACCAAAACCGAAACACCGAAATTATTATCCAAGACCTACACCACCAGATCTACAATATGAAGAACGTCATACTTTAGTACAATCTAGATATGATGGAAGTTGTATATATGAATGGAATATAGATGGATGTTCAGAATATCAAATTATAAACCTTTTACAAGAAATGACTATGGCATCTAATGCTTACAAATCACATAATAAAGATGATGAACAAAGAGTTTTTAAAGCATTAATAAGTGGATTTACAGGAGGTATAAAAGGATGGTGGGAAATGGTTGCTCGAAGAAGAAAAAACAAATAATTTATAATGCTAAAAAGACTATTATAAAAAATGAGTAAAATAATCAACAAACTCCTATAGAAATGAATGACCTGCTTAGTACTTTAATTTTTGCTATACTAAAGAATTTTGTAGGAAATCCATCAAATATCAAGATAGAAGTGTCTAGCTTTATTAAATCTAAATTGTAGAAAATTACAAGATTTTAGATGGTATAAAGATGTATTTTTATCAAAAGTAATGCTTAGGTTCCATTGTAAAGAAACATATTGGAAAGAAAGATTTATTGCAGGATTACCTAAATTATTTGCAGAAAGAATAAGAAATAAATTAAATATTGAATTTAGTAATTCTATACCATATAGAGAACTAACTTATGGAGAAATTATAAATTATGTTAATCAAGAAGGTTTAGCTATATGTTCAGATTTGAAATTAAAAAGCTAAAAATTAAAAGAGAAGGTATTAATAATAGAAATGAACTAGGAAACTTTTAGAGCAATATGGATATGAACCTTTAAAGTTGCCATCATCCAAAGAATAAAAAATATAGAAAAGAAAAAAGATATAAAAGGTTTGAAAAAACTAAAAGAAATTATATACAAGATAATAAGAAAGAAAAACACAACAAATATAAAAATAAAGAGAAAGAAGTATAACTATAGTAAAGATACAATTACATGTTTTAAATGCGGAAAACCTGGTCATATATCTAAAAATTGTTACACTAAAAAGAAAATAAATGAATTAAATATACCAGACGAATACAAAGAACAAGTTCTTAAAGTGTTGATAAACGAAGAAACCTGAACTGATATATCCGATTATGAAGAAGACGATTTAAATATAGTAGAAAAACGAATCAAGTAGTAGTAATGAATCATAAGAATGAATGTTTGTAATAAGCGTTTGTGAATATAAAATAAATGTTATAACCAATGATAGTGAAGAAATTAAAATATTAATAGAATTAAACGGTTAAGTATAATTGATGTTACCATAATCCATAAGCGGCTTAAAAGTATGTAAGTACTTTCTAACATTTTGTTCTAAACAATATTAATCATGAACATCTTTTACATTTGATAATATAATTAACATTTATTAATCTTGTATTATTTTTGTTTTGTTAATTATGTTTATTTAGTTATTGTATATAGGTGCTTCCAACTGTTATTTTACCAAATTTAGATGATGTTGACGAATTTGAATTATCTGTGAATGGATTTATGGTTTTGTTTGATGTTTGTTGTGATGAGAATATGTATGTATTGTCGGGTTACAAGTGGAGTTTTTTGTTGATACCTTTTGTTTGTTAAGTGGTGATGTTTGTGTGTTTACCAGGAATAGGGGAAAAGGTTGTGGTTATATGGTTTTGATAATGATGATATAATCCTACAGTGGTATTCAAAGCGGTTCTTTAAGGATGCTCCAACTACCATTTACTTAGTTAGAGCAGTGTTAGTGTTTTTGTTTAGAGTTATTAAATTTTATTGTTTAAATTTGATATCATTAATTTCTTAGTTTACATTATAATTATATTCTGGTGTGTTATCGTTGGAAGGTATTAGTTAACGGAAAATAATATATACGGTATTATCTATAAACGAGAACAATTTTTTTATTGAATCCATTAAGATCGAAAAGTAATGAACGGTTATCAAATATGAGAGAAAAAAAGTTTCAAAGTTGTACACAAGAACAAAGTATCAAAGCATAGCTTTGGCGATGGGTGAGCAAGCCTTATGAATATCGTTAAAAAACTTAAGTTAACGAAAAATAAGCTATAAACATATCAATTTTTTAATTGAATGCTTAAGAACGAAACAAAAAGAAATAAATAATTATCAAATATGAGAGGGAAAAAAGTTTCAAAGTGGTAAAACCTATTTCACTCCTTTCATGTCGAAAAAACCAATATGGCTATTTAGCAGTTTTACAACCATACCACACTACGCATGTGCTAAATTCACAAAACAATTGGACCACAGATTTATAGTTACCTTGTGAATGCACGAAGAACAACGAAAGGAACAACATGCCTTTCGGTTGCTAGTGCAACCATGTTAAACCAACCGAGCTATCACCTCACCAATACCGAATACGGTCATGAAGTCCTTAGCCTATGCAATTTAGCCCGTTCTTGTTGACATTAACTTTGGCTCATCTACTCTTTCTTATTCATCTTCACTCAAGTCGCTAATCTCTCTTTGTCCATCTCAACTTTCATCAATATTTCCTTTCGGACACCTACAAAGCCTTAACCAAAGCATCAGCTTGGTCTTCTCACACTGCAATTTGACAAACAAAATATCATTAAACCAAAGTCAATGTTAAATCTATCTAGATAGCAAAATTAGTTTCATTTAGCTAACTATCATTCTTGGTGCTCATCCAAAAATAAGAAGGATAACAGTTTTTTCCCCTATCGGCGTATTAGGTAATGCGTATGATTGTATATAACGTAACCAAGACCAAGCATAAAAAATGGAAATATTCATAGATTTAATGTGAATAGTGTCCCTTAAGAGTAGTAACAAACATCTAAATCCGATTACTATTTTCTTCTATAGAAACTATATTACTCCTGAAAATTATCAACCGATCCATATAAGCAATAGCAATCTATATTGTTTGATATATCTCCTTGTTACATGGATATTACAGTTAGTATATATTTGGAATATCTTTCAATAAGATCTCAACCTCAATTTAATTAGTTATTTTCGTCTTTTAGTCCTTAGCTTATCAAAGGATAAACTAAGCCATAGGCAATACGCACTACACCACATGTAACCCACCCTATAATATTTTAGAAACCACATATATATAACTAAGATATATGCTAGTGTTGTTATAAGCACCTAAATTTGAGGACACGCAAGGCATATCTTTGTATCCAACGCAATAAGCGATATCTTCATTCCGGATAAGGACTTGGATGAACAATTTCAAACACTTAAACATATAATTCGGACCGAAACAGTATATAACATCAAGAAAATTAGACATTAAATCATCTATTGTCGGGAATATACAATTCGGTAAATTTGGTTAGGCTCTAAACGACCTCCATGAAGAAGAGAAGCGAAGTACACTTTTTAAACAATCTAGCGAAAGCTCACATGTTCATAGCCTTCAAATACCTCATTCATCTCGTTCGAATGTATGTCAATTATGAATATATTAAATCAAACAACGATGACACTAATTCACATATAATCAAACAGTTATTGCACCAACTAAAAAATAGCGGGTCGATTTGATCTTAATAATTAGAGACAACACCTTTATGAGCTCAATCAGTTTGGCACCGACGCGTGTATCTTCAATCAATTTTCTGAATTCATGCACAGTGCAAGCTTAACATCGTGCATACGCAAAATGAAATGTTACATGACGCAAATGTAAAACTATCTAACTATCGCTAACTTAAACCACATGATTATCTAATTAACATATTATCGATTGTAGTTGTTAAAGTTGCAAAAGTCACTTTAAGCAGCGTCTACACTATCATGCATCACTATATTTGCAATGACATTTGATTGTAAGCTTACCAAGATAATAGTAACAATCATGTGATTCATGTTTGTGACTGCATAGATAGTATATACACTCACATACACAACTTTCACTCTTGATGAGAAACCAATTGTTTTTTAGCATAGTGTTACCTAACTATATTCCAATAAAATGACTTCTCATACAGGTAAAACTATAAGTAAAGGACTACATTATTTGAAACTAAATAGCACCATCCAAATTAGAATAGTAGATGTGATATGCTTAATAATTGAAAAAGTCATTTTAGCAATGTGATATGCTTAAAGGGTTGCAAGCGCATTTTTCTAGTTTCCATTTTTCCAACTCTAAGAATGTTAAACAAACTTTTATTACCTTTTGTTATAGTTGCAATGCAGAGGTATGCACTTTTGTGCAGAAAATGGCTAAGACCTAAAGCAAGTGGATTGAACCTAAGACACTGTCGTGTTTGGTCAAATTAAAGTCTTATTTCCTTTTGTTATAGTTGCAATGCAGAGATAGGCACTTTTGTGCAGAAAATGGCTAAGACCTAAAACAAGTGGATTGAACCCGAGACACCGGTGTTTAGTCAAATTAAAGTTGGAACTAAAAGTTGAGAATTATAACTAAAGAATCCTATAAATCTATAACACGTTATGTGTCTAAGCGGCGTCGTATATATATCTATGCCGGTACTCAACATAAACATGCTAAATCAAAAGCAAAAGTAATTTTTTTTAAGAAAAAGATTTAACATTGCTTTGCAAGAACAGCTTGCCTATTGCTTTATAAAGCAATAGGCAATTTACACACAAAAAGCAATTCCAAACACTCCATTACTAAAATAAGTAGTTTCATCGAGCATTTAAAAATGCTCATTTGTATGAAATTATGGATTCTTTGAAATTGCTTGCTTTAGTTGCCTACTACGTAAAAGGGCATCCTTTTGAATATGCAATCTCAACTTGCAGACATAAAATTGTACATGTAATTTTTTTTAAAGAATTTGGGTATAACGACCTGTTTAGAATTGCTCTAGTAAAACTATCGGTAATAAAGGACTGTTTGGGACAGTTTTAAACATCTTCTTGCAGAGGTCGTTTCAATAAACAATTCAAAATAACTAAAATGTTCTCTCAAAAGGATACCTCGTTGATCATTGCCATGGCTATCAACCCTTTTCCATATCACGCTTGTTACACTGCAAGTTATCACATGGAACCTAAATGAAATTAGTAGTTTATGCATACCGCAAATTCGCAAATTATCGAAACCCAAATCGATGCGACCCAAACCCAAGAGAAATACACAACCTTGATCTATGGCGAGTTATGCCCTTTCTCTCCTAACTTTATGTTTGTTTATGCATGGGGGTAAAATACCTTGTTTGCCTCGGCTAGTGTGAGCATCGTGAGTTGCTTTAGCTTGAGGACCGAACAGTGTCAACTGTGGAAGAGTGCTAGCGTTAGCGTATATCACAAACACAAAGATATAGGACTTAACTCCTTGTACACCATGAAAATAGAAGTGATGTAACCGGTAATCGAATAAATAGAGAACAAATGAAATGCAATAATGCATAACAACATTAATGTTGTGAAAGAAAAAACAAAGACCGGTATCAAAAATATATAGACCGTATCGGCGTATTGCTAGATATTACTTAAGTATACCTCTTATAGTCTATTCTGTTTTCTCCTTTCCATTGACTTACATAAATAGATAAATATATTGAATGTCCACTTATGTAAGATCCATCCTTATATGAATAGAGAAATTTATGTAATGTAAATACGTGATAGAAGTTTAAAACTCTTCAAATTGTTGAAAGTTGATGTTAAAAACTACACTCTTTTCAGAGTCGATATGTATTTCCTATCATTTTATCAATTTACAAAGCACCTGACGATATAAAAACCAAAATCCGGTCTTTAGATAATATTATTGGAGTCAAAATAATTACCATATCTCAGGTATTAAGTAAACTTATTTAGCTATCTATGCATTAATAAAAAGAGATAGGAACCTACTCTTGTATCCGCTCCAGGTTCCATGAGCAAACATCTGAAGCAAATCAAGATATCTGAGAATGCTCCGTTCCTTGGCATAGAAATTATAATCGAGAACACAAAAAGAGGAAAATCAAAACTTGCAACAGCACTCTACACTCCTAAAGAATAAAAGACTTGAACAAGTCGGTTAGAAATATCGGTACCCTTTACATTGGAGAACCACATAGCAGGAGTGCACGAAAAACAGAGATTTTTTAATATCTTTAAAGTTGCAAAATAGACACTTTTGACAGTAAAAATCAAATTGACCAACATCTTGGATTAGAAAATTATTTACCCGTCTTTTAAGATTAAGATATTATGATCAAGATTCACATATAATGCATCAATTCGATAAGTTATCAAGCTGATGTTAAAAGTCAAAGTAAGACAGTAGAGGTGCATGCAACATGTGGGCTTGACTTTGACTATCAAAAACGATATAACTATCAACAACAAAGACTATACCTCATACGACCAACCATCAACGACAAAGACATCTAAGAGTAGCGATTCACTGTGGAAAAGGCATGTGCTTGGATGTTCAGTCCTACCGACAAAATTTGTCTTGAAAATTTAGAGCATGTTAGTATTTGTGAGCTACCAAAAGCTACACAAAACGAAGTTCATAAAGATGTAAATCATTCCATACACAATTGAAACATACTCGGATGTGTATAAACATTAAAACAAACTTTTTAAACTCCAATATATTTTTGCTCATCCTTATCAGGAAATGATGTATACGAACCGGAAAAACTTACCATGAGCATACCAAACCAATAACAAAGACAAGTTAATGAGCTTCTGAATTGCATTTTAGCACATTTCAAAAACAAAAGTGCCAAACTAAATAATAGAAATGAATACCATGTCTCCTCTGCAGACAGATATAACAAAGGGCTGGGGAAGCCAAGATTGAGTCTACCAAGTCTAGAAATATCCGGATCCTTGAAAGGTCTCTCCACAGTCTCGCTTACAAAAATGATGCTTCTAAATAATGATGCTTCTAAATACAAAATAAACAGATAAGTTGGTTACCTAATAGTTAAAGGGTGTTTGGAATAGCTTTTTTATTTATAGAAGAAATCAACTTAAGAGTATATTGATCATCCAAACTGATTTTGATAATTTTGGACATTATATGTAGTTTTTCGAAGCAGGTTGGAAATGCACATTAGAAAGTACTTTTACGATAAAACTAAAATTAAAAACGTTGTACTGGGAAGACTGGGGTGCAAAATTGCTCGTGTGAATCAAGCAATCCAATACGTCGGGATCAGTTAGCCGCACCAACTACAATGCTCAATTTGCATTACCATTATCCTCGTTTCCAAACACCTCATCAATCTCTTCTGCCTCCACTTCAAACTCCGATGAGATAGCTCGAATAAAAGACAAAACAACATGCTCTTCTATAAAAGGGTTGCTTGGTTTGCTTAGTTTAGTCAAAGAAAAGAAAGAGAAAGGGCTTGTCTCCTCTTTTGATTATAAAATTTGAAAGGGTGTGTTATGTTTGTGTGCTCATATATTAATCATACCTTCTTTTCATGTTTTCCAGATGATGAAATCTCAATCTGAGAAATATCTAAAATAGTGCAGTAACTAAACATAAAACAAATAACTAAGATTGTCGTTGTGGAAATATTAGGCTCATCAGGTGTTAAATTATGAGCCCATGATCCTCAACAAAACCAGGTTTGCACACAAACTTACATACCCCATCTTAATCTTTATCAAACCCTGACACAATCTTCACACTCCCGATGCACGCATACAGCCAAGCTAACCCAATACTTTTAACCCTTATAATTCCAATCCATAAATTTGATTCAAACTCAATTTTCATCTCAGCTTCCCAACTATATTTTTCTTGCATCAATGATTTAAGTTTTAGGGTTACGGTGTGATGACCGTTCAGTGATTTCTGGTGTGATGAGTATTCGATGGGTGTCATGGGTGTCGCCAGTTAGTGATCAGGTTGATGGTGTTTATCTTTGAGTTATGTTTCTTGTGTCATCTGATCTATGCTTTTGATAGTGTATGGTGACGGTTTGATTGTGTGTGTGAGAGTGATGATAGTTATGAGATGAGGGATTATTCGGATAAGAGACCATCAGACCACTTTCAATAGGCTCAATGCCATGAAGCGTGTAAAATACAAAAGTTCAATTAATTACTGAATGTATTCAAAAGCATTAGAGAAACTTGCTTTAAGGGGACGGGGCGTCGAACATAATAAGCACATAAGACATTACGAAGAAGTAAAAAAAGATATAACCTTTATGTTAAGGTTTTGTTATTTAAGGTATTTCCTCACAATTATTGTCCCACCAGTGCCAATACCATGGAGTTCCTGTTAGAATTTTGTTTACTATCTAGTGATAACCTTGGAAGCTCTTTGACTTTGAAAGTTGATTTCAATTCACATTGTGATTCCCTTTCATCACAAGTCAATCTTGATGCCTCCTTGGCTTCTTGGACTCCCGATGAAGTTTTATCAACCTTTTGAAGTTTCCTGCCTTTACTATCATATTGAACAAATTTTTGGTGTATGAAAGGCCTCGGAGAATCAACATGCTTCATACAGGGGCTAACTCGTTAGTATATTTTTCAAGCGGATCTCTCTAGTTATCGAGTCCTTGACCACATCTCTGATGCTCGGTGTAGAAATTGGTTTTTGTATTTGGGGATGTGGGTTCGAATGGAAAGTTCATATCGATATACCAATCTTATACATAGTGTAACAAAATGTCCTCATGACCGATACATACATATTTATATACATCAGTCTAATAATAATTCAAAAAGTAATTAGAGTGCCAACAAATATGCATTTCGTATACATTAATTTCTTTTCAACTCAATCAGGTATGCATAGTTTTGTATGAAAGATTATTAGACAGTATATATGGCCATACGACATGAAAGTATTTGTGCCTTTAAGTGTGAAAATTTTCAAAGCTTGTGTACACTTGAATGGTGAGGATTAGTATGCACTTGTTGGGTAACAGCGATTTCTGAACTTTTTGCCGCCAAATCCATGGGTTTGAACCTACCGCCACATAGACTTACAATGTTATATTATGTTGGCAAAATCTGCTGGTCATCACTCAGTATGCCTATATCATTTGACAATATTTTTTAAACAATGAAGGCACTTTTTAAATGCACAAAATAGGAGTCCATGTTGATTATATCCTAAAAATCAACACTATTAAAGAAAAATACACACCCGTTTTATTCCGGCTTCGTGAGAACAACATATTCATCTCCCGATCCAAGCAACGAGTCCTCATAGAATGCATTGCAGCTTGTTCGGTTGACCACCACTAATGGGCACATCCTCACTGCGTAACAACCGCCATGTGGTATGAACACCATGGACCTACTATGTATTACCTTATTTTTTTAAATAAGGACCTCTATCCGAATGAAGATATCAATCGCATTGTTAACATTAAATATTTAGGGGTGATCATACACCATGTTTCTATTTTTGATATCTCCTTAAGATATATAACGTCTCGAAGCCCTTATTACTAACTAAACAACCATTAAATCGGTTTCGGAAAAAGTTAGCAAAAGTACCCCAGCGCAAAAGTGATAACGAACAGCTTCATAATAATAACTCAAAACTAATCCTAAGCAAGATACTTTTTCGGACATTATTCTTGATAATCTTAACCGCAATTGAATGATGAAACAGAAAAGTAAAACAAATTTGTCTTACTTGAATTGATGGTGAATAGTACCATCCGTGCAATTGTCCTAAGCACATCCTAGCACCTCCCCCGGATGGCACATTGGACAAACAATCAGTGTTGCACCTCTTTGTGTTTGGGAACCTTTACACACGATTTCCATTCCATTTTCAATTTCAATTCATTGGCACGGTCTTAAGCAATGGGTATCGATCCTACAAAACACAATATCCCAGCATCATGGTTTATATATAATCATAAAGTGATACATATGATGCGTGTGATTGTGATTGGATCTATTGTTCTAGACCTGCTACACTAATGTGTCTGACCGATCTCTTTCTTTTTTTCCTTCATACTTTCTCTGAGTGTTAACCTTTATATCGATTAGTTTCTAGAATTGAATCTATATTGGTCTAATGTTTAAAAAATGCACTTTTGATTAATGGGCATTATTGTTTATTATGTTTTATGGGTTATAAAGTTACAATTGAATATGGGTTTTTTAGGTTTCGTCTGTGATGAAGTGGGTGGGTGGCGGGGATTTGGTTGTAGGAGTACGATTAGTGTCATTAAAAAGGCTAAGTCTTTTTGTGAAATGGGGATGTGATGTGATTAGGTTGCTCAAGTTGTTGGTAAGCGACTTAGCCCCGCTTGCATGGGTAAGGAAGTTAGTAACATTGTGATCAGGCTCAGGAACCCCATCTAGTGGTTTGTCTCATTATGTTTGACAGGATTTCTCAATCACGTTTAACGTCAAGACACACTTTCAACTAAATTAATAAGTAAAAAATAAGAAATACAATGAAATATCACCTGATCATGGATAATCCTAGTTATAGATTTTTTTCCAGTTACATGAAACTCCGACGACTTGGCACAAAGAAATTTCTTCTTGTCACTCGCTGTCGAGGTTAAATATTAGACTTCACATGAAGAAGATGGGCGCGCAGAATGTGATCTTTGGAAACTATAGTGCTCCACTTCAGGTTGTTTCTCATGAACGTCACCAATATAAACACAATATGTAATTTTTCCTATCACATGTGGAAGCATTTTAAATGTAAGTAATAAAAGTAACTTAGATCTTTATATCAACCAAGAATTTTGTAAGTCGATTATAAGTATTACTACGTCTTTATCTTAACAACCAATCGTACATGTTGTAAACAAAAGGATGTAGTATATCATGATTAGCGAAAAAGAGGAACGGTTCAAGGCATCAAGCCTTAGTAAAAGCTACTGATACTATGGGAATATATCTTTAGTCCAGTGTGTTTTTATGGGGTGTTTGGAATTGGATTTTACAGTTGACTAAGGGATTTGGATTGGTAAATTGCTAGATTAAATAACAAATGAGAAAATAGGATTAGCACCTAAAGTTACTGATGATGTAAAAGAAGCTAAAATCTCTTAAATAGGCTGAGATTAGAATCTTGAGTCGAGCCAATAGTTTCTCAATCTGAGCCTTCTTTTCAAATTCACTTTGCATCATTTTCTTATCAGTTCAAATATGTTGTCTGTAAAAGTATACTCGAGCTTTGTTTTCATCTCTTCCTACAGGAAATAACTCCTCTACCCGACATCCTACATACCAATGTATAACAATCAGTTAAAAGACATTTAAAAAAATATATATATCAGGCCTCATATTCATTGATGGTTACAACAAAGACAAAAATAATTAAGCGTCATAAATTTGCCTAAACATTATTGTAGCTCATTGAAATGTATGTTATGCTAAACTCTACCTTTGTAATTCTTTTTGACTTAACAAATGGATCAAAACCATTACAAATGTTTCATCATATCAAATAATTAAATGATTTCGTCTTCATAGCCTCCCACCTTGATAGCCTTTCCCTCTCCTCTTTTTCAGTGATCCGGCTGTCTTACATTCCTTGTCGATGTAGTCGTCATTATACTTCAACTTGGTGGGCCCTTCAGGACACTTCAAATTCATATATATGTTCTTCCTCTTTGCCTAAATTGACTTTATCTTCGTCATCTGAACTCATTTCCTTAATCTTGCTCTCCTCCCAATCAATTTTGGTAGGCTCATTGTACTTGTTTGAGATACTACTCCCTGATCCCTTTTTTCCCAATTATGCCCAACCCGGAATAATAATACATTTGGTCATATGGGTTTGCTAAGACCCCTTTCTTGGTATGCCGATACCCACTTCCCACCAGCGACCAGGGGCGAGTTGGGCCTCTTTCTTGGCAGCCTGAACAATATGCTTTTAAGCTCAATGATATGATCCTCGCACATATTTTCCTCATTTTCACCACCTTCCCACATTGCCATCCTTGCTAATCTATTTTACCATACAACAAAATTTCTTCTCGAACCTTGCTCTTCTTTGTGTCCTTAAATGCTAAAACCCTATCATAATCATTCTTCGCATCATAAAAATCATTGTTTACAACTTCAAAGGTCTTGACGAAAACCATGATCTTAAGACGTTAACATAATCAATCGAGGTTTCCATTTCCGGAAGAATTACGTTTAAGAAACCTCATTATCGGTACCCGATAATGAGTTTTGATTAACTACTTCACCAAAGAATATGCGAGGGCAAAGAAATTTTGAAAGCTAGTAAAGAGTATACAGTAAATAAAAGAAACTCCATACCTCGTTTCAGAAGGGAAAAATATCTTTAAACTCAATAGTCTCAAGAAGGCGGTGAAAGGCGATATATATTAAGGTCTCAGCACGTCACCTCATGATCTTGTTGCAACCTACATAAGCATACATTGTATAAGCGTTGAAAGTGCATCATCGCAGATCGATTGATCATTACAGTAATCACTCAATCCTATATCCCTTACTCTCAAATTCATATCAGTAGGTTCATTACCTCCGGTGGCTCATCTTTGCTGCTTTTAGAACTTTTCAGCGGTTTATGTTCAAGTAAGCCACCTGTAGGATATAATATGTATAGGAAAAGCGAAAAGGTTCCGATAACAAATGAAAAACAACTTATATATAATATGTTAAAATTTCAACCACTAATCTCAAGTAAACAAAATCCTTTTTTGTGCTCGCTCAACAAGTCTACTACTTATGGATAAATCTTTAACATCTTTAAGTTAGTACATGGTGTAGTTTGTTCCGAAATTAGTTCCACGGGAAGAAAGAACACATAAAAATTACAAAAGAAATATGTGCATAAAAAAGCATGGTCGATTAGTACAAGCGTGCAAAGGATGGAGTGTCACAATTTCCTAATTTTCAAAATTCTAAAGAAGTCTTGTGACAGTTGGTAAAGATTGACATGGTTAAGCTACTCTAGTGGTATCCTAATAAGCAAATGAGTGTTCTAAGAAAGTTTTAACCAAATTGGTAGTTATATCCAAGATGTGATCCTTTATTACTGACCGACAAGGTATTGTCTCTGATTTGGCCATATTTTCTCGTGATAATATATATAGTACATATAATTTACTTGGTTTGTACTCCGTGTTTGTGTGTGACCCATACGTGTCGATCTATGATTTGATCAGTAGTTGTTCCGTGCACACAAGTTCCACCACTCCCACTTATGCGACATAACATCAAGATACCGACAATAAGTGACCCATTGAGCTCATCTGATCATTTTTAGCATTTCACTTTTTAGCTAACTCCCAAGGTACATCACCAAGAAGCATCCGATCACCATCTTTGTCCATATAAGTAACGACTTATTTTGAACCGCGCAATAAGTCATTTTTTTGATCACTCCTTTTCATTCCTAGGATCTCCTTGAGATTCATATTCACCTTAAACATAGCAACACCAGTCATAGGTGACGTTAAGTTTTACATATAAGAAATTCTAGGTTAAATTTTGATCTATACGTTAACGGGTGTTATGGTTTGAAAAACCAAACGTTATGGCGGGTTATTAGGCACATTATAACTCTCATTTAAACCCAAACAATGCTTACATATCAACTAAACTTTATATGGCTTTTGATTATTACTTTTAGTGGTTTTCTTAAACGTGTTCTTATTAATGCTACATTCAATCCGAACTTGACATAGAGCAATCCTGATGTTTTTGTAAAAGCCATAGAATTTCCCTAACATGGGATATATCATGAGGGTTAACATTACAAAGAAGTCATACACAATCTGTTTTTAATTCATAATCCTGAGAAACAACGTGCCAAAAATCATAAATGGACCAAGAAGATGATTATATAGAATGATGACTAAAATTGTTTGTTCATTGTAAATTTCTTACTCGTATAAAAGATTTGTAGTAATCTGAGGGACTCGTTATGGCGATCCGGTAACTTCTGAAACGGTGCAGAGCGGAATCGAACTTTAGTATGAATGTTTTTATGGAAAATGGAGCAAGATGGACCTATATCCCACAACCATCAAACTGATGAGATAAGTAATTAGTAAACGTGTCATGATGAGCGGGTCATACAGGTAAATTTAGTGAATTGGTTAGGCACAATTGGTTTATGCAAAATCCTAGTAAGCCAATACATCCTACATAAGCACTATGTATATATACAGGCTATAAGTTGTATCTGTCCTAAAGAAGTTATTAATGAATCAAGAGCTCATCCTTTACTATCACAGACAGTGAAACCACACAAAACAAAACATTAAAAACCCGAAAACCAAACGATAACTTATAATTATAGGATCTTGATTTGGAAACTGATGTAGCGATAAAGGATATACACAAACACATACCTTTCTTTCTCAAGCAATATAGCTTCCTCTTCCATTACCTAATTCACAACCAAATTGAATTAATAAGATTCAATATAATAATGTGATTGTTGTCATCACGCCTTCGATGTAAGGCTATCATCATACACCATCATCCAATTTTATTAGAATATTTAATATTGCATCAGGTAAAGAAGAAATATAAAAATCGAAACGGAATTGAAATTCAAACATACCTTATTTGAGATTAAAGATTCAACTTCGTCATAAGAACCAAACAATTCATTCGTGATTTGGCATGACACGTATCCGAATAACATAATTCACGAACCAAACAAAAAGAATCGTGGATTAATGATGGTTGCGTTAGGTTTGGAGAGATCATTAGGGGGTGGCAACACATGCAGTATGGGGTGAGGCATCATGCGGCATCGAGAGGCATTCCATTGCCACCCATGAGGCATTGTTCGGTATGAAGGTTCACGGCATGGCTAGCGGGTATCTTTGCCGCGGTATGGAGAAAGAAGGAGAAAGGGACTTTGGCCATACATGCGAAAATGGTTAGATTTGTTTCATACTAATCTTAATCTCATGCATGCGAAAATGGTGGATGAAATTTTTGTTTCGACCGAACATCATCATCGACAGTTGTTGAGGTTTGTTTTGTTTGGTTTATGGAGAGGATGTGCTTGGTGGGTTGAATATAAACCAAGTTTCTAACTGTGGTTGAGTTGGGAGATTAACCTTGGTGTCTGGTTAGAGTAAAAGATCTTTTGATGAGAAAGAATGGATAGGATTACAAGGTCAATGTATACATGTCTAGTGTCCATTTATCCACAATTTGGACTTGAAGTAATATAATTATGAATTAAAAAAAAATAAAAAAATAAAAAAATGAGTAAGGTATGGAATGACCCATTGCCTTTAAAACATATGAGGTATGGTGAGGTATGAGATTAGGTGGAATGATATTATTGGTGGGTGGTGAGGTATGGTGAGGTATGGTGAGTGACCATTGCCACCCCCCTTAGGATATTTTTTGTATATTACCTTTGCATGTATTCGGATTGGGCCTAAAATACTGAGTTATTCTTTAATATCCTTATTTTTATTGTTTTGGAAGATAAAAATCAAAAAACAGTTTAGTCTATTGGTTGGTTAGGTGTCTAAATAAGTTAACAATGAGCCGATGTTCGATTCCAATGAATGTTTTTTTTAAATAAAAACAAAATTTATAAATTAAAAATTATAAAAACACTAAAAATATCCGAATTTTATAAATTAAAAATTATATAAAAAGATAGGTTTGGGTTTTTATGATATAATGTATAGATATAGGTTTGGGTTTTTATGAAAAGTTTCTTATAATGAAAAGAATGAGAAGGCATGTGAGGGTGACATGTGTCACATTTACCACATCATCCATGTATTTGAAAAAAAAAATTTCCCGTAAAAAAAGATTTTCTTAGGGAAAAAAAAAGCTTTTTTTTCCCGCCAAATTCTTTTACTGCATCACAGTTATAAAGTTATTGCATCACAATCATGATTATAGTGCATTAAGGTTATAAATTACTGCATCACAATTATAAAGTTACTGCATTACAATCATGATTTTAGTGCATTAAGGTGTTATAACCTTGATTTTAGTGCATCATTGTTGATGCACTTAACTATTAACTATGATCTAGTAACTTATAATAAAGATGCACAAAAACTTATTAGTGCATTAAGGTTATAAGTTAGTGCATTAAAATTATAAAATACTGCATCATAGTTATAAAGTTACTGCATCACAATCATGATTTTAGTACATTAAGGTTATAACATTGATTTTAGTGCATCATAGTTGTTAGGAATTAGAAAATTTCATAGTAAAAGAGTCGGTCACCCCAACTATTATCTAGCATAAGTTAGCTCGTAGACATATAGTTATTTACGTTATTTAGTAGTTTATTAGTTAATTTGTAGCGTAGCTTAGTCTAGTGTTATACCGTGGAGGAAGGACGGGTCTTTACCACGTATGCCCTGATCCAGTAGATAGGAGGACGTGTAAGTTGTGAGTATAATACCCTTCCATCTATGGAAGGGTGTGTATGAATCTAACCTTTCATTTGTTTAAGCAACTCTCTTCAAGGAACCTCCTCTCAACTCTCTTCATCTCTCTAAAATGGCTTTCTTATTTAATCATTGTCCTAGACCACCAGAATCATCAAACAACATAAATATTCACGATCCTAGAATTTAATAGCGAGCACGAGGGTTATGTTGTTTGGGTTGATCGAATGGTTTCTTGATGCTTGTTTGTGGTTTGATTCGATACAGGTTGTGTTAACAAGGTTTCATGATGGTTATGTTGGTCGAATATGGTTTTAATATATGCTTACTGTTGGTTTTTAATGTCATTTGGTCAATCAGTTTTTTACAAATTTTATACGTCTTAAAGTTGGTATCTGTATTGATAAAAATTTCTAAAAACTGGTGGTGTGGTCATAATACTTCTTTCATCAGTTATATGGTCAAAATGGTTAAGTTCTTGTGGTCAAATACGGGTCAAAAGATGGTTTTTCTTTAAGCAGTTTCTGGGTCTGAGTATTGGAGTTCTGTTTTGCTGCTTGGTTTTTCATCTATGCGAGTTGTCATAAACTCTTTGAAGCGAGTTGTGTCTGAGTTGTTTGTAATAACTCGCATTTTTGAATGCGAGTTGCCATCGTGTCCAGATTCATTGAATATGCTATGCGAGTTGAGAAAGATGCGAGTTGGGTTTACGGTCTGTTTATCGCGAGGTTACTTAACTCGCGTATGGTTTATTTGCACTTGCTTCGGCGAGTTGTCGGCGATGCAGTTGCACTCAACTCGCTTTTGAGCGTGTTGTTACTTATGCGGGTTAGTTCTGAAGCGAGTTGGTAACAAAAGAAACTTAACAGAAAGGAAGATGAAGAAGAATGACAACATAACTTGTTAGGAATTAGAAATTCCAGGCATTAAAGAGTCGGTCACCTCAAGTATATATATTCGTTAGAAAGCTCGTAGTCGTAGTTATTTAATGTTAAGTAGTATTTAGTTAAGTAACACCGTGGAGGACTGACGGGTCTTTACCACCTGTATGCTGATCCCAGCCCGTTGTGGCGTTTATTGTAAGACTATAAATACTCTCTACCTCCCAAGGTAGAGAGTTGGAGCTCATAATAAGATTTTTCTTTCTCTCACAAAGTTCCCTAAACCTCTAACTTTCTCTCTCTAAAAACCTTCTTGCATACTTGTGATTATGGTTTAGTGTGTTTGTGAAATCCAATATGTTACAATTGGTATCAAGAGCCATGGTTAGATCATCTCTTATATATCTTTGGATTTCTAGTGGTTTTTAGGTGGTTTTTGAGTTTGAATAAGTTTAATGGTTTTTGCATCATTTGGTTGATTTCTAGTGTTAAAGTTTGGAGTTTGATTGTACTTTTGTGTTTAGAATCATCACAAGTGTTTAGGTTTTGATTTAGAAGGCTTGAATCATCGTGGTTGGATTGTTTTTTGATTGAAAAGTGGTGTTTATGTGTTTTTCATGCTAGCGACTTGAGCCACGGATAAGTGTTCTTGCTAGCGACTTGCTTTGTTATTTGGTAGCGATTTGTAATTGAAGGTCTTAGCGAGTTGGATTAGCGACTTGTCTATTGAGACAAGCCGACAAAAAGTACACTCAGTGGATTCTCCACTCACGGTAGCTGACAGTGTAAGTTAGCGACTTGTACTTTATATTGTTAGCGATTTGGTGTTAGCGAGTTGGTACTTAGCGAGTTGCTATTTAGCGACTTGACAAATTAGCGACTTAGTTCTTAGCGACTTCTTTGTCAATTTTGCTAGCGACTTGGATTGTAGCGAGTTGTTATATAGCGACTTGGGACTATAGCGACTTGGCACTTAGCGACTTGGTTCAAAGTTTCCTAGCGACTTGGGTGATATCCTTTGAATACGGTTTTCTCTTGATTTAGTAAAATCCCGTGAAAGAATCTATTTCCTGGTTCAATCATAGAGTTATAAAATCCCGTTTAATCGTCATCATGTCTACCAACGTTCTACAATCATCTCCACCATTGCCGAGGATGTTCAAGCGGTGGTTCAGATACTTGTCCACCCATGCTTGTGAGCCCGACTATGACTCTTGGGCTCAACGAATCGATTGTATTGTCTTGGAAGGAAAATGGCGTCAACATTCAAATCCATTGATGAAGGACCTTATCGAGTTGAGACTACTAGAGACATAATTGATACGGTGAAGGCGATGATCTATGGAATAGACATACCAAAGACATATGATGAACTCAATGATAAGGAAAAGAAGAGATTCGATGCAGATATTAGAGCTTCCAACATCATATTAAGGTCTTCCAAAGACATTTATAAGCTTATCAAACACTGAAGCAAAGGCGTATGGGATAATGTTAAGATGCTTCTCTCGAGTTGAATTAACTATGGAAGACAGAGAATCTCAACTCTATGATGAATTTGAGCACTTCAAGATGAAACTAGATGAGAGCGTCTATGAGTACTATGTGAGATTCCATAAGGCGGTGAATAACATGAGGAACATCAGAATGACCATGCCTAACATTCACTCAAACTCAAAGTTTGTTAACAACATGAATCTGAATAGCACAAGTTTGTCACTACGTGAAGCTCACTAAAGGATTGAAGAATACAAACTATGAGCAACTCTATGCCTTCCTTCTTGAATAAGAGACATACCATGTTTGAAAAGAGGATTCTTGAACAATTCAAAACAAATCCCGGAGAGACAAGCTCATCAAATGATTCAACGCGCTTCTACTCAAACATTGGGATTACCACTAAAGCTTCACAAGTTATACCCATGGGTGATGGAACTCAAAACTCATTCCGATCCAATGTTCAAACAAGGCGATCAGCGATGCATGTGGGTAACTTCATTAATCAACTGGCTCTACTGATTAGTCAAAACATGAACTCTCTCACACACACCAACAATAACCTCGAACAACATCTAATCCACACAATCAAGCCCTTTGTCGAGACGGGAAGGTTATAGTACAACCCAGTTCAAGAAAGGCAGTATGAACAAGGAAGAGGTGGAGTTGGTAGAGGATATGTGGCAATCGAGATTAGAAAATGGAAATCAAGGTCAAGTTAAGACGATCAAGTGTTACAACTATGGAGGTGAGGGTCACATTGCAAGGAATGCACATCGCCAGCCCTCAAAATGTTGAATACTTCAGGATAAGATGTTTCTTTTCAAGCCTAGGATAATGGTGTAGCTTTGGATGAAGAAGTTGTTATTTCTTCTGAGGAAATGCCAAGGCGTATGATGAGATGTGGATGAGCATTCTATTCAGGAGATAGGTCACAATCATCAAATGCCTTTCAAGTAGCGGCTGTGATGCATACATTCGATGTTGATGATGGACCTCTGCACAAACAATTTTCATGGCTAGCATTTCATGGTCTCTCTGGGTCTCATCTTCACCACAAGGCTGGTCCATCCAAAGACAAACTCATTTAGAGGTACTAAAACTATCGATGATCTGATATGCAAAAGATGCAAGACAAAGTACAATCAACTGAAACTATTGAGTCAAATATTGAAGATATGGGTAATATCAATGTTGTCCCATATGATCAATATGTGAAACAAAGTGAAAGTGAAGTTGTACCAAGTGATGCATCTTCTGCAGTCAACGATGACTATGTTTTGATGAATACACCGCATGTGCCTCGATGATTCTGTTATCTCGAACGAATGCCTATAAAGAACGTGTTGTTATGAACAACGTGCTAAATTTGAGTTGACCCCGTGGAGGAAATAGATGACCAAATGCGTCAAACTATTAGAAAAAGTAGGTTTAGAGAAGTATTAAAACAAGAGTTAAACTCCTTACAAGAAAAGCTTTCTAAAACTGCTAAGCAAAACAAGAACTTCAAGAAAATGTTAAAATGCTTAAGCAAGAATTTAGCGTTAAGGAATCAAAACTTTTGAATGATTTTTCTAATCTAAAAACCTTGAAAAACAAGCTTGAAAATAAGTTGTACGTACAATGGAATACCATTCGGACTCACTTAATCACTAAGCACAGAGTTTTGAGTGATAAGCATAGTACTCCCTTGTTGAGGAACCAAATCCAGAAGTTGTTAAAAGGCTAGAGCGCCCTAAGGTTATTTATGATGGCAATGAAATTCTTAAGTCTAGACAGAAACCTAGTTGCGCTGAGTGCTTGGGGAAGATAAGAAATCAGATGAAGTCACTAGGGAAAAGATGAACAAGAAACTAGATGATCATAAATGTAAAGAGAAAATAATATATCACACCCCATGATTACAAGAAGGAGAATTGGATTTCCTTGAACAAGTTTAAGCCTCGGACATTGTTAACACCCGAACAAGTGTTGGAAAAAGTTTAGATAAGCAAAGCAGAGAATCTTGTTGTAACAAACCACCCCTTTAGGAAAATGCCTTGTTGATGTGTATCCTCCCAATACACCAATGCATTTAGTTCCTAGGACTATTGCCACTAAAAACAAGACCTTAATCAGTCAATATGTTATTCTTCAACTATTTGTCGATTTTGAGAAAACTTATAAGAAAATGATCACACCACCTGGGATAACGAAGGGAAAGGGGTTTGAACAAACAAAAGAATGCTATCTAACTGAGGTCATGCCTTTCTTCAAACTACTAAAAGATCATTTTGAAAGTCTTAAAAAGGGGATAAATTGGATATTAAAGAAATGGAAAAGGAATTTGATGCAATGATTGTTGAGGTTAGTGACTATGAGCGAGATTTAAAATATAATGAGATTGAGAGGAAGAACTTGCATACCTTGAATGAGAATCTTATTTCTGAATGTATTGCTCAAGATGTGTTTTACACTTCTACAAATTGTTCCATTAATGCTTCTCAATTTCATGAATTATCATTTTCAAAGTCTCCCATGATCGTGTCATTGAGCTTGAAAAACTAACTCTAAACTGCATGATAAGGTTGAACAGGATGATCATGATAACCTGGTAAAACATTTTCTAAATTGGAAGTTGAGCATCTTGCTTTGCAATTAAAATATCAACATCTCAAAAGAAAATGTTAAAACCTCAAATATCAAGACATCCTTGGATGTTCCTGAATTTGATGCAGTTTTTGAAATTAGCAATCGTGATGAACATATTCGAGCTCATTGTAACACGATCAGAAAGTTGAAAGCCCAAATCTCTCAATTAAAGGGTGAAAGAACAATGTATTGGATCCCAAATGCCTCCTCCTTTAGATTCTCAATACTCTCAAACTTTTCATCTTCAAAACTTAGTTAATGCCTTACAAAAGGAAAACGAGAGTTTTCTAGAAGAAAATGAAAAAGTTAAGCGACACTTTAAAGAGTTATATGATTCAATGAAAGTCACCCATGACCAAAACAACAAAAAAATAACGTCTTTACAAAAGAAATTGAGAATCAAGTCGAGGAAAATGGGAAGCTGCCACTTGTTTTAATGAGAATGTTGCATCAAAGTCATCCTCGGACGCAAATACACTGTGACGGTTAAATACATTCCTCCTCATCTTAGGAATAATGAACATGCGTTTCATGACTATTGTGCTCACCTTAAGGATAGTCTAGAATGTCTCTGTGAGATTGTTGAAGTGGATTTCATTAATAAACCTCTTGATAGAGAAATTAGGTTTGCTTGCATTCAGGCAAACGATCTCAAGAGCCGCTAGAATGTGTTAGTCCTAAATCCATCCTTAGGTGCAAAAGCAAAGCGTGATGCCTTGTTCTATGCCTAGTGCCGAGCATTCAAACCATTCTAGGCCCGGCTTAAGAAAGTGAACACTAATGTGCCTTCAAGTAGTTCGGATCCTTGCGCACATCTAGTTAGGGGATGCAAAAGTAGATCAACCAACTAATGTTCCCATAATTCCCTCACAGGGTAATCGGTGACATTAAAGCAAGCGGGTCAAAGCCTCCGGGCAATACCAAGCAAGATAGGACCTCGCAAGCTAAGAATGTGCATTGGAAGAGAGCAGAAGATCATCCTAGGAATATTAAGTTTGAGTTGAATAAAAGGAATCGTGTTGATTCTAGTATTAGCTATAAGCGTCTTGTAATTAATTCGTCTACTATTGCAAAACCATGTAATGATATGCGCTTGATTTACATTACTAATCATGAATGTGGTGTGAATGTTTTGTCTAATCTTTGTCAAATGCCCGCTGATAAAATTGTTAATGCTAAAATGTCAAGCTAAGAAGGCTAAAAGGCAAAGGAGAAGAAAGTTAGAGCAGTAAAACCAGGGAAGGAAATTTAGTAATATAGGTTATCAATGGATACCTACTGGCCGTAAGATTAATGAGCCTTGCCCTAAAATTGCTAAGCCAATGCCCACTAGAAAATGGATGCCTCTTGGTAGAATTATTCCATTAAGAGTGAACATACTTTGAATAGGTCAAATATGGACACTAGCATTGCATCTATTTCTAATGATTCCATTGTTTCTACTTACGATGGGTGTTCCAATCACTGTTACTAACCAAGTGGAACCCTTTCTTGCATGGGGATCCCAATTATCATGTTATCCATTCTTGTGCGTGTTCAACTGCGGATCGTTCAAATCGTTCTGGTACTGGACTCAGTACATTCCAAGCATGACTGGAGACCGGTCGCTGCTCATGAACCGTGAGTAAATTCATCCGAACAGATGAGATTCGGAAATGATCATTTTGGTGCTATTATGGGTTATGGAGATTACGTGGTTGGAGATAGTGTGATTTCAAGGGTATATTATGTTGAAGGTCTTGGACATAATCTATTTTCTGTTGGACAGTTTGTGACTCACGACTTAGAAGTGGCCTTGAAAACATACTTGCTTTTGTTAGGAATCTTGATGGTGTGGAACTTCTAAGAGGAACTCGTGGTTCAAACCTATACACCATCTCTATCGAAGATATGATGAAAGCTTCACCCATCACTTTCTTTTCAAAGGCTTCTAAAACTAAGTCATGGCTATGGCAATGCGTCTCAATCACTTGAACTTTGGTACCATAAACAATCTTTCCAGTAAGGACTTAGTAAAAGGACTACCTAGACTTAAGTATGAAAAGGATCATCTTTGTTCAGCATGTCCATTGGGAAAAAGCAAGAAGTATGCCCATAAACCCAAACCTACAAATTCATTTGGAAGTTCTACATACTATTCACATGGACTTATGTGGACCCATGAGAGTGCAAACTATTAATGGGAAGAGATATGTGTTAGTTGTGGTTGATGACTACTCCCGATTCACTTGGGTTAAGTTTTTGAGAACAAAGGATGAAACTCCGGATGCCATCATTAAACTTATTAAACAACTGCGAGTCGACTTAACAAAACAGTTAGAATCATCCTCGGACAATGGGCGAGTTTGTTAATAAAGAACTCAATGAATTTTATGAAAGTATTGGAATCAGTCCTCAAAGAAGTGTTACACGAACTCCTCAACGAGCGGTGTAGTTGAAAAGCAATCGAACTCTTGTGGAAGCCGCAAGAACAATGTTGATTTACTCAAAGGTTCCAATGTTTCTATGGGCTGAAGCTATTGCCACTGCATGCTACACTCAAAATCGATCCTTAATTCACACATCTCATGGAACATACTCCTTGTGTTTGGTGGTGCTTTATGTTATCCAACTAATGAGGGTCAAGATTTAGGTAAACTGAAAGCTTAAGCGGACATTGGAGTATTTGTAGGATATGCACCAAACAGAAAAGGTTACCGAATCTACAACAAGAGAACCCGAAATATCATGGAAATAATTCGCGTTACGTTCGATGGTGACCGGTCAAATGGCTCTGGACAATCAGTTCTTGACCCGCACTTCAAAGCAGTCCCATTGGTTCATCCCTTGTACCAAACTCCTCAAAGAACTCCATATGTACCTCCATCGAAGATGATTTGAAGAATTGTTTGATCCAATGTTTGATGAACATTAGGCCAATGCCAATGATTGTCCATCCACAGAAGGTGCTTCTAGCCTGTCAATGAAGTTAACCCTTCAGTTTCAATGTCACTAAGTCAAGCGCTGCTCTTGATCACTCTGTCTCATCAACAAACCTTCAATCATCAAGTTTACATCATGGAATTGTTTACGGCACCATGATGAAGTTAATCCCTTTGCTACTCTCGAAGATGCTCCATTTGAAAATATCTTTGCTCCTGAATCATCATATGAACCATCTTCATCGGGGAGACATCAACTCTGCCCTTACGTTCCTCAACAACAACCACATGAACACCTTAGAAAATGGACACATGATCATCCATTGGACACCATCATTGGAAACCCTCTCATCGATATCCACTCGTAAACAACTTGCAACCGATGCCTTATGGTGCTTCTTCAATTCGTACTCTCAAAATCGAACAAAAGATGTTAAAACCGCAATGAATGATAATTTGGTTCAATGCCATGCAAGAAGAAATTCATGAGTTTGATCGAGCTAGATGTATGGAATTAGTACACGCTCGGTTGTGCTATGATCATTGCTCTAAAGTGGATCTTCAAAGTTAAACTTGATGAGCATGGTGATGTTTTAAAGAACAAGGCTAGATTGATTGCAAAAGGATACCGTCAAGAGGAGGGTATTGACTTTGAAGAATCATTTGCTCTGTTTCGTATCGAGGCAATCGAGAATCTTCTTGGCTAATCTGCTAGCAAAATATGGTTGTATATCGATGGATGTAAAAACGCCTTTCGAATGGAGATTTGAAAGAGGTGGTTTACGTCGGCCAGCCGGTTTTGTGAATCGAGCATCCTACTCATGTCTATCGCTTGAAAAAGGCCCTTTACGGTTTAAAGCAAGCTCCTAGAGATGGTATGATCGCTATCAAAGTTTCTTCTATCTTACGGATTCACAAAGGAGATTGATCCGACATTGTTCACCGAGGAAGTCGAGGCAAACATTTAATTCACGTTCAAATATATGTTGATGATATTATCTTTGCCTCGACTGAACCCAATGAGTGTGACCATTTTTCAAATGAAATGGGTTCTAAATTTCAAATGTCAATGATGGGACAAATGTCATTTTCTTGGGATTACAAATTTCACAAAGTCCCGGAGGCATTTTATTAATCAATCTAAATATGCAAATGAGATTTTAAAGAAATTTGGATTTGATTCTTGTGACCTGTTGACACTCCCATGATTGAGCGTACTAAACTGGATGAGGACCACTCTGGGATCATGGTAGACCAAACGAAATATCGTAGCATGATCGGATCCCTGATGTACCTCATAGCTAGTAGACCAGAACATCTTGTTATTTGTTTGTATGTGTGCTAGATACTAGGCTAAGCCTACCAAAAGCACCTTGAAGCGGTTAAGCGGGTCTTTGGTATCTCCAAGGAACCATCAACATGGGACTTTGGTACCCGAAGGACGCCGGTATGTCACTAACGACCTATCTGAGATGCGATCATGCAGGATGTCAAGATACACGTGAAGTGCGTCGGAGGTGCTCGGTTTTTGGGTGATAAGCTTGTGAGTCGGTCTTCAAAGAAGCAAATGAGTACTTCTATTTCCTCTACAGAGGTGAATACATAGCCATGTCATCTTGTTGTGCTCAAATCCTATGGATGAGATCCCATTATCTGACTATGGCTTTGAATTCAACAAAATCCCTACATCTTGTGATAATAAAAGTGCTATTGCTCTCTCATGCAACAACGTACAACACTCAAGAGCTAAGCACATCGACATTCACATCATTTCATCGAGGAGCAAGTTGAAAACGGTGTGGTGGAACTATACTTTGTGAGGCTGAATACCGGTTAGCGACATCTTCACCAGCTCTTCCTAGAGAACGTTTTGAGTTTATCCTTCCACGACTTGGTCTTAAGAGCCTACGACCGGAAACACTCAAAGCGTCTTCAGAGAGAAAGAGGAGTAAAAGGTTTTCCTTCATCTATCTCTTGTAAATATCTATTCGAAAAACAAAATACAAAATTACAAAACCTTCAAAAAGCAAATAGAAAAATAGAAAACTTTAAAAAAAAAAAAAAATCCAAAAATTTTGTCCTTTTGTCATGATTTCCTCAATTCGATAATATCTACGGTCTTTGTGTTGTCATTCAAAGAATGACACGTGACTTTAGATGTTATTCGAATGTTAAAAAAAAAAAATTCAAAAAATCAAAAAATATTTTTTTAGAGAAAGTGAAACAATGGTTTATTGTCATTTGGTAACCGTTTTCAAAGAAAGAAACAGTCATGCTTTATCTTGGTTTTCAAATCTCATGCTCCGATTCTATAAACAATTACTTACTATCTTATGAAAACTAATTGCTTTGAAAAATAACTCGGACTTTATTTTTGAAAATCATCGGACTTAGTTTGTCAAAATATCTATCTCAATCAACAACTTATGTCATTGATTGAGAGGGAGAATGATTTCAATTAAATCAAAAGGTTATTTGTCATACAATTGTTTTCAAAAGATAATCATGCATGTTTAATCAATGGAGTTTAAAGTCTCAAAATCCGATCCTTATCGGTTAAAACGTTTTCATAATCAAGTCACAATTCTCCTTAAAAGCTTTCAAATTAAAATCTCAGAGATCACAAATCTCAAATGATTTGATAATTGTGATCGGGGGAGAATTTATGATTTAAATTGGATTTATCGATAATTCGGTAAATGGTTTTATAAGGATGTACAAGCTCTCCTTCCCACATGTGCCAAACGATTTCAAATTTTCCATGCACATGTTGAGGGGGAGCATCTCTCTTAAACCACAAAGATTTGAAATGTAATCAATTTATTTCAATGTGCGGTCTTTCTAATATGTGCACAACCTTTTCAAATATCTATGCACATATTGAGGGGGAGCAACTATTTTGAAAACCACATTTTTATATAACTACTCTTAGATGTAAGCCAACCCCTCAAAGATAAAAGTAATTTCTATTACAAAATGATGCTTGATGCAAATGTTGAGGGGGATCTCTATTTCTAAAATTATCAAAAACAATTCAGATACAAAATACTTTGATAAAATATCACAAGTATCCGAATTGATTTTCAAATGGTTTTCAATTGGTTCCAATGGCAGATGAACAATACCAAATAGACCGACCAAATTTACTTTATGTATGGTGATATAAGGATGATAAGGTTAGGTATTTTGTTCCAATGATCGCCGAGAACGGAGGGATCTACCAGGGGACAATCCACTAGATAGTGTAGAAGTCCTAGGTATATGAAAAAAGGAGAAAAATGAGAATATGGGAAGAGTGCTTGAGGGTGAGCGAGAGCTAAATGGAATAAACCCAACAAGGTTCTAGTTATGAAGTCTCGGCAAGCACGGAAAATGGTGAAGAATGAAAAAGAATTGAATGTGAAAAGGGTGAAAATAAATAGCCCTCCATTTATTCAACCTTAGGGTAGAAACCGGGTTCAATTCATATACTGCTGGTAGTTACCAAGGTAACATCGGTATTGAAGACAAGACGTCATGGACCCAGTGATGCATTGCACTACAACTTCCCAAGCTACTCAAGTTCCTCTTAAAAGGGCTTGTTTCATTCTCACGGGGAAACGACATAATCTATCGACTTTCTCTTAGAGATAGTTGGTATTGAAGAAGGAGACCCTCTCCCTAGTCTCCGACATAGGAACCAAATATGCACAATTGAGTCTAGAGCCACGAGATCATCAATAAATCTCATTAGGACACTTTCAATGAAGACTCTCTGTTTCACACAATGTGGAAAGAGATTATATCTTATGAGTCCTACGCATTATCCTTGTGGTATTGCGGAACATCGAGTGATATGCATACATATTCACAATGAAGATGGAAAGCCTTCTGGAGCCAACATCAAACAAGCTCTTGGTAGGTGGCATGTGAGATCTATCCAAGAGATCAACCATGTGACAATCAAGAAAACAATGGGGCGATTCAATCTTTTGAATCAATCCGGTTCGTAGTTATGGATTGACTGGGATACCTTTGAAAAACCGTCGTGCGTGCTTAAAAACTCTTTTCTCCATCACATCGACTGTGTACAAATATTTCAAAATAAAAGGTGTTTATGATTGATAATTGATTTTCATTAAAACCTTCGTTGTATTGCAAAAACAATTTCTATTGTGCAGTACACGATTGTTTTTCAAATCTCTTTTTATCAATCAGTGAATCTCAATTTTCACTCACTCCGTGTTGTCTTCTTTGAGGCGTTCGGTTTGAGAACGGCTAGAACAAATCGCAAAACCTCAAGGAGATTCTTCGAAATTCTACGATCGTGACATCGATCAACGGGGAACCGTGGGGCGAATGGGTACCTCAATTCAACGAAAGTGATCAAAGACACTTTATGCGCTTTATTGCTAAGCTTTTTTATGCACGGGTACACCCCGACGTTGCAGTGATCGAGAATGAATCGGTCAATCCATAGCCGCATGCTCACACAACACATTTATATCTAAAGAAATCATGATTAGTGCATCAATGACTCTGACATTTTCACTCCATGCTTCTGCTGCGCTGCTGCCAATATCATGAATCAACGAAAGCTTCCGCTACTCTGATGATAAGAAATCATGATACATAATGTGAGCATGTCGGTCCAAAAGTCACAACATCACATAACACCAACATCACAAAGGATGAGTCAAAGATTTATGTTTGCTTGATGATCTCAAAGGCTGACTCAAAACTTCATTATCACGTGGATCGATTAAAGACCTCCATTCAGATTATCCAAACATGTAAAATGAAGAATCAAAGACTACGAGCTTCTGAGAACAAAGAAAATGAACAAGAATCCAAGAACAATCACAATGTAATATCTGTTTGTATTCCATGTAATTTGAGGTGACCTCCCTTAGGGGGAGATTGTTAGGATTTAGTAAATCCAGGTATTAAAGTGTCGGTCACCTCAAGTATTTGTAATCTTTAGAAAGCTCGTAGTCGTAGTTATTTAATGTCAAGTAGTATTTAGTTAAGTAATTCCGTGGAGGACGGACGGGTCTTTACCCACCCTTGTATGACCACGGCCGTTAGGTGGTGTTTTGTGTAAAGACTATAAATACTCTCTACCTCCCAAGGTAGAGAGTTGGAGCTCATAATAAGATTTTTCTTTCTCTGACTAAAGTTCCCAAACCTCTAACTTTCTCTCTCTAGAAAATCATCTATACGCCTACTTGTGTTTGTGTTATGATATGTATGTGAAATCCAAATATGTACAGCCTACATTGTATGCACTCATCTTTAGTGCATTATTGTTATCATTACTAAACCCGTAGTTCAATTATCTAGTTGCTTGCTTAGTTGCTAAGTCGAGTCATATCATTTGTAAACATTTTTGGGATGATTGTGACTCATGGGTTAAAGTAATATTTTATGGAGTAATGGGAAAGAACAATAAATTCAAATTTCCTTTGTCTACGTAATTAAATGCTCGAAGCGTTTTGATCTTTTCAATTCGGGTCAATTAGTGTTAGTTAAACAAAAACTCAAGTGTAGGGATGCTCCTACAAATCCCTTTATTTTGATGTTATCGTAGATGATGATAGAGTAAAAAGGTATGAAAAAAAGAGAAAAACATACGAGCTACCATCCTACATCTATCTTTATGTTTATGTGTTTAAGTTTATTTTTGTGTTTTGTTTCAAGTTGTTTAGTATTAGTGAGTCGAGTCTTGACTTAGCAACGCCATGCTTTACATGCTTGTAACATAATATTTTTGACTTGCCATAACTAAATATCCCCTATTATTGCAGGTTTTACTGACAAGGTTTTAGTATTTATATAGTCTCGTTATACCTATGGTCTACCCTAATGCACTAACGGGCAGTGTATCCGGTCATGTGTAGTGTAGTATTCGGTAAGGTCTTCCAAGAGCTATGTGTGTTGGATTATTACTAAGTCTAGGTGTCACAGTTTTTAATATGATTTCGACAAGGAATTAATTAATTAACTACTAAAGCAGATAAAAGCAAAGGTTCAATCAATAGAGGAGAGTGGTGCTAACCTAGTTAATCATCCTAGCTAGTAATATCTACGTCTAATTACTTCCAATTACTTCAGGTGGGGTCAAAGTCGAGAGGAAAACATTTGGTCAATTCGCCTCTAACCTATCGACAAAGATGCCACCACCGGAGAAGTCGGTGTCTCCTCATAAGTCCGTTATTCTGGTCCCTAAGTGAGTCATTAAGTACCGCTACATGCTAGATTTATAATAGTGAGTTCCCGGGAGTTAGCAACTTAAACACTTTCACAATTCTTAAGTTCATCCAAGCGGTATGTGATCGGTTGGTCAAATCGCCAAGTAGAAAGAGATTAGATGGGTTGGTCATATCTTACCCTTCCCATCTCATCTACTCACTTAGGGTCAGTTGATCATATCTCCTAAGCAACTAGCCTCTACCGCCATTCAAAACTACCAAAACAAGGGTAGCTACCAATAAACTATGCATGCATACTCTTAGAAATAATTATGAGGAGTAACGTGAACGTAAACAAAACAATTAAGGAATCATAACTAGGCGGCACCAAAAGGTTCTTAGCGGCTCATATTAACCATACAAATCAATTCAATATTCAATGTTACGAAATACATGAATCGAAAGTGAAGAAAAGATAAAATGCTACTGCTTATCATAGGGAGTGATTTCTCCCTTGGAGACAACTCCGTATGCTCCTCTAGACCTGCCTTTGGCTTCTTCCCACGTTCTTTGGTTGTGGTGTGTGACATGGGATGCTTTGAAAAGTCGGAAATCGTGGGTATTTATAGGCGGATCGGGTTACTGGCGTAACTAGTAGAATAGTTTGTAAGTAATCTTCTTCTATTTCTTCGTAATTTGCACTAGATCTGGCGGTTTCGATGTAACCTTATAAGTGGTTACGCTGTATCTTCAATACTACTTGGTTACGCCGTAGTTTAAACAAGATTCGGGTAGTTATCGTTGTGATGGAACCTCATTTGACCTAATATGGTTACGTCGTAGTCTTTTGTGAGAGTTACTGTAATCTTCGATGAGTTGGATTACGAATCACGCTTTGAATTCGCGTAATATGAGAGATGAGTTACGCCGTAACTTCTTCAAAGTGAGCATACTCTGATAAATCTTTGATAATTTTCCAATTCCGCGTCTCTTTAGCTCCAATGCTCGTAATTTACATGAAAGTGGAAAACAATGGAAAAAAGCGTAAATCCATATAAATGATATAAATTTCAAGCATTATCTGGGGAAATTGACACTTAATATTCAGGACTATTTGATGTTATCAAATATCTGATAAGGATTTAAAAGGTACACTTTTGAGGGGTCATTTAAGCCCTTAATTGATCATTTTTGTATCCGTTACTTCTTAATTTCGTTCCTTTTCACTTTAGGTCTCTTGAAGGCAAATTGCTGGAATGACACTTATTCGGACGAAAAGGAGCGAATATACGAAGAAAATGGCCAAAGTCAAGAATCGAGACACTCCAAGCTGCTTTGGAATTGAAGGGAATTTGCATCACGCATCACTGTATTGTGGCCGTCGCAAGACATCTTGAGAGCGACTCGAGAGAAAATTTCTAATTTACAAGTGACGGCATCAGGTTTAAAAGTGAGACGCAACTTCAGACGGCCTAGATTTGGATCGGACGTCGAGGTTGAAGCCGGCGTCCTGAAGCATAAGGTGGCCGTCCGCGAGTTGATGTAGCCAAGATGAAACCCTAATGGTGGCGACCCGATGGCGTCACAATTAAATAGTGACGCTATCGCATATTGTAACACTATATATAGAATCCGAATTTTTCAGTTTTCTGAGCTACTTATAAATTTTTAGAATTTTCCAGGTCTTAATTTTCCAGAAAATCTGTAAACATCCATTCCACAAGCATTATATCCTTGTTTAGTAGAGTCATATATATATATATTACATAAGATTGGAAGGAGCTTTTAACGCAAACACTCTTCTTGAAGAAAGATTTAACCACTACTTCACACGGATCCTATCGAGCTAATCAGGGGAGTACTAGTTTCTTTCGTTTTTAATTAACTTCCATTATCATAACTTTGATACTTTCGGGAAACATTGGGGACAATGTTCAGTTTAAGTGTAGGGAGGAAAAATAAAATGGGAACTTTGAAACTATGCTTATCCTTGATTATTTGCCTTGTCCAATTTCATTTGTGTAATAACCATGAGAAGTATCGGTTAGGGTAATTTTGGTACCAAATTTAAAATTTTTCATGACATGTAGGAGTGGGCCATTAGTCTTAATAAAGCG
>OU343224.1:90171782-90251782 GCA_910596185.1 Chrysanthemum makinoi
TCATCAACATATAAACACAAGATTACATATCCATAATTTTTGTCTTTAACATAAACACATTTGTCGCATTCATTAATTTTGAATCCACTCTCTAGCATGGCGTGGTCAAATTTTTGATGCCATTGTTTGGGAGCTTGCTTTAAGCCATATAATGACTTAACAAGCCTACAAACTTTGTTCTCTTGTCCAGGAGCCATGAAACCCTCAGGTTGGTTCATGTATATTTCTTCTTCTAAATCTCCGTTTAGAAATGCCGTTTTCACATCCATTTGGTGAACTTCCAAATTTCTTAAAGCGACAATAGCAAGTATCATCCTAATCGAGGTTATTCGCAACAGTGAATCTACGTATCAAAGTAATCAAGACCTTCACGTTGTCTAAATCCTTTGATTACTAATCTTGCTTTATACTTGTCAATGGTGCCATCGGCTTTCATCTTCTTCTTGAAGATCCATTTATAACCTAGTGGTTTACAACCAGGAGGTAAATCCACGAGCTCCCAAGTATGGTTTTGTAAAATAGAATCTATTTCACTTTTAATGGATTCTTTCCATTGAGGCCCTTCGAGAGAAGTAACGCTTCTCGATATGAAGTAGGTTCGTTTTCAACCATAAAAGAAACAAAATCGGGTCCAAACGATTTCTCGATTCTTGCCCTTTTGCTTCTTCATGGTTCAACCTCTCCTTCCTCAGTTTGATCTTGTCTCTCATCTTGGAGATCATTATCATCTCGTTGTCTCTTATCTTGGACAACTTCTTCTAAATATTTCGGTGATTTCCTTCGTTAAACAAGGAAATATAGTTTCAAAGAATGAAGCATTCCTTGATTCCATTAATGTGCCCTTTTGTATATCCGGATTTTTCGAATCATGTACAATGAAGCGATAAGCACTGTTATTCTTAGCATATCCTATGAATATACAATCCACAGATTTAGGTCCAATCTTTTGGGCCTTGGGGTGGTATATAGCTACCTTTGCTAGACACCCCACTTCGTAAATCTGATATGATGGCTTTCTTCCCATCCATAATTCATAAGGGGTCTCTTCTTTTTCCTTACGAGGTATCTTATTTAAAAGATAAGTAGCTGTTAGAATGGCTTTCCCCCACATGTCCTGGCTTAGACCAGAACTTATCAACATGGCATTTGTAGAAAACTAGAAGGGGGGGTTGAATAGTTTTGCCAATTAAAACTTTCTTTTAAACTATTTAGATCGACTTATGTCAATCTATTTGGATGTGTGTGTTGGATGTTGATAAACAAGCATGTAACGGTAAGTAATGAAAAGATAAGAGTAAGAAGCACAAAACCACAACGCAAGTATTTATTAGAGGTGGCAAAAGGCGGTAGGAGCGCGGGCTAAAACGGACCGAGGGCTAGAATGGGCACTTGCAGACTAGCGATTTGGGCTAAACGAGCACGGTAAGCAGGGCACATGTTATACAAATAAACTTAATAAAAGACCTAAAACGACGAAATAAATTCCTTAAACGTAACATCTTATTTATATTAAAAATATATTATATAAAAAAATTCTTTAAAAGCGATCGTAATGTTCTACAATTGAGAAAAATATCGCCCGTTAGTGCCGTTTTCAATGGGCTATATGTGCCCATTTCAAAAAAGGAGGGCTAAATGTGCCGTATTTTAAAATGTGCCCATTTAGCCCATCTTTTTGCTTTTGGGCACATTTTGCCACCTCTAGTATTTATAGTGGTTCGGCTACAAGGACACCTTCCTTGCCCTACTCCACTCCCCGAGTCACCTACTCGAGAGTTCGTAATCACTACACCAATATCCTTATGGCGGAGAAGTCTTCAGGCATTAAGCCTACCCTTTTCGGTGCTAGGCTAACCACCGGGTTCTTTCACTCAAGGTGAACCACACACTACAATAAGCCTACCCTTTATAATGTAATAGGCTAAGTACCTAGTTCTTTCACTCCAAGGTGAACTACACCTTCAAAACGTCGCATATCCTTTATTAAGTACTAGGCTAAGCACCTAGTTCCATTGCAATGGAGGAACTACTACCACACTACACCAACGACTAATCCTAAAGGAGATCTACTCCTTTACAACATCATCAAGGATATCAATATCCTTGGATATAACACTAGTCTATCTTGTGTAGAACACACATATCAATGTACATCTAAGGCACCTTTCACTAATGCCTTTGACTAGATCTACAAGACACCTTTCGCAATGTCTTGTCTCTTCACTCTAAGCACCTTTCACTAATGCTTCTAGTCCTGACTTCTAAGCACCTTTCACTAATGCTTCTTGTCTTGACTTCTAAGCACCTACAACAAGTGCTTATGCTATAGACTATAGATACCCTTCACTAATATCTTCGTCTTGACACTTGAGACATCTTTCACTAATGTCTTCAACACTACACTTCTTTGAAGAAAGAAAGGAATCATCAACAAGAGGACTTGCCTTGATGATGAGGATGCATGGCAACTCATGGACTTGAGCTTGCTAGACTTCAAAGGTGGTGATCTTGCCTTTAAGAGGAACCTAAAAGATCACACAAAAAATAAAACTACAAACATAGATCTCTTGGATCGAGGTTGAGTGAGTTTTAACTTCGGGGAGAAAGTGTGTTTAAATGGGTGAGAAATAATGAAGAAATGGCTCACTATTTATAGAGGAAAAATCCTCTTTTCCTGGATCCACGGATCCCTACCACAAGGGATCCGGCTAGCACAAAGCTAGGGATCCGTGGAGCGCTCCTCTTTGCCCATGGGTATTTTGGTTATGGGTCATGGGTCATGGGTTGAACCATGGATCTTTGGCTGAATGATGTATCTTTGAGTGCATTTCACTTAGTCACTTGGGTATGGGTTGATCCATGGGTTATGGATATTATCCATGTATGATATAAGCATGATGTGATGCAATGGGTTATGGGTCAAGATCCATGGGTTATGGGCTTTGGGTTGTACCCAACTACATTCAATGTATTTGCCCAATAGGTTGTGATACTTAAGTTTCTACCCATTTATATTACCCAATATACTACATACTAGTTATGTGTATATTTTATCCAAATATGTAAACACTAGTTGTTGTACATATGTATTACTAAATCATAAAATCACTTATACTTGTTTTAGTGTTTTATGTGAACATGTGAATATGTTAGAAACTATTAGTTCAAACCATTTAATTATTTTTATTTGTTTCATTAAAACGATTTTACGTTTGTTATCGACAAAACATTAGAAGATCGTAAAATATAAACAAAAGCGTTTTACGACATTTGTATTAACAATCACCCTCTTTTTGTTGATGACAAAACATAAAATTATTTTAAGGAAAAGCTAAAATTCATAGAAGTTTGAATTTAGTTTTTTTACTTTATTCTCCACTTTTGTCGAAACAAAAGTGTTTGAAGAAAGCAACGTCGTTTTTAAGAAAAACATGTGAAATAAGTAAAAGTAAAAGGAAATAGAGAGCAAGTAGCGAGGAAGGATCTCGTCTTTACTTGACGAGTCCATCCTATGAAAGTCAAGTAAGTGATACTAATCTAGTTTGTTTTGCAAATAAGTTTGCAAAAGATTTAGATCTAGAGGCGAATGTGCTCCCCACTGATGATTGCAATTTTGCAAGAGGATGTCACGAAATGTAAACCAAGTATTGCAAGTAGGGGTGTTATCGGGTCGGGTTATCGGGGTTATCGGGTTTTCAATCGGGTGGTGAGTCGGGTTTTTGAATTTTTAAAAGTGGCCTTAACAGGCAGATTAATCGAGGTTATCGGGTTCGGGTGGGATTCGGGTCGGGTTATGTCGGGTCGGGTGATTCGGGTTATCGGGTGACCCGATTAAGTAACCGTAAGTAAAAAACATCATTTATCTAAAATATATTTATTCATTCATTTCATTGACTTGATAATAATCTTTGTTCTTTTACGTCAAACTTGTCACTTTTGATAACATCTTCCTAAGTTCACTATTGGGTTGAAAAGGAAGATTAATTTATGTTCAATAATACACAAAATTGACATATACTATGTTAATTTTGAACACAGACATTTTTTGATCAGAAAACAATTGTACACAAGGTAAAAATGTTAAATTTTCAAAATGGTTTATAAAAAAGGTTGATAACATCAACTAAAATAAAATAATTGTCCCACATATATATCCGAGAATAAATGTACCATAATTATATTTATGTGCCATTGAGCTTCGTTTTTCTTTTTTCCTTTGTATAGATTGTTTGATTACTTCATATCTTTAAAAACTTAGAAAGTGGAAGTTGGCGAATAGATACATCATGCCACTACTCCTTTTAGCGATAACAAAATTGTTCTTGAAACTACAAAAGAACTTTTGATGCCATGGTCCTTAACTGCGATAGTAATTTTGGTCTTATCGGTTGACCCGATAACTTAGATAGCATTATTTATTTAACCCAACGGGCAGATAACACTATCGGGGTTATGGGGTTAATTCAAACAAACCGACAAGATTTTTGACCGATTAGACCCGTTTCCGATTATATCGAGGGTTGAGATTACGGTCAACCCGACCCAATGTATTGCTTTGACATAAAGCTCCCCCTAGCTTTAGGATGTCAAAGTCTTCTATGTAAATTGATAACTACAAAACAAAGGTTAGCAAAAGTATAATTCACAATTTCCACGTAAATGTGGTCCAAGTTAGTAGAAAATAGCTTTACGTCTCACGGATCCTGGTTCCCTCCTAGTAGGGATCCGTCTAGGCAATTACGAGGGATCAGTATTAGTGATTAATTTAAGCCAAGGTGATATAACAAGTACTATTATCACAAAAATGAGATATGAATACAAAGTAATCATATGCTCAGAAAAATAACAAGTAGCATGTAATTCCATTTAATAAAACTAGAGTTATGATATACATGACTCTAAAAACTAAGAAAAATACATGACTAGGAATTTCTAAACCAACTATAAACGATGCTAGGACACCACTAAAATCTTCTAGCTCAGTTTTGTTTAGGTTTGATCTCGTCGAAACGTTCGAGGAGATGATAGAACATGAAGCGTTGGTCTTCTCGTACTTCATGTATCAAACTTTCAACATGTTGACAATGATAGCAAACTTTGTCATGGCTAGGTAGTGGTGGTGGAAGATTTGAAATGGCTTGATGAGAAGGATCAAGTAGGCGGCTTGTGGAGCTTCAAACGATGGAGGGATTGGTGGAGGCGCATTTGAGAATGACTCAACCAAGAATGATGGTGGTGGTAGAGAAGTGTCAACTTCCATATGGTCGGGTGGTTGACTTTGATGATTTCTCATAATCCAAATGGGATTATATGATGGAAGCAGGCGAAAAAGGCCGAGCAAGTGTTGACTCAACACCTTGATTTTGAACCATTATTCCTCCTAATGAGGGAGAATGTTTGTCGGCGGATGAGGAGCGGCCTAGGAGGCAAGTCCTCTAAATTGTAAGGGTGTGGTGATGATAGTGGGGATGTAAATGAAATAGCTCTAGGAACCAATGGTGATGGTTTAGTGGAGATGATATTGTTTGGCCTAGGAGGTAGGTATGGTGTTTGGCATATGTAGTTTTGTGGGTACTATCCTTTTAGGAATTGGTTTGATTGGATGAGGAAGGATCCTATCATTTGTTGGCTTGATGGGAGATGATTAGGTTGAAGAGATTTCGTGTATAACAGCGCCTTTTCATGGGTGTTTCTTTGGTGGATAAGTTACTACTTGGGGTTTTCCTCATGATGAGATGATTTCAATAGGTTTGCAAGGGTTTCTAAAGTCTTTGAAAGTTAGGATGAAGGTGATGACTATGGAGGTCCTAACAAGGTGGTTTATAAACCAAGAGATTTGGCAAGTGCATTTAAGCCTTAAGCCACTAGGATTCATTGGAATGTGATGATTAACATGCACAAGAGTCAACCGAGTTTGCAGCGATCTAGGAACTCATTTAAGATGAGATGAAGTGTTTGAGTTAGGAAGATGAGTTGAAATGATTGTTTTAGTAAGATTTGACATAAAGCTGTCACGGGATCCCACGGTTCCCTCCTCGAGAGAGATCCGTCTAGGCTAATCCTAGGGATCCGGCTCGGCGTATGAAGAGTGGAAATGATGTTTCTAAAATCTAAGACCTATAACATCTTGAGTGTTTCAGTCCTCCTAAGTGTTTTAAATGAAGGGGTGCTTAAGTGCTTAAAGGTAATGAATGATGTAGCTAATGATTATCTTTTATGGAAGGATTTGGAACTTTCAAGAGTACCAATGGATGAGCAAGGATGACACTAAAGATTTGGAGTGTCAATTGAAGCTAAATGATCCTAGAGATCAGCTTGTGACTTAGGATAGTGTTTTGGAAAATATCCTAGAAGCTTTAAGATGGGAAAAGTAGAGTTTGATCAACTTTGATCAATTTTGAGGTAAGGATGATTTATGATCAATTTTGACATAATTGGAAGATTTCTAAGGCTAAATGTGAGGGATTAAGTAAAAAATGAAGTGTGAGTTTGAGAGCGGAAGAGTAATGGATTAAAAATGAAACGGTAGATCTACAAGCGTCTTAGAGTGTGATCTAGGTGAGTTATGTATGAGTAGGAAAGATTAACCTATCTTGATAAGGACTTAATTTGCCTTAAGACACTATGTTTAGCTTAGTGTGAGGTGTTATAAGGATATGTTTGAAATATAATGCTTGCAATTGCATTTTCTATTTGCCGGATCCCACGGTTCCCTAAGTGTAGGGATCCGTCTAGCACAATCTTTGGGATCGCCCATGCTCCGTGAGAACATTTACTAAAGGTATGCAATGATCTTGACAATGCATTATATCTCAGGATAGTCTAAAAGGAGTTCTAATGCTAAGATATCAAATGTAAGATGTTTTATTTCATGAAAGAAATTGGATTACATTGATAAAAAGCAGTATAAGAAAATTGATCCTATTTGAGAATACTACTAGGTTCCTTCAGTGTTTTCACTAGGAGGATCATTATGTGATTGATGAGTGTTGGTGGAATCAAGAATGAAGAAGGTCTTCATGAGAGAAATGTTTAGCGGTTCCATCATCTTGTTCTGAAAAATGCATTACAACGGACTTTGAAATTGAGGATGGAAGTGCATAACATTATGATAGAAGCGTGTCAAGAACATTCCATAAGGGATGAGTTTATTCTTGGAGCCTTGAAGATTTGCAATTAAGCCTACTTGAAGTAAGCGAGTGTATGGTTGTTGTGTTAGCAAATAATACAAAATGTGAGCACAACAAGCGGGAAGGATTTCTCGATTTCCCCTAAGACTCCAAACATTTTCCGCATAGGATGAGTGCAAGAGGCTTGTACTCTTCTCGGATATCCGAGTAGAAGATAATGTTTGGATCGAAGTATAATTAGAGTTTGCATATTATGCGATTTAAATCTTCAGGAGAGGTATATGTGAACAATATGGACTATTTTCTTCACGAAAGTTGAAGAGAACAACGACCAATCTTGGTAAAGGCACATTGTCCATGATTTGGAATCTGGAGGATGTGAGCAAAATGCCCAAGGGTTAGAGTGAAATTTTGGTTTTTGATATAAAACCAAAGAGATAGAGAGCGATCCTCGTTACTGAGCGAGTTCGACTTGTGGAATAATTCCATTATGAACCTTGGACATATCTTCTCGTTGTTGATTTCAAAGAAGACCTAGTCCTATGGCTGGGAAGGAGGTATTGATACCTTCTTCGAATTGTAGAAAGTGTCTACAATGTCGTCATGGAAGTGGCGGTTTTGAATTATTGAACCGAACATTATTGCGGGTGTGTTGGGTTGAGTGAGATGTTGATGTGACGCTAGTGAGTGAAAAATCAAACTCATATTCATGCATCATAGTTGAACCTATAGAAATGATAAGTTAATAAAAAGATGCGTTTGTGGTCAACCTATGATAATCTAATGTTTTTACTAGATTTTTATTAACAATGGTTTTTAACAAGAAAGACACTTAACTTACTTATGGTTTTGACAAATTAGAGGAGTATTGCTTTTAGAAGAAAAGTGGTTTTTAATTTGCATGACAAAAACTGTTCTCCGGTAGGATAGATCCCACGGTTCCTTTTCAAATAGGATCCGGCTAGTATAACTTCCGGGATCCTTAGATCACGTATTCTGAAAGCGATTTTATGAAAAGCATAGGTTTTTAGATCTCATAGAAGATATGTGTTTTAACCTACATTTTCTTTTAACATGCATACATGACTTCTAATGTATCACGAAAAGAAAGACATAAAACAAAGAAAAATGATAAACACATAATAACCTAGATGACTATATTATTAGTAATATTTCATTTCAATGCTAAGAATGATACAAAGGATTGGGTATATAACCCAATGTAGATTAACAACACAAGTAAATGTCTCGTAAACTTCATCATAGGGAACACAAGTGCGATGAGTGTTAAGGCGATGAGTCTGGCGATGTAAACCATGTTGAAGATGATCCTTCTTGGTTTTAGGTTGAGATGGAATGAGGAGGAAGATAAATTTTGAATGAGAGGAAATTTTGAAATGGAAGATTTGAAAAGTGAGGGTTTGGTAGAGTGGTCGGCGGTGGGGTTATTTATAGGAAGGAGAATTTTTTGAAATTAGGTGTTTTGTTTTATTATAGGATTAAAATAAATAAAACATAAGTTTTATATACCACGACTATAGGCGAGAAATATAACTGCATTATGTGATAAAAAGGCTTCCTAATGAAGCTTCATGTAAAACATGTAATTGCACAAAAGATAATCATATAAATACCTAAATAGGTATACTTAATTATCAAGCAAAGTAAAAGAAAATCATACCTCTAGCGCACTTAGGAATGTCTTTACAAATGACACAACAAATGTCACTTAGGCGATTCAGCTCCTTTGAGTTTAAGATACCTTATTAAGGAAGGTATTCTTGTTACCAGCGACTCCTAAAGCTTGGTGGGTATGAGCTTTGACTAATCAACATGACAAAGAAGATTAGTGCAATTAAATGAAAAAAAAGTAAAAAGAAAAAAAATGTTGTTATCAACTCAACATCCAAACATATAGTTTTGAAAAGACATGGTGTTTGCTTTTATGAAAACCCTTCTTTGTAGTTTTCAATTAACCATGGATCGTATCAAGTTTTTAAGGTACAATATACTTCAAGAAACTTGGTATGAAGCTGATGCCAATTGTGGAAAACTAGAAGGGGGGGTTGAATAGTTTTGCCACTTAAAACTTCCTTTTAAACTATTTAGATCGACTTATGTCAATCTATTTGGATGTGTGTGTTGGATGTTGATAAACAAGCATGTAAAGGTAAGTAATGAAAAGATAAGAGTAAGAAGCACAAAACCACAACGCAAGTATTTATAGAGGTTCGGCTACAAGGACACCTTCCTTGCCCTACTCCACTCCCCGAGTCACCTACTCGAGAGTTCGTAATCACTACACCAATCTCCTTATGGCGGAGAAGCCTTAGCATCGCCTACCCTTTTTACGGTGCTAGGCTACCACAGGGTTCTTTCACTCCAAGGTGAACCACACCTACACAATGTAATACCTACCTTTATAAGGTACTAGGCTAAGTACCTAGTTCTTTCACTCCAAGGTGAACTACACCTTCATAGCATTAAGCCTACCCTTTATTAGGTACTAGGCTAAGCACCTAGTTCCATTGCAATGGAGGAACTCTACCACACTACACCAACGACTAATCCCAAAGGAGATCTACTCCTTTACGACATCATCAAGGATATCAATATCCTTGGATCTAATACTAGTCTATCTTGTACATCGAAACACACCATATCGAATGTACATCTAAGGCACCTTTGACTAGATCTACAAGACACCTTTTGTTGGAATCACTCCTAAACAGTATTTCAAGTATTTATATTTCATATGTAATAGGTAGCTTTATTATGGCCTTTATGTTTGTTTAAGGTCAAGCTTATGTAGAAGGCCCATAAGCTTAGGCCCAAGCCCAATAAGGAATAGGGAAGGAGAGGAGTGTTGCCCTAGTTCCTTGCCTATATAAACCATGTAATAACCTTCATTTGAAGGTTGGTTGTTCAAGTTTTCTTTTCACACATCTCTTTGCCTAACCGTTACTATTATAGTGTGTGTGTGTTGTTTACTTGTTCAATCGACTCATCTCCTTTCTATATAACTTGTGTTTGTAAAACTAGTGACCTAACAGTGGTATCAATCGCCAAATAGTTGGGTGTACTCGTTTGTTTTGAAGTTTTGATTTTGGGTCTTACGGCGTAAAGATAACGCAATCTTTGGTTATCTTAAAAACTCGTTTTTACACTTTTTAATCCAAGATTCTTGTACTTTCAATGTTTTGAGGTGTTAAAATACTTGTTTTGGCAAAAAGTTTCAAACTTTACGCGTGGATTTACGTTTTTAAGCTTGTTTTTGTTAGTGGGTGTCGTTCTACGCGTAACCCGTTTAGCAGTTTTGGTACATCAAAATTCACACTTTTGTGTTCTTTTGGTACTATTGAAGCTATTCCATAACAAAAATCTGGTTTAGAAACACATTTGGGCAAAATCAAAGTTACGAGTAATCCTACGCGTATCAAAACCCTAAAATTACGCGTAAGATTTTCCTTGGTTTGATCTTCATTTTCTGGTTTATTCCGTGTTTTCTTACTTGGATAAGTCTGAAAATACGTCGACTTTGGATATCTTTTGCCTTTGTGAAGTGTAAAAGATCATTTGAGCAAAAACCTAAAATTACGCATAAGCATAAACTACGGCGTAGAAATCCTACGCATAAGATTCACTTTAGGCGTAAACTTAGGTCTACGCATAAGGTAATCCTACGCCTAACTTTCTACGCCTAACTTTTGTCTACGCATAACTTTAGTGCTTTTATCCTACTTCCGCGTAAGCTAAAACCTACGCGTAACTCCTCATTGTTACGCGTAACTTTTGGTGTTTTACGCATAAGTGCTACTTGGTTCTTGTCTTTTCTACGCCTAAGGACACTTCATCAACAAAGGTTCATTCGACTACAAAGATCCATTTTACCACACAAGTTTTTCAACATGTCACAACCACCATACTCTAACTATTTCCCTTACACTTATCCTCAGCGACAACAACAACTAAGTCCACAACATCAACAATGGAATCAACAACAAGCAATTTATCAACAACAATTTAATCAACAACATACTCCACAACTTGCTGCAAATCCACAACCTCAAATGGTTCAACCACCACCAAGTCCTCAAGTTCAACCGTACACAAATGAATTCAATCAACATCCATCAAGGAACACTATGAAGGAACCCACTTGGTTTGCAAAGATGTGTGAAGCTTTAAGCGGCCAACAATCAATTCATGAGGCTGGATCACTTGATAGACCTCAATGCTCACTCCTGAAAATTATGATCAATGGGTGATAAGGTTCTTTAGGTTTTGTGATCTAAAGAAGCCACATGGAAAGTTCTTAAAGAAGGTTATCTTAGAAGGTCCATTTGAGATGCCTACTATCATTGTACCCGGAGATCCAAATGCCATTCCACCAAGAGATGAACAAACCAACATTGCTCTTTGTTGCGATTTAAATCCTGAGAACTTCTACACTATGAAGTTGATGAACTTGCAATGGAATACATCCTCTTAGGATTACCAAACCCAATTCTTCGTAGTGTTGATGCTCAAAAGCGCACAAAAATGTGGGATCATATTAGTCTTCTTATGGAAGGATCTATACTCAATCAGGAGGATTTGGAATCCAAAATTTACTTGGCTTATGAACACTTCATGATTGAACACGGAGAGACACTAGAGTCCTATCATCATAGATTTTCGGACATCATCAATGATTTGGATAAACACAACATCATCATGCCAAGAATTGCGGTGAATACTAAGTTCTTGAGTAGTCTTGGTCCTGAATGGGAGAAGTATGTCATTTTTCTCCGTCAAGCGAAGAACATGCATCATTCTACCTACGGATTGTTGTGCGATTACTTGAAACCTCATGAAAAGGAAGTTGATCGGGAAAGGATTCTCCGTGCTCAAATTGCTCCACCAACACATCCGGAAAATCAACAACAACTTGCCTTATATGCTCAAAACGGTTATTCTCCTCAACCAGCAACTCAACCAAATGCTTCAAACACACCTTCACAACAACAACCTCAACAAAATCAATTGGTTCCATACAACAACAATGCTCAAGCATATGTCGATTGAAGCGGTGAGGAATCCGATCCGTTCGAAGCATTGCAACAAGGATTTGCTATGATTGCTAATGCCTTTGGCCGTTATACCAACAAATCCAACAATCGTATTCGTTCCTCATCTAACACACGGACTCAAGCTGTTGTGAACAATGGGCGAGTTGAAGTTGAGAATCGTGATTATGGTGCGTCGGATGGGCGGTGGTCAAGGGTTTAATCTTTGTGGGTAGGAATAACAACGAGCTCAAGTGGTGGAGCAGGGAAATGCTCGGCATGGGTTGAATGGTCTTGATGCTACAAGCGCAATGAGAAGGGACACCTGGCTAATGCATGCCCAAAGCCAAGGACTAAGGGCGGTGCTTATTTCAAAGAGGCTCTTCTTTTGGCTCTTAAGGATGAAGGCGGTGGAACTCTCACGGACAAAACGAGAGCTTTATGGCAAATCTTGACTCGGATGATGATATGGAGGACTTGCGGGCCAATGCATTTGTTATGTTGATGGCTAATATGCGAGCGTTACACATGAGTGACACGAGGCCCGGTGTATGACATGATGGCTTGTCTCGGTACCGAACAAACCATATTTATCTCGATCTCATATCTCGCCAACATCGCATCCGGCAAGGCTCAGAATGGTCAAAATGAGTCATCCACATCTCATTCCGGCGATTTTCAACTAGACCCCGTAGTTATATTTGACGATCAAGATGACCAACGGTTTCCCTTGATAATCAAATTGACTCCGTGGTCATACTTGAGGATCTAAATAATGATCATGTTGTGACTCACGTTGAACAAGATGAACCTTTGCCCCATCCAGATCTTGTTCGGTTACTTCAAGACCAACAATCCCAAATTGGCAATGTGTTGCATTAATCGGGACTTGAAAAGTAAAATGCCTTTGTTAACAAAGGATTTTGAATGTTTACAAAAGCAACTTAACTTTTTCAAAACTCAAGAAAAGCGTGAAAGCGGTTTTGAAGCGACCTTTGCCAAATCTTATCAAAGCGAAAAATATTTAGAACGACGGAGTCATTGATCTAGCAGCCGAAGAATGCTTTGTTATGCGAAATAGAACAAGCGAAACATGAACATAAAAAGCAAATTAACGCTCTCACCTTGGAAAATCAAAAAGCTAAAGCTGAGTTGTTAACTTGTCAAAAGCAGTTCTCTGCATACAAAAAGCATTCAACGAAGCGAATAGATGATCATCTTGAAGAAATCATCGGCTTGCAAAACAAACTTAAAGAGTTTAAAAGCATTTGTTTACAAACATGTCGAGTCGGTCACAACCATTGAAAAGTTTACTTTAAAACCAAATCCAAATGGATATGGACCGAATCTTGCGGATTACAAACCTAAGCTTTCAACCAAAACATTCAAACCAAATCACGAAGTTTCGGTCACGAATATAAAATTGATAATTACATTATGAATGTTGTTGAATATCATCGTCAAGAGGAATTAGATCGAGAAGGCGAGAGTCGATCAAAATTAAAAGCTGTTGTTTACAACAAACCTTTTAATTATTCAAAACCGGTCACTTTCGTCACACCAGCGGATTCTTCTAACACACCAAGAGTTATCATCGAACACACGAGTCTTCTATTGTTAATCCCAAAGCAGACTTTGCACAAACTTATGGTCCTTTACCTTCCATTAGTGAAGTAAACTCACAACATGAAAATCGAAAAATTCTTCGATATTTTGACATTTTCATGGCTGACCTCAAAATTTTACAACATGAGATAGAATATCGATCGGAAATCAAAGTTGAACATTTTCAATGCCTCTGGCGAGAACAAAGAGACATTTTTAAGAAAAATCTTTTACCTAATGTTAAAAACTTGAAAAGTTGTGCAATTGCATGGGAAAAGGATTTTCATAAGGAACTTGGGTCATGAAACGTTTTGAGAAAAGCGAAACATCTATTTCAAACACTAAGCGTAAAAAGAAAATGTTGAGAAAAGATGTTGATCGACTCTTGGAAGATGTTATCGTCTGATGTTCAAAATGTTGTGTTATTGAATTCTTTGTCATATGCATTTGATAATATCTCTGGCGATCTTTGTTTATACGTGGTAAATGTTGAGAACAACGATAATGTGCTTGGTCGAGTCCTTAACTGTTGAAAACAAGCGATTGTCAAACGAACTTTCAAATGCAATACGTCGTCTTAATTGGTGTCAAAAAGATATTCACGATCAACAAATTGTTTTCAACACAAAATCAACCGATTCGTGCAAAACCTTCGATTCTAAAATTGAGCAAGCTGGATGATCAAAACTTGTCTTTTAAGTGTCAAATCTCAAAATATGAACAAGAACTTGTAAAAGTTAAAAGGAATATGGTGTCATATTTGATTTACTCAAAAAGACTCGTGATGAAGCATCAAATGAACTTGATCATTATCTTGCACACACTAAAGAAGTTATGCATTTTCTTTGGAAATGTTCGGTCGAAAATCAAGATCGATTCACACTATCATTCAGTTAAGAGGAATGTTAGGAAAGTATGAACAACTTCCACCAACAATCATTAAGAGATTAGCCCCGTAACACTTAGTACTCATGCACCTAGAATCTCTATTGCCAAATCACAAGTAGCTAACGTGCTTCCTTCTCTTGAAAGCAGGGAATAGTTGAGCCTTTTCCAAACGTCCGCACTTCACAACCTAAGAGCACTCAATAGAAGAATAGGAAGTTGCGACCTAAGAAAAGATCAATCAAGAATGCTAAAGTAGAAGAACACCCTAGGACTATGAATAAGACTCACGTTGCCTCCACTATAGATATTGCGTCTAGCAAATGTAATAGAAATAGTGATGTAACGAATGCTAAACCGTTAAGTACTTTTGATATTGAGTCTGATGCACCTTGTGTTATTTGTGGTAAAAGTATGAATTCTGATTGCCATGATAAATGTGTTGCTAAAGCTATAATCTCTCGTTTAAGGAATCCTAAGAACCGGAATACCTCTAGGCCCACTAATCTTTCTAAGTGCATTGCTTGGTAGACCGCCATCTTTAGATTCTAAGAAGCGCATTCTTGTCCTGTAGCTCGGTTTCACCTCCTAGGACTGTAGTACCACCTAGTGCATTCACTAAGACTAAAGCAAAGAGTAGTTATAGATGGCGGAAATGGATATATAACACACTAGGATTTAAGTGGATACCTAAAGCTATTGATGTGTGTATATCTACTATAAGCTGCTATGGAACCCTCTAACATTTGGGTTCCACATCTACTTCTATTCCATCGTATTAGATGCATTGTGTAATGCGGTGATCTGAGATCATTCTCTGGATTGTTGATAGCGGATGTTCCCGACACATGACAGGCAATCTTAAAGTGTTATCAAACTTTATTGCAAAGTTCATTGGCCTGTCGGGTTAGGGAATGATCACTTCGCGCTATCATGGGCTCACGGAGACTATGTCAATGGGAACATCGAAATTAGGAGGGTTTACTATGTGGAAGGCCTCGGTCACAATCTGTTTTGAGTAGGTCAATTTTGTGATGGAGATTTGGAGGTTGCTTTCAGGGAGAAAACTTGTTTCATTAAGTGATCTACAAGGAAATGACCTTATATGCGGCTCGCGTAATTCTAATCTCTACACTATCTCTATGCAAGACATGGTTGCTTCCTCTCCCATTTGCTTACTTTCTAAGGCAACATCAACAAAATCCTGGCTATGGCACCGTCGTCTCTCACATCTAAACTTTCAAACCATCACCAACCTTGCTTGACACAAACTAGTTGAAGGACTCCCACGATTCCGGTATTCAAAAGATCACCTTTGCTCGGCTTGTGAACAAGGGAAAAGCACTCGTGCTCATTTTCCTTCAAAGGTGGAACACGACTCTCAACATGTGCTTCATCTTCTTCACATGGATTTGTGTGGCCCGATGCGTGTGCAAGCGATCAATGGCAAACGCTACATCTTAGTAATTGTTGATGACTACTCACGATGGACTTGGGTCTACTTTCTTCGTAGCAAAGACCAAGCTCCACAAATGATCATCACCTTTCTCACAAAAATACGGGTTCACTCCGAAAACCGTCGGAATCATCGAGCAGACAAAGGCTGAATTTGTTAACAAAACCCTTCGTGAGTTCTATGAGAAAGTGGGAATTGAGCATCAAACATCTATTGCATACACTGAACAAAGCGGAGTTGTCGAAAGACGAAACCGAACGTTAGTGGAAGCTGCAAGAACAATGTTAATCAATGCTAAACTTCAGTTACTTATGGGCGAAGCGTATCTCTTGCATGCTATACTCAAAACCGGTCTATGATTACAAAGCGCCACAACAAAACACCTTTCGAGCTTGTCCATAACAGAAAACCGAATCTAAAACACTTTCATGTATTTGGATCTCTTTGCTATCGGAATAATGATCGTGATGACTTTGGAAAGCTCAAAGCCAAAGCTGACATTGGAGTCTTTATCGGATCCTGTGATAATTCCAAAGGTTTCCGAATCTGGAATCGTCGTACAAAGCGAGGTGATGGAAGCGATTCATGCTCATTTCGATGAACTTCTGAAATGGCTTACGAGTATAACGACTTAGAACCGGTCACAACCGTTTAAACTTCCCTCAACCCCCATCATCGGTGAAGAAAGCCCTCGGCTAACTTCGTCAACAAATGGAAAGGTTATTTGCTCCTACGTTACGTGGCGATATTGATGAGCGTGCTCGGTGTATCCATTTGTTTCATTTGCACAACGATAATATTCCTATACGATACACTGCTACAACAACTCTTGTTGAAGATGCACCTACACCGGTTGACTCCAACACAGCGATTGAACACACCGCTTCCAACAATGATGAACCGGTGATGATATTACGAATGAAATACCCCCACTGCGATTTTGATCCAAATCGTTCTTCAACCCGTTTGCTAATGAGGCTGCTGCACGGATGTCGCGGAATCTTCAACAAACCATTTGAATCCTCAGAATCGCACAATGTATACCAACATCAACCCTCCACACATAGATGGACGAAAGACCATCCTCTGGAAAACATTATTGGCAACCCGAATCAACCCGGTCGTTCGAGACAGCGTCTTCACACAGACGGTGAACATTGCATTTATGCACTCAGCATGCCAATCGAACCTAAAACATCAAAGACGCAATGACAAAAGACAACTGGATTGAATCCATGCAAGAAGAACTCAACCAATTCAAGCGTCTTGAAGTATGGGAACTGGTTGAAAGACCAACGAGGAGTCTCGTCATTGGTCTAAAATGGATTTGGAAAAACAAATTGGATCTTTGAAGGAAATGTTATCGAAACAAGTCACGTCACGGTGGCTAAGGGTTATCGTCAGGAAGAGGGAATAGACTTTGAAGAATCTTTTGCTCCGGTTGCTCGTCTTGAGGCTGTTGGGATATTTCTAGCGTTCGCGGCTCATATGAATATGACGGTCTATCAGATGGATGTCAAAGCTGCGTTTCTCAATGGACAACTTAAAAGAAGCGGTTTATGTCGATAACCAGGATGGATTCGTTGATCACGAGTTTCGAATCATGTCTACAAACTGAACAAAGCTCTGTATGGTCTCAAACAAGCTCCTCGGGCATGGTGCGATAAGCTATCATCTTTCCTCATTGCTAATAATTTCACCAAAGGCTCGGTTGACCCAACTCTTTTTATACAATATCACGGGGCACACATCTTAATTGTTCAAATTTACGTGGATGACATCATTTTGGGTCTACACATAAAAAGTTTTCAATCGCTTTTGCAAAACTAATGAAGAAAAATTTTGAAATGTCCATGATGGGTGAACTTACGTTCTTTCTAGGACTACAAGTTCATCAATCACCCGTGGTATTTTCTTGAGTCAGTCCAAATATGCCCTTGAATTGTTAAACAAATTTGGAATGAAAAACTGTGACACCTATGCCACACCAATGGCTCATACCAAGAAGCTAGGCGCTGATTTACATGGGAAATTGGTGGACCCTACAAAATACCGTAGTATTATTGGGTCTCTCATGTATCTAACACTAGCGGACTGATATTGTCTTTGCCGTTTATCTATGCTCCGTTATCGATCGCGACCAAGCTGAAACCCACCTCTCAGAGGTTAAAAGAATCCTCCGATACATCAAGGGAACCATTAACTTGGGGATCACGGTATCAGAAGGATTACGGTTTTGAACTAATCGCTTTTGGGGCGACCCGCGGGATGCTTAGACTCACGGAAAAGCACTTGGGAGCTTTACAATTTCTTGGTGATAAGCTGGTGTCATGGCAATCGAAGCGAGGATTGTACATCATTTGTCATCAACGAAGCGAATATGTAGCCATGTCCACGTGTTGTGCTCAAGTCATATGGATGAGAACACAACTCAAAGACTATGGTTACGTATTTGTGAGAATCGATGTATTGCGACAATCGAGTGCCATTGCAATCTCGTGCAACTTCGGTTCAGCACTTTCGAAATCAAAGCACATCGATCTTGATATCATTTCATCAAGGATCACGTGGAGCAGAGTCTTGTTGAATTATATTTTGTGGAGTGAAATACCAATTGGCGAGATCTTCTCACCAAAGCCTTCCGCTAGGTTTAATGAGTTGGTCCACCGGATTGGTATGAGGTGTTTGACTCAAGAGGAATTGGATGATCTCCTAAAGCAGTCTTAAAAACCTGTCAAACACCAAATTCTCTTTTGTAAATAATTTTTCAAAAACAAAATACAAAATTATAAAACCGATAAAACAACAAAAATATTCTTCTAATCTAATTTTCTTTCAACATTGCAAGTACATTTCTTCCGTCAACACTTTAATCTTTCAAAATTCAATATTTTTCCGATCAAGTGTTGAGGGGAGAAAAATAAACTTTCTTGCTTCAAAACATCTGTGTACTTGCATGTTATTATATCTCGGTTGATTTTTTACAAATGGTGGTACATTTTCTGGTTCAAAGACACTCCTCGGACTTAATTAATAACCTTTCATTATTTTCTCAAGTCGAGGGGGAGTGTCGTCAAGTTTCTTTCTAAAAATCTTTGTTTGGTAACCAAAATGGAAGTTAAATGGCTTTGTTTGAAAAAGGAAAAGGTGGAGGGACCAAAGCTGTCAAAAGGTTAAACTCACTTTTAATAAAACACCCTCCCACCTACTTTTATTCTTCACATTTATTACACTAAACCAAAAACATCCTACGCCTAAAATCACTTCAAGATATCCGTGTTGATTTGATCTTCATTGTGTAAGTGTTTTTGTGATCTAAACATGTTTTTAAGATAAGGTTTTGAATTTCATTCAAATCCAACGGTTAAAATTCATGTTATGAGTGATTAGGTGTTCTACGCATAAGAGTATGAACACACAATCATTGTGTGAACGTTTGTGGTTAAATGGATTATGTCAAAACGTTTTAAATACATCAATGATATCAGTTTATCCATCAAAATCCACCCGAAACATTATCAATGACTTTTTGAAAATTAGGGTTCTTATGTCGAATTGGGTGTTTTCGAATGTGAAGTGTTTTGGTCAAAAAGATTGTTGGGTTATGTTCTTATGATGATGAATTGATGATTTCCAAGCTCTATAACCACCCAGAAACTCTAAATCATCAACAATTTGGAATTAGGGTTTAACGTTCATAAGTTTGGGTATTTTTGATTCACCATGAATTAAGTGTTATAACTTGGTCATATATGACTCTCAACACTCTTAAACTACGAGAAAATGTTTGGTGCATATTCCATGGCTAGATCTCATGCAGCGTAGATTTAGGGTTTAGACTACTGCGTATGTAGTTCTCTGTATGCTGTTAACTGTCCAAATATGTTTTGATCTGTTATAAAATGAATGTTATGTGTTTAACATTGATGATATGATGCTTTATTTCAGGCTTGCTACACTTAATATTCAGAATCAAGGTTGTTGTTATGATACGCATAAGGTTCTACATATGGGACTACGCGTATCCTGTGAAGGATATGCGTAAACAGTGACCTCGACGCATAAGGTCAACTCTTACGAGTAGCCTTACGCGTAAGGTTAATATATGCCTACGCATAAGCTCTACGCATAAGGTCTCTTTTTCCTACGCGTAACACTTCTTACGCGTAAGTTAAGACCCTACGCGTAAGTTTACGCCTACGCATATATCATTCTTGTCTACGCATAACTTTACCAATCCTACGCATAAGCCATGATCATACCTTCGTTATGAATTGTTACGTGTACAAACTTGTAAATAAACTAATCATATCATCACGAATCCTAAAATGTCACTAATAAACTGAAATCGTTTGATATATTGTGAACAATAAGTGATAAAATAAACTTTAAAACTTAAAGTTAACTAACTCACGAAACATTTCACGACGTCACTGGACTATTGAATATACAAGTGACTTAGGACTCGTAACAATCATTGACACTATACATTCAATAACTAGACAATAAGACCTTATGTTGACTAACATTATGTCTTTCGATATGTTGGTTCTTTTGGCTAATGTTATTTCGAGATCACTACATGGTGAACAAATGAATATGGATGCACCTGAAGTTCTCTCCATGGCTGATATCTATCCTCATGGCTATCCAATGAAGATAGGAAAGAATAATCTCCGTGTTGACTTTGACAACCTCACTTGCTCAAAATCTTCATGTTTAATTGCTATTGATATTACGAGGACTCATCCGTATCGAACATGCTTTCACACTCTGCAAGCTGTTCTGAGATCTACATCCAACAATTCGGAACACTATGGAAAGGGTCAAAGGACAAAGCTGCGTGACGGTGACTCTGAATCACAAACAAGTCACCATTACACCTGCAGACTTAAGGGATGTTCTCCTAATTCTGATGTCGATCCAACCAAACTATATGCCACACCAAGAGCTCACTCTCCAGTTCTTAATCAATATCGGTTATGACGAGGCTACGGGAGTAATCACCAAGCATTCTCACGTAGAGCTTAAGAGTATTCCTCAACCTTGGAGAACTCTCTACATGATCATCACCAAGTCTGGGTGCGTGGCTATGAGCACCCTAAGCTCATGGAACTGCAAATATACTGGGCATTGGTCAACAAGAAACACATCGCTATCGAAGCTCTGATTTGGGATGACATGATGTCATTTCTCAACAAACTTGGCTCAAAGATTCCCTACATCGGATATACTAAATTGTTGATCCAGAGAGCACTTGGACTTCATCCTGACATTCCCAAGAGGCTCAATGACCCGACAATCACGACATGTTGACGGAACCCATTCTATCTGTTAGAATCAAGGAAACGCCTACAAAGAAACAAGGTCTTTGTCTTTGCCGATTTCCTTCTAGCGAAGATGTCGAAAGCTCGAAGCATACAAAAGGTATCGGAAGCGGTTAGACAAGGCAAAGTTGGTCATCTCGACGAAAAATCTTCGGAACACTGTAAGGAGAACCAAAAGAGGAAGTGCGAGGAAGTACGGCAAGTATCGTGAGTCAAAGGAAGTTCACCAAGAGGAACCCTCCTTCAAAGAGGATTGTTCCATCTAAGGAAGCTGCTCCCATCCCAATTCCCAAACCCGAACCGCAAAAGAAAGCTTGTGGATCTAAAGCTCGAAGATGCTGACACAGATGAAGAGATTACCTTCTCTCGAATGCGCAGCGTATCCCTCCTCCAGCTAAATCTACAAGTCCAATAGCGAACATGGAAAGGAAAGACTCTGTACTTGAGTCTCATGATGAAAGCTCTGAAGAAGAAGAAGAGCAACTAGATCAATCATACAGGAAAAAGTTTAAATTAGTTAGACAAATTCAAAAGTCGAAGAATTTGCAAAAGATCAAATGGGTGGCCCCGGCGGATCGAGTGGTGTTGTCCACTCTTCACCAGGTCCCGATGCGGTTAATCAACCCGATAAGGGATCTGGTGCCACCACTCTTGTGCAACAACAAACGCTTGTGAAGGAGTCTCTGATCTTAACATTGAGGAACGAGAAAAGAATAAGGCGAGAAGAAAAGCGATGAAGAAGCTAAGGAGCGGAAGAAAAGGCTAAATCTGGACATGATGACGAAGAAGATTATGATGACTTTCTTCTCAACAGTCCAACTCGTTCCAAGGAGGATACTACTGCACCTCCAAAGGACCCCGAATCTCCTCATGTCCCCTCCTCATCAGATTCTTCATCTCACTCATCACCACCACCATCAAAAAGATCAACAAAATCATCATCCAAATCGGTGAAGAAACCACCTCGATCTTGGATTTCTCAAGCTCATAAACGAATTCACAAAGCTGTCAAACAAGTCGAAAAGAAAAAGCGTGCTCTACAAAAGCTAAATTTCTTTCTTTGATCACATACAAAGACATATGTATGACGAGCATGACAAGATGGAGAAAGAAATGGAATTTGTTCAGAAGTTCATGAAGAGTCATCGTAAAGAGGAACTGAGCGAAATGATCGAAGGTTACACTAACAAGTACCTTCAGGATATCGTTCCTAAAGTCCTAAAGGAACTGGAAAAGACGACAGAGATCATACTCACAAGTTTCTTCTCGACCTTGTCCCGGTGTGACTAGAGAAATATTTTCCGGACAACTCACCCCTAACATCGTAGCATTGGTTAAAAATACAATGGCCAAAGAAGATGATCTCTCTGAATCTGAGTTAATCGCTAAACTTGTGATACAAATGTCAAAGCGATCGGAGCGTTTACCGGATGAAGCTAAATGTTTCGAAAATCTACTTGATTTTCAACTCAAATCATCATGCAAGGAGTCAGCCGATCAACCCAAACGACCAAGAGATGACGATGATAAGGATAAGGATTACGCACCTAAGCGTCGGAAGCGGCGGTAAATCTACCTCTACGCCACCTCCTCCACCACGAACTTCTTCTCAACAAAAGTCTCCTCCACCTCGGTCTTCTCTTGATAAACCTCGGGGCGATTCCGAGTTACCACCCTTGACTCATAAAACAGGTGATTACTTTGAGTATACGGGTGGTGACGATGAAGAGGTCCTTGAGCCCAGACAACAACCCACCTCACCCAAACAAGTGCAGAAACCAGTATCATCATCAAGGCCTTCCAAAAGAAGAAGAAGACGACTCGGCCTGGAGTCGTCTCATGGCTAGATGACGATAAAACCGAAGAGTTTGAATGGTTCTCCACACTTGTCAATCAAACTCCCTACCCCGATGAAGGTCAAGAATTGGTAGACGGTTCTACATTGGAGCACGCAAAACTTTTGCAAGAAAAGTTCCATGTGAAGAAAATGACGAAATCTGAATTGAAGCGAATCAAGAATGAAGCATTCCAACTTCTTAAAGACAGCTCTGAAGGCGCCGTCGAGGTCGAATATCATCTTGAGAACATCGCTCGAGCTATGTCTAACGACATGGATTGGCTCAATCCGGAAGCAAACATTGACTTCACACAAAGGGACAACCCTCCATACTACACCGATTGGACCAAACCCCTACCGACCATTGGCCAAACAGACGAACCACGGATTCCCTTCCGATACTTCTTTAACAGAGACATGGATTTTCTCTTACACGGTAGCGATGGTTCGCGAAAATACGCTACATCATTGACTCTTCCATTCCCAGTGACTATTTACTCAAAGCGCATAGCTATCGAGGAACGTGCAAATCACTTGTTTTCTGACAGCGTGCAAGCATACGACCAAGATGCATTGTATGGGATTCATCATTGGCCTGAGCGCCGAAGAATCTACTCTGCACGGTTCGAAGTCTCAACATGCATTATATAGTTCTAAGGACATCGTGGCCATCAAACACATTGATCTCAAGTCTAAGTGGGACTACACATTCTTAAAGAATATCATAGTCAAGCGACAAGATGAACAGGACTATGGATTCTCCGAGGCTGACTTTGAGAACTTGTCCCTCAACGACATCGAAGACATGTACCTTGCCAAAGTACAGAGTCGTATGAGACAATTCTCGAATGAAGTTCAACGTGAATTTATCAAGTCAGTTCTCATCTTCATTAGACGCATCATGATCAAAGAACGTGTTGAAGATATCCAGATGGTTGTTGAATCTTATCAGACGCGTGTCAACCTCACTCCTCCAATGCTTACTCTTCCCGATCTCAATCGGCTACCTCAATATACGCTCATCGGCAAACCTTTCGGAGTTGTTTACCGCAGTGAACTTCAAAGAAACTGCTTAATGGCGTGTAGTGATCTTCAAATTGGGGATCATACTTTGAAGGCGGTTAGGGACGGATTAGCGTCTGGTTGAAGGATATACGCTGAAAGTTGGGTCTCGTAAGTGGAATTCTCGGGAAAGGAGGGATGTGAGAAGGATCATCACCATGATTGATGAGCGGTTGTTGAAGGGATCGATTCGAGCGATTGGAGAGCTATGTTGGTGGTCGACCGGGAGAAACATCACCGGCTTTCAACGCCTGCGCACTCACGGGAACATCACGCACTTCTGGTACCCCTTGAATTGTTTCCTTCATATAATTTTGGATGTGTGATTTAATATGTCTAATGGCTTGTGCACACATAACGATTGTACAACCCGTAATTGTCAATAAAGGACCACGTAGTGCGCTTGATTGCCACAATCCTTATTAAAAGGAGCGAAAGCTTCTTACTTTTGAGTAAAACCTATCAAACCTTTCACTTTTCAAGGTTTTGCTCAAAAGAACAAGTACTTTCCTTAAGACTTTCAAAACCTCAACCGTTTATATCACTTGTTGAGGGGAGTATTGATTCAAAACTTTGTTCAAAATTGTTCTCGATGGTCATTCTTCCCGCAACGCTCAAAATGGTCATATTTATTCTCAAACGTTTCAAAAATAACACTTTAATATGCCATTTTGAGGGGGAGAAAATTGTGTGATAAGAAATATGTTGTACAAAATGCAAATGAATCTGTGTACCTCGGACTTAACCAACGAATTGACGGTACTAAAGCTGTTAGTAACTTCGAAAAGACTTGTCCAGGATGGGTAATAATTTCAAGCTAGTTCGCTAGTGATGTAAACGTGTCTCGCAAAAGGACTTGTCCGAGTAGAATGTACCATTCGAGAAACTTTTGATAGACATGAACTCTGGCGGGTTTGACAACCTTCCAAGGTTTGTCTACACCTTCAAGGTAGTTATTAGAGCTAGTTGTCACCTAAAAGTTGACAATGTAACTCTTTAACTATGCAACGTAACCGTGTCTCAAGGGGAATTGTCTATCTTCAGTGGATCAATTCAAAAGTGCGCGCTCTTTCCTCACTGTGCATTTAACCATTAAAACTATTAAGCACATGTGGAGGGAGAGTATTTATGCAAAACATCATCTCTCACAATGGTTCAAACATGTTTTTCATTAACAAACCCTTTGAGAGATATTTTATCATACATTGGTTTTAATGGCAAACATAGGTTAGTCATGGAGTTATAAGGTGACTAAGGTTAGGAATAACCGTCCTATGATCCTTGAGCGGAGGGATCTACCCATAGACACTACAAATAGTTAGTATTTAGAAGTCCTTAGGTATGATTGTAAAAAGGAGAAAATGAGAATCGGAGAAAGAAGGAGTTGAAGAATTAAAAGGAAATGCAAAGAAAAGGGTGAAAAGAAATAGCCCTCCAGATTATTCAACTTAGGGCAGACACGGGTTCAATTCATATGCTACTGGTGGTCACTTAGTGACGCCGGTATTGAAGATTAAAAGTCGTCATGGACCCAGTGACGCATGCACTAAACCTTCTTATCCACTCAAGTTTCTCTCAACAGAAGCTTGTTTCATTCTCACAGGGAACCCTACGTAAACTATTGGCTTTCTCTTAGAGATCGCCGGTATTGAAGAAGGAGACCCTCTCCCTAGTCTCCGCTCAGGAAAACCAAAAGCGCACTATTGAGTCTAGAGCCACGAGATTCATCAAAAGATCTCTTAGGAACACTTGACATTTAATCACTTGATGATCAACTAATAAGATCATCGGTGGTTCATATCGAGTCCTTCACTGATCTTAGCAATCTGTCGAGAACATTTATGAGAGGTTCACATTTGTGATCCTCGGTGATTGAATGGAAACTCTGCCGGGGTCAACATCAAACGACCACGGCAGGTCGCTTCGGCCACTCCCGTGGATTGCGCTTAGTGGTCTCAAACGGTCTACAGTCGTGAGGTGATGCTTCGGTGTACCTCGGCGACTCATCTGAATCGTAGGTGTACTTCGGTACATCGTGTTATCTCACTTGTGGGACTCGATTCGGAGCGGCCTTTGTAAGAATTAGAGTTGTGTCCTCACACTATCTTTGTTGACACTCTCGAAGTTCAAACTTGTAAGTGACGGAAACCGCTTATTACTAACCGTTTGAAATGTTTTCTTCTTATGGAAGCTCGGGCGGGATGATCGTCTTGATTCTTCTCATGCTCACGCCAACATCATCACTAATGGAAGTTTTATCTCAATGCAACACAACGTCGAGAATGATTCTTCATCAAATCAAAGAATCTACAAAGTCAAAGACTTACAAAACTTCATCAATATTGATTTCCAACGTCAAAGAGCGTGTGAGCATGTTGAAGAATGGCGTGGAGACACTTTGGAGCGGCGAAGCGGACGATGCGGACAACAACATACTATCACTTTCACCACAAAGAACAATGATCAAAGAACAAAGTTAAAGATGGCGTCAAAGCATAACTGTTCAAAGATAACTATCTCTCTACACTCGGGAGATTGTTCGAATCAAGGCAATTCTTCTCACAAGAAAGAAGAATGTCGAAGATGCGTCACTGCTACTATTTCATCAACGCCTTCACCGTTTTCATTCATATATACTTGAGGGGGAGATTGTTGGAATCACTCCTAAACAATATTTCAAGTATTTATATTTCATATGTAATAGGTAGCTTTATTATGGCCTTTATGTTTGTTTAAGGTCAAGCTTATGTAGAAGGCCCATAAGCTTAGGCCCAAGCCCAATAAGGAATAGGGAAGGAGAGGGAGTGTTGCCCTAGCTCCTTGCCTATATAAACCATGTAATAACCTTCATTTGAAGGTTGGTTGTTCAAGTTCTTTTCATTCACGCCTCTCTTTGCCTTAACCGCATTATTATACGTGTGTGTGTGTGTGATAACTTGTTCAATCGCCTCATCTCCTTTCTATATAACTTGTGTTTGTAAAACTAGTGACCTAACAAGATTTTTAGGTCATAATATAATCCAAGGAACTATTAAACCCATAGATAGAAGTCTACAATTTTCAAATAAATTTCCAGATGAAATAAAAGATAAAAAACAATTGCAAAGGTTTTTAGGATGTTTAAATTATATTCATGATTTCTTCAAAGATTTAGGAAGTATATGTAAACCATTATATGAAAGACTTAAGAAAAATCATGAACCTTGGTCAGAAAAACATACCCAAGTAATTAAACACATAAAAAATAAAATAAAAGAATTACCTTGCCTAACTATACCAAATCCAGAAGCAAGTCTTATAGTAGAAACGGATGCAAGTGATATCGGTTATGGAGGTATACTAAAACAAAAATTAAAAAACAATGATAAAGAACAGTTAGTAAGATTTTTCTCAGGATCTTGGAACGATACTCAAAAGAATTATTCTATAGTTAAAAAAGAAGTTTTAAGTATAGTTTTAAATATCCAAAGATTTGAAGATGATTTATATATGAAACCTTTTTTTTATTAAGAGTTGATTGTTCTTCAGCAAAATATATTTTAGAAAAAGATGTTAAAAATTTAATTTCAAAACAAATTTTTGCCAGATGGCAAGCTATCCTAAGTAATTTTGATTTTCAAATTGAGGTTATAAAAGGAGAAGACAATTCTCTCCCAGATTTATTATCAAGAGAATTTTTACAGGGATGAATTCAGACAACAAGAAACCTTTTGTTCCTATACCAAAACCTCGATTATCATCTCCATCAACTCCCCCAATATCTACATCACTATCTCCATTTTCTCCAAGAAAATCTTTATCCCCATTTTCATCAAATCAATTATCTCCAAGAACACCCTATTCTGCCTTAGCATATATTCCAAATATATCTCAAAGTCAAAACTCTTATTCATCAGTCGCCTTATCCTCAAATATGCCCAGAAATCCTAATAAACCAGAACCCAAAATAAATCCAAATCGCCAAGTTGTAAAGATTCTTGAACCAGAAGAAGAAGAAAAGTTAAATCAAAGTTTTGGTTCTCTTATCAAATATATTTTTCCAGAAAACACCCATTTCTATAACATCGATTTTCAAACAAGAGAATATTACGAAGCCATTTTATTAGAAAGTAAGTCTATAGAGTTATTTCATACTCAAGATTTTAAAATACAAGGTCTTATCAGCAGTACTAAAGTCAAAATTCTCAAAGTTTTATCTTTAGAGGACTGGGGAAATAAACCTTATGTCAATAGAGTCTTACCCCGTTTTCTAGAATATCCATCATATAATTACTATGATTATAAAGAAGCTTGGTCAAAAGAATTTTTTATGAGAAATCATAGTCATACATGGTTTTTTTCGATTTAATGAAGTATTCCCAAATAAATACGCAAGATGGTTCGTCAAATGGTTCAGATACATGGGAGGAATTCCAAAAATTTTACAAGGACATCAAAAATATAAATCAGTTTTTTCTCAAGAAAGTATCCCTCCGTTTGAATATACTTTACAGTTTATGATTATATTTAGACTTCGATGGATCATGTCATGGAATTATAAAAAACAAGATGTAGAAGGGGTTTCTCCTCCTCTTTTGGTAAGGGAATTCAGTGCAAGATGGTGGAATGCAGTTTCAGAAAATCAAGCAGATGAAAAGGCAGTTACAAATTATTATAATAATCTTGTTAGATCACCAAGTCCAAGTCCTTCTGTCTCAAACAAGTCCTATACAGATGAAGATGCAATCAAAAGAATTCAAGAATGTAAATCAAAAGAAGAAATCCAAAAGATTCTTGATGAAGTTCGTAAATCTCCTACTCCAAGTGAAGAGTTATATCAAGATTCTCAAGATCCATATGAAGATGATGATTTTGAATTCCTAAGTTAATTAATTATATTTAAGTTTTTAATCAATATATCAAAGATGTAATGTTAAAGTGTCAGGTCTTTATATTTAAGTAAAATATATCAAAGTAAAAATAATTGATCATATGGCCGACAAAGTTTTATAATTGAAGATGGTGCAGCACATAATTGATCATCCATTATCATATGAAGACAAGCAACTTTATAAAAAGAAGAAGTATGGCCGACAAAGGTTTATAATTGAAGATGGTGCAACACATTTTTGAAAACTTTTTGGATACCAACAAAAACTTTATAAAAGAATATCTCAAGTGGATTCTATAAAAAAGATGTTACCGGCATTTGTAAGTGATCAGCAATAATAGAAGAAATAACCGGTATTTCAAAGTCATCTTAAAGAAAGCTAATGGCAAGTTCAACTATAAAAGGAAGTACCCTCATTGTTCTAGGGCAGGCTTCATTTTATGAAGAAAAAAGAATCAATTATATTATCCACAACTCAATGTTCCAAAACCTTAGATTTCCAAATTTGTATATCTCCAAGTTCTTCTATATTTCAGAATGTCTCTACTGTAAACTCTGAATCTCCTTGTAATAATTCAGAAACAAATAATAAAGATATCATTTTATAATCTTTTGTTATGTCTAAATTATCAATTATAGTTGAAAAATTATTTATTATAAGTGAAATATTTTTTCTTAATATTATATTTTTTATATTGCATTACTTAGACTTAATTTATTATTATATCAGATGTTTAATTAATAAAGTTTATACATTATTTAACCATTAAACGATCCATCAAATACACAGTCGAAGAAGAAATCAATTAAGAGAAAGAGTTTTTCAATACGACGAAGGTTTAGAAGAAGAAATCAATTTTCAATCATAAAATACACAGTCGAAGTGCTAGAGAAAAGAGTTTTTGAGCACAACGACCGGCTTTTCAAAGGTATCCGTCAATCCTTTTCCTGGACCAAGGTTGATTCACAAGTGAATCGCCCCATCGTTTCTATCCAGTTGTCACAAGCTTGATTTTACGAGAAGATCTCACATGTTACCCACCAAGAGCTTGTTTGATGTTGGCTCTAGAAGGATTTCCATTTTCATCGTGAATATTTTCATATCACTCAGATGTTCTGGAAATACCACAAGGATAATGAGTAGGACTCTTAATATATACTTACTTTCCACATTGTGTGAAACAGCAAGTCTTCAAGAATTTAGTGTCCTAATGAGATGTTGTGGATGATCTCTTGGCTCTAAACTCAATTGTGCACATTTGGTTTCCTATGCCGGAGACTAGGGAGAGGGTCTCCTTCTTCAATATCAACAATCTCTAAGAGAAAGTCGATAGATTATGCGGTTCCCCGTGAGAATGAAACAAGCCCTTTTAAGAGGAACTTGAGTAGCTGGGAAGTTTTAGTGCAGGGCGTCACTGGGTCCATGACGTCTTGTCTTCAATACCAGTGTTACCTTGGTAACAACCAAGATAGCATATGTATTGAACCCGGTTTACGCCTAAGGTTGAATTAATGGAGGGCTATTTCTTTTCACCCTTTTCACATTAATTTCTTTTTCATTCTTCAACCCCTTCAGTGCTTATCGAGACTTCATTACTAGAACCTTGTTGGGATTATTCTAGTACTAGCTCTGTCTCAGTCGGCACTCTTCCCATATTCTCATTTTTCTCCATTTTTCAATATACCTAAGGACTCTACACTATCTAGTGGATTGTGCCTGGGTAGATCCCTCCGGTTCTGGCGGATCGTGGGAACTAATACCTAACCTCACCATCCTTATAACTCCATACATAAAGTAAAATGGTCGGTCTTTTGGTACAATTCATTCTTCCTTGAAACCAATTGAAAAATCATTTAGAAAAACAATCAAGGTACTTGTGATACGAGATCAAAGCATTTTGTACCTTAATAGTTTTGATCATTTAGAAAACCTCCCCCTCAACATGTGCATATGATTTAGAAATTGTTTAGCACATGGAGGCAAGAGTTCTTTAGAAATAATTTCTTTTATCACAATTTCCTTAGAAAAAGCCTTTTGATTTTCTTTGGTAAATTCTGCCCCTCAATATGTGCATAGGATATTTGAAATCATTTTATCACATAGAGGAAAGAGTTTTTTTGAAGCACATCCACGATTACAAAAGCCATTAAGAAACCATTTGCTCCCCCTCAATATGTGCTTCGAGATTCGAAAGCGTTTAGCACATATGAGAGAGCAGCCTGCACATTTGAATCAAATCGATCATCATTTATCAGATTTCATTATTAAATCACAAATTCTCCCCCGATCAAAAATATCAAACCCTTTGAGATTTTGGATCCCAAGTGATTTAATAAGGTTTATAAAACATTGGAGAATATGTGGCCTAGTTTAAATACTCATCTCGTTTTTGCATAAATGCTCCTCCTCAATCATGTGCATCATATATTGAAATCGTTTGGCACATGAAGGCAGGGGTGCCTTTAAAGGACTAAAACAGATTTGAGATTTAAATCACTATCTCTCCCCCGATCAAAAACTTCAAACCTCTTGAGATTTGTGATCCCAATTGATTTAAATTATTTAGAAAATTTTAGGGAAAGACGTGGCAAGATTTGATTTTGAAAAATGACAGATAGGAACAGATTTAGACAATAAAGATTGTTAGTGTCAGGTATGATAGTTTTAAGAGATCTTTAAGTAAAATAAAAAAAAATTCACAATCAAACAAGAACAGAAAAAATTTCATTTTAAAAGACCTTGATTCAAAAGAAAAATCATACCATGACATAACATTAAATCTTTAGATCACCACATTATAACGCATACAAAACGGAACTTTTATGAAGAAATATCATTTGAAAATATTTTATTTTAAATCACTCTCCCCCTCAATCGATGACCGTAGTCGATGATTGAGTGACTCAAGTTTTGATAAAATGAAGTCCGGTGATTTTCAAAATTAAGTCCAATTAATTTTCAAAACAATATTTTCCATTTTCAAAACAATTTAATCAAATTATTCAAAATTGTTTAAAAATGGTATCCTACACAAAGATACGTTAGGTGGTTGAGAAGCTTCCGTTGTTGCTGTAGGGCTTGGAAGAAAACCGTCTGCAGATGCAGTGAGACTTCTTTCTACGTTGCATTTTGAATGCCAACTGATGTCAAATTAAGCTCCGTTTCTTCAATCACTTAGAAGAAAACCATCTGCTGATGCAGTGAGACCTCTTACGTTGCATTTATGCCAACTCTCCATTGAAGTCCAATTAAGCTCCGTTTCTTCATTTGTCAACCCAAGAAATAGTTACCCTTTCCTTTCGGCATCCAATCATCTTCATTAGTGGGATCCGGATCGGGAACATTCTTATATCCATGATATCTGCATACGTTAGTGAATACACATACAGATATATGGTGGTCGACATCACCCAAACACCAATCGACTAATAAAAGTCAATACAACATATCAATCAGATCATAAAAGGCATGGGATTATGTGTTCAACAAACTCTAATCATCTAATCCTAACAATCTTATCCTAGGCACCTAGTCCTTCAACATAGGTTAACATCATTTTTAATTAAGCATATTAGGATAATTAAGAAAGCCCGTTAGAAGATATAGATTTGAAAACATTCTCCCCCTCAATCAATGACTCTTTCTTTGAAAAGATTAAAAGCGCTGAAGTCATTGATTGAGTTTTCAATTTTTTACGAAAATTCTGAAACTGATAGATTTTAAAGCAACTCATTTACCACCATTTTGTTATAACAAATATTTTTCTGAAGAATTTTTGAAGGAAAAATATTTGAGTAGGAACAGCAGTCCTTCGACATACTTTCCTTATATTGTTTTAGGATAAGTGCACGAAATGTTTGAAAATTGGTTTAGCGCAACACTTTCCTTTCTTATGAAGAGCGGGTTGCTATCTGAAATAATAGCAAACCATGGTTTAAGCACGGGTTACAGTCTGAAGTAACTGCAAGCCATATTTTGAGACATGTTTTGGAAAATAATATTTACACCTCCTGCTCGAACTTCATCTATGGTCCCGTGCCATTATTGAATGACATTTCTAAGACCGCAGATGTTATCGATACCAGAAGACATGTCATGTGAAAACATATTTTTGGTCTTTTTCAAATTTTTTGATTTTTATGGGTTTTTGTAAGATTTATAATTTTCTATTTTCTTTTTGTTGGTTTTATAATTTTGTATTTTGTTTTTCTGATAAATATATACAAAGATAGAGAAGATGATATAGTTTGAGAGAATGATGATACGAGTACCGAGATAAGGATATCGAACAGCACGTCGTAGAAGATAGAAGTCATCATCTCTTAAACATTCACCACCAAAGCTTCCGAGGCTCTTGCATTGAAGAAAGAAATTGAACCATCTGAAAGTGAGACTTGGGCAGCTTCCCCCCAAACCGAAAATCTTTTAGCTGAGCAGATTCAAAGCTTTCTTTCAAGCTTCCATTAGCCAAGTGTACAAAGAAGCACACCATTATCGTCGATCCTGCTGCTCCTTTTAAGAATAATCACCATGATTCTTCGTTCGAGGTTATATCATCCAATAGAAGAACAGCATCGTATCATCCCACACATAAAACAATCTTCTCAAATTTCCTTTTCAACTAACGTCTGAAGCGATCCATTCCACAAGGTGTCAAAAGAACAATTCCCCCAAGTAGTTGAATTGATGCAGTCAGTCTCTTTGTATAATGTTCATGAACTCTCCCGAATACACATCATGAGGGTAATGAAGAACACCTCCCCAATGTTCACATCTTTCGTCCCTGATGATAGTGTATGAAGCTCAAGAATCTGAAGTACACCAATATCCAAGAGCTTTCCCGAATACACATCATGAGGGGAATGAAAACACCTCCCCATATTCACATTTTTCTTCCCTGATGATCGTGTATGAAGCTCAAGTATCCGAAGTATACCAATACACAAGGAATGAATAATCGATAACATTAAAGAAGCATGCCAAGTCACTGATTATCTCTGCGGGTGACAATCTCTGCGGATGTCAACTCTGGAATAAGTGATTATATCTCTGAATCACTGATTAAGCACTCAAGTGAAACAGCTGAGCATCCCCAATGTACACAATATCTCTCCCCTGATCATTGCGATACCATCGAAATCACCACACACTTGTGTACCTCTTTTATCTTCAGAAACTTTCTCTAACATCTCTTCCCCCACATAGTTAGAATAAACACTAAACGCCATGAGTCAAACCTTGAGTTTCTCTGCGGTAATGACATTTGTCTTCCCGGGATATCTTCAATCACTTTAAGTATTAAGTTCATCAAGTTTACTCGCCATGAGTCAAACCTTGATTTTCTCTGCGGTAATAACATTTGTCTTCCCGGGATATCTTCCATCACTTAGAAGTATTAAGTTCATCAAGTTTGCTCGCATTTAGATACGTGTCTCCTTCCCACTTGCTGGTTTTGATGCTTGAATCAAAGAACTCATTGTAAGCCTGTATACTAGAAATTTCTTGAGAAGAACACTTGAACTCTTGTGAGAATCAACTTCTTGAAGTACAGTGAGCAAGTCTAATTAGGGATTAAATATGGCATTTCACTCTCCCCCAATTAGTGCTCTCCCCTAAACCGACAATCTTTTAATAAGTGCCCAGAATAAGAAGAAGTCTTTTGATAATCAAATGCAACTCGTCTTTTAGTCTTCTAACATATAGCAGAAAATGTAGAACAGACTGTAGACTCGACCTTCTTCAAGATTGTGCAGTTGGGGAATAGAGTGTTAACATCTTCAACTCACACCAAAAAGCATCCCACCACAAAGCATCCCAATTAACTTACATCTTGCAAATCCCCTTAACTAAAATCCCTCCTAATCAAACAAGAACAGAAAGATGTTCATCAAGGAAATCAGCAATCAGGCCGCAACGAACACACAAGATGGTAACACCAAACTACCAATCACATCAAACAAGAACAGAGAGATTGTTCGGAATCATCATGTTGATGTATACGTGAAGCATTAACCGGAAGCACTTTGTCGATAAACTCATCAATCCGACTAAAGATGTCAACCAACGGCTCTAATAAGAAACTCCATGTAAAGATGATCCGATAGGAAGAAGCTCGGTTCTTACATGAGTTAGGAGCCGTAAGACCATAAATTCTCAGATGTCAACCAACCATGCAGAATTATCACACTTCTTCTCCCTCTCAAGAATTGCATATGGAGATGCCATTCTTGATTAAACAAGTGAGTATCTTCTAAATGTATTCTATTCACACTTCTCCCTCGCAAAATTAGCACATGATGTCGCCATCGTCATTATAGTTGAGCAAGTTGAATAAGAAAACAATTAACAGTAGCCCGGTTCACTTGATAATTGAAATCGCATGGAAAAAGCATGAAGCATGTTGATGAGAATGGTCATAATTGAGAAGATTTCTCTTCTTCCGAAGATAATGCGCACTGAAGCGTACACATTTCTTTTCTTTAGAGTACGAGGCATGAACTGTAGTGTTCATACGTCATCAGAAGATTTCTCTTCTTCAGAAGATAAAGTGCACTGAAACGTACACTTTTCTTTTCTTTAGAGAACGAGGCATGAACTGTTGTGTTCATACGTCATAATGATGAAGTGCGAGGCCTGAACTGATGTGAACAGACGTCATAAATCTCTCTCTTTTCATCTACTTTTGGCAAACTTATAATCAACCCCATTATCATTCAGTAGGCTCTTTGTCGTGGCAGCTGATGGATAAAACCCAATATGATGAATTTGACCCTGAAGTAAACTACCCCGAACTCGTGACTTAAACTTGCACATATGTAACAAAGAGCGGTGCCGATTTTCATTAGCATCTCTAAGTACTCTCTATGTACTCTATACTCTTCAACCAACCAACCATCAAGTATAAGACGTACATTACCTCTTGAAAATCCAAAATTGAATGTGACACTGAGCACTACAACGTAACTCCTTAAAGTGATAGTTATTTTGTAGTGGTAAGAGCCCAATTCCCCCAAGTGGTAAAAGAAAAGGTAAAAGACACCCAACAATAACTAGATTTCCAAGTCTTTGTTTTTGATAATAGGCTCGAACAAGGATCTTGAAGAATCTTCATCTATCCATCCCCGATACCTTCAGATACTAAGTACACTTGCCTGTGATATTTCACTTCAACCTCAAATAAATAATAGTGAATTAACCCCGTTGTCACATCTTCTGATTAAAAGCTCAAATCTAGCCTTCTTTGACGTTTTAAGTGAACTATGATAATGGTTTCATCCCGACCATGGTTAAAAGCACGTAACCCCGTAAAACCATGTAATAACCAAACAGCCATGACGAATATCCAAACACACATCCAATTCATGAAGTACACCCTTTTATCCCTTCTTCTAAACAGAAACCGTAGCACCAACATCAGAAAGGATCCCAACCTACACTTTCCTTTCTCTAGGATGGTTCCATCATTACGGGATTTTACAACTCTATGGTTTAAATCGAGAAATAGTTTCTTTCGCGGGATTTTACAAAACCAAGAATAAACCATAAGATAGATCCGGAAATGTACTTTACTAATACCAGGATGTTTCCATTGTTACGGGATTTTACAAGTCTATGATTTAAACCGAGAAATAGGTTCTTTCGCGGGATTTTACAAAATCAAGACAAAACCGTAAACAATGTCAGCTTGAATGTGTTATGACCACTTTGATTTCAGTGAATATATGTTTTAGGGGAATATGCAGCGGTTCATCAGCCGATCGATACCCAACATCAACAATATCATCAACCATCCAATAAACACTTTGGTAAACACATCATACACGCATTTGTCGGCTGTTGCTGTGACCACTTGGTGAATTAAACCCGATATGTCAAACTTGATCATGAAGTGAACTTCCCCAGATTTGTTACTTAAGCTTGTACTAATCCTTGTGAAGAAGAAACGGTGTACCCAATGTACAAAACCTCTTGACGTATCCTCAACTGCATGAGACACCAAAGTGATAGTTACGTTGTGGGTTAAGCGAGAAAGGAATCACAACCGTAACTAAATAGCCAAGTCTTTATCACCCTCAATAAACGCCCAAACAAGTCATCTTCGCGGAAGTGTAGAAAGAAAGAAGACGAAATAAGTAAATGCGCCCGGAAAACCTCACTTCAAATCCAAATGAGAAATATCGTACCAACAACCCTGTAGCCAGCCAAGTTCCAGTAACAATGTTACCAGCGACATAATTTTATCCGTGAAATTGTATGTACAAAAGTATCAAACCGAAAAACATAACACATTTCATCCTCAACTCGCATCAAGTCTCATTATCACACATCTCATCGTTAAATCTAATTGTCATCAATAATCATCCAATCTAAATCCATAAAGTTCGGTTCAATCCATTCATTAAACTTCAGATCCATTCAATAAAAAATCCACCATATGATCCAAATAAAATCACATCTGGTCCAACATATGGTCACAATGATCCGGATCCATTCCAATCTCACATGAATACTAAATGCAATTAGACCTTTCACATCTTCGCAAATCTCGCCAAGTCAACTCCAAATTGAGTGACCAACTTGAAAATCAATTTAAGTTCATTCACATAATAATGCCTATTCATACCCGTTCAAACTCAAATACCACCTTTAGTACTAATATTAGTACTAATTATAGCACTATATGAGCTTCGAATTAAGTTACCAGCTGATCCAAATCATAAATGCAATAATCCACACGCAGCCCATGAATCATTCGGTCAAGCCCATTAGAATCCAACCCAAATTCTGCCCTAATATTTGGTTATAAAAGCATACATAAAACTCAACCCTAATTCCCTAATATTTCTCCCAAAACCAAACCCTAATCACAAATAAAAACGCAGCCTCTCTTCTCCATGACAATCACAGAAAACAACTCCGCCTCTTCTTTCTATCAAGATGACCTCGCCACAGGGTTGGCTAGAAGAGTGGTTTTGGCCACGAGATCAAACCATATGAACAAGGTTAGAATCTGATCTATGACACGTTATCTTAATTAGATTAGTATGTTATACTTTAATAACGAATATGAGATTTGAGTTAACACAGTTGTTAATCTCACTTCCTTTAAATTTCGGATATTAGAACACCTTAATGATCAATGATGATTTCCTTGGGTTTTATATGAATCTGAAAATAGACTCTTTGAGAAGTCTTTAACCCATGAAAGGAAAACCTGAGATCTTTTCAAATATATATATGATGATTATTTTGAACCGAAACTCAGTAAGGTGTTAATATACTTGTTAAAGACCTTTATTGATTGTGTTCGGATAACCATGAAGCGAGACTTCATAAATAAGATTGATGATGACAATATATTTCTTGTGTGAAAGCCTCGAAAGAAACTCAAAAATCTTTTTATATTCTTTTTCTTTTGATCTTGATTCGGGTCAGTGATGCGACTTCTATTGTGGTTTCAATATTTTTGATACTTTGTTCCACACAAGAGATGGCTGAGATTTATTATTGGATATTGATGAATGAATTTTCTTGAAAATTGATGAATGTTGAATGAATCTGTTGATGTGTTGTGATAGTGTAGATGTAGAGTTAATGTTTGATTTAACAAGATGTAATATTTTGATGGTTTTGTTCCGAGATATGCTTACTGTGTAGATAGTCTTCGTTTACAAAACAATTTATCCAAAACAGATTCAACTGATTGGTTGAAGGAAGGGTTTGTTTAGACAGGACTGATGATGGTATTACACAACCTGAAGTCATGAGATGTGGTCAATGTGGTTTTGCATTGTGATATTGATTGGTCAAAACGTCCACATTCAAAACAGGTTAACAACTCGCTTTAATTCATCTTCAACCTTCTAAATTTCGGTCAAGTCGCATATGTTATCCACATAACTCGCTTTCAAGAAAGCAGTTTGTCAACTCGCATACGTTCTTGTACACACAACACGCATCATGACCCAACTCGCTTTTGACTTAGTTAACAACTCGCATTATGGTCAGTGAATCTGGACATAATGTCAGCAACTCGCTTGCTCTATAAAAACGTTTTAGCAACTCGCATTCAATAATGCAAGTAAGCAACTCGCATTCAAAAATGCGAGTTAAATGACTGACACAACTCGCTTTCCAGACATATAATATGGACAGATTATGCAACTCGCAACATTCATGACCAACTCGTAGTTGACTAAATAGTCAACTCGCATCATTTTTGCAAGTACCCAACTCGCATGTTAAGCAATGAATCTGGACAGAAAAGAATGACAAGTCGCTTAGAAGAAGCTGACCACAACTCGCTTTTAAAAAAAAACTCTTTACCAGATGCAAACTGTATTATCCAACTCGCTATCAGGAATTAACCACAACACGCATATATGAAAAAGTACCACAACTTGCAAACAGAAATCACATGAAAACAATCAACACCACGTCACTTTTAATACAGTACTAAAACTTGTACAAAAAAAAACATTTATGACCATGTCCAACATTCAATTAGTATCAAACTTCAAGACCATAAAACCAGATTTAATCATAGCATAAAAACAGTTTGTTAGTTTAAGAAAATGTGTCCACACCATACAATGAAACCGGTAAACAGATTCACCCATCATCACGACCACCAAACACAACAAACCGCAACCAACAAACCCATCAAACCGCATACAAAACTATACAAACCGTATCACAAGTTGCTCAAAAACCATGCGAATCATCAAGAACAACATAACCTGGCTCTGATACCAATTGAAGGATCGATATATTTATGTTGTTTAGATGATTCGGGTGGTCTAGGATGATGATAGTATATGAATGCCATGGTTAGAGAGATGAAGAGAGTAGAGAGGGAATTCTAGAGAGATAAACAAAAGTGTAAAAGGTTAGATTAGAACTTCCAACCCTCTACCTTGGAAGGTAGAGGGTATTTATAGGTTACAAACTAAATGACCTCCTGACAGCCTGTGGATCAGGTATACAGTGGGTAAAGACCTGTCCTTCCTCCACGGTGTTGCACTATACTAATCTACGCTACAAACTAACTAATTAACTATTGAACAACGTAAATAACTACAAATCTACGAGCTACCTTATGCTAGATAATATTTGGGGTGACCGACTCTTCACAATGGAATTTCCAATTCCTAACAATAAGAAATCTGGGAGAGAATTGTCTTCTCCTTTTATAACCTCAATTTGAAAATCAAAATTACTTAGGATAGCTTGCCATCTGGCAAAAATTTGTTTTGAAATTAAATTTTTAACATCTTTTTCTAAAATATATTTTGCTGAAGAACAATCAACTCTTAATAAAAAAGGTTTCATATATAAATCATCTTCAAATTTTTGGATATTTAAAACTATACTTAAAACTTCTTTTTTTAACTATAGAATAATTCTTTTGAGTATCGTTCCAAGATCCTGAGAAAAATCTTACTAACTGTTCTTTATCATTGTTTTTTAATTTTTGTTTTAGTATACCTCCATAACCGATATCACTTGCATCCATTTCTACTATAAGACTTGCTTCTGGATTTGGTATAGTTAGGCAAGGTAATTCTTTTATTTTATTTTTTATGTGTTTAATTACTTGGGTATGTTTTTCTGACCAAGGTTCAGGATTTTTCTTAAGTCTTTCATATAATGGTTTACATATACTTCCTAAATCTTTGAAGAAATCATGAATATAATTTAAACATCCTAAAAACCTTTGCAATTGTTTTTTATCTTTTTATTTCATCTGGAAATTTATTTGAAAATTGTAGACTTCTATCTATGGGTTTAATAGTTCCTTGGATTATATTATGACCTAAAAATCTTATCTCAGTTTGAAATAAAGTTATTTTAGTAGGAGAACTGCTAAACCATTTTTGTATACGAGGTCTGATGTAGTAGAAATATACCAAATATACGTGATACGCGAGAATCAACAAATCGACCCTTTAGGAAAAAAATCGACACGCAAAACCCTCGAATATACGATATGTGATACCGGGCAAGTGATTACCCGAGTCGTTTCCCAACGAGGAGTGAACTGACGGTGACGTTTTAGTTTGGGATTGGATGCTTGAATACAAATAATTTTAAATTTTGGAATTTTAAACTAAATGACGAGAATTTAAATAAGGCAAGTAAACTAAGCTAAAGCTACTACGGGAAATTAAAAACTAATCTAAGGCAACAATAAACGTAAAGGGAAACTTAAAATTAACTAAAGTGCAATAAAACGTAAAACGGGAATTTAAAGGAAAGCAATAAAACTACACTAAGGAAATCTACGGGAGTCCTAAAATTAATTTAAATACTAAGGGAAACTACGGGAAACTTAAAGCTAATTAAAAACGTAATTAACCTAATGAATACTAGTCTAAGACATCTAAAAAGGACTTGGGGGAGGGCTAATAAGCTGGAAAAAAAAGAGAAAAGAAAACTAATAAGCACTAAAATGGCTGCTAGCTTAAACTGGATTTATGTCATTAAGTAATTAATAAATGAAAAACTAACACGGGACTAGTACTAGCACAGATGGTAATTGAGTATGTTTGTGGAGCGTGGCAGTTTGGTTCAGGAGGTCTTGGGTTCAAGTCCCACCTCCTTCCCTTTTTGCAACTTATTTTATTTTTTTGATTTTTTTTACTTGAGAAAAAAGGTGCAAAGGCTGCTGCAGCGGTGAGTAAAAACAGCCCACTAGGGGCTTTATTTGCTTATAAATAAGCTATCAAACCATCCCAAGAACCTTAAATTAAGCTAAATAATTAAAACGTACATATCTAATAACCTAAAACCACAAATTAAATCTAATGGGGAGCTTTTAACAAGCTTTAAAGGGCTTGAAAAAGTGGTTGTTGGGGCTGCTAAAGTGCAGCAGCAGAACATGTACAAAAAGGGGCTAAAGTGGAGTTTTGGCAAGCTTAAACTAGCTAGGAAATAAGCACTCGAAGGCATATAAAAGCAAAAAATTATACTCTACACTAAAGATTAACTAAAGGAGCAAAAATCAATCATTAAAAGCACAAAAATAAGTTGAGAATTAGCCTTGAATAAGCTGTGTTGGACAGCTTAGTGAAAATGGACAAATAAAAAAAACTACTCCCAAAATAATTTTTACCAACTGAAAATTAAGGGCAACTTCAAAACATTGCATTAACACTTGAATAAAACCAATTTAATATCAAACATGGGTCAAAACATGGAATTTGACCCTTAAACTTGGATGTTCCAAACACCCCTTTAGGCAGAAAACTTGATTTTTTTGAAACTGTTTTTAGATGCCTAAACTTTAAAAACTGGTTTGTGACTTCTTTTAAACTAAAACTCGACCTAACTATGACAAATTTAACAGGAACTAAAACTTCTTTGGCAAAATTTCAGAACTTGAACAAAAAGTAAAAATAGCATAAACTTGAATAAGCTGGAATTAAAAAAAAAAAAAAAACAGAAAGTAAATTGCATTGAAATTAAAAAATTACAAGAAATTTAAATGACTGGAAAAGTAAAATGGTACTAGAATGTGAATTTCTAGACAAAGTTAAACTAAGCCTATCTCATTCTATTTATACAATGATGTCTAGGGTTTCTTCCAATCTGCTCTTGTGCTTTTCTTGTGAGGAGGAGAGGGCTTGTGCTTTTCTTGAGCAATCTCAGCCGTAGGATACCCTTGATGCCCAATCTAAATAATCTTGGCCACTTGATCTCATCTTGTCTTTAAGCAGGGGAAACGGATTGCCAACGTGGCTTGGTAACATGTGACAATGGTGTTGGAAGTGGTGAGATGAAAGGCACAAGAGGGAAAGTGATGGAGAGAGAGGTGGGAATCAGTTTGGCGCCAAGGATTTTACATGTTCTGGGTTTTTTTTGGTTTTGGGTAAAACTGGGTTTAAGGATAAAAAGGGTAGGGGAGGATGTAAGTAGTTAAGGTTTTTGTTGTATTATTATTTTTTTTGTATTTTGTTTTAAGTAAAAATGTATTTTTTTGTATTTTTGGTTAAAACTTTTTTTTTAGAGAGAAAAATATTTTTAATAAAAATTAGTTTTAATAAAAATAATTGTTGTAAATAAAAATGGTTAAAAATAAAAATAATTGTTTTTAGTGAAAAACGTTTTAAGGGTAAAAGTGGTAAATTGGGTTCGGGTAAAGGGTATTTCGGGTTTGTTTTTGTTTTCCCCACTCTCACTCCCAAAAATGTATCCCGGGCTCTGAAAATGTAGAAAATCCGCTTCCGGCTCCGTCTACAAAGCACGTTTTCCAATCCGAGCTCATTTCTGTCCGTTTTTGCCCTGTTTTTGATCCTTTGTACCTGAAACACATAAAAACACACTCCAAGGATATCTGCAGTATAAATGGTCATATTTCAGTGTTTTTAGACGTTTTTGTGGTCTTAGATGGGTAAAAATGATGAGTGAATAAGCACTCATCAAATCCCCCACACTATCAATTGCTAGTCCCTAGCAATCCGATCATATAAAGTAATGAAAGGATCAAAAATACCAAGAATACCCCGTTTCGACTTTTTATTCATTACGAAAAATTTAAGCTTGAACGATAATAAATAAAATGCTTGATTATCAAAAGATGGCATCACGGAACGGGATTCACGCAAAATGGGTGTCTCCAGGGAATTGTAATCGTCATCCTCTTTTTGATACTTTCAAACCAAGCTTAAACTTATTGTACAAACGTTTTTGTAAAATGCTAACACTAATCATACAAATAATCTATGTAAGTCGAGACTTAACTTTTTACTCCCGCAATTTATAAAATTTAAGTGATTGTGCTCATTTTCAAAAGTTTGATCATTAAAATCGACATTTGTTATGGTTGTTATCCACTTAACTAAAGTACTAACCAACCGGAAACGATGAAAGTCTAAGGATCGAAAGGGCCTCTTCCATGTAGCGGCTTTCTTCTCGGCACATCCCAAAACATCAGTTTTAAGTGACCGGGCTTTTGACACCTCACAGAGAATAGTACCGGAATTAGCGGGAATTCGATTCCAAAGATTTACTAAGCTACCGTTAAGTTAAAACTAAACCTAAATGGATTACAACCGACGATGATTTAGAAATTCAAGACTCAAAGGTGAGATCACTCCATGTAGCGACTTTCTTCTCAGCTTGTCCTTTTAAGGAGGCTAGGTTTTCACCCTCGAGAATAGTATCGAAGCTTTCGGGATCTTTGAAATAGAGGATTTCCAAATTACCGTCAAACTTTTAGACAACTTTGACGAATACGAGTTCAACTTCCGATTTAAATTTAAGAAAAAGCAAGTTTCGCACATTTATTCATAAGCAACATAGTACTTTTATTCACACAACTCATATCTTTCTTTTCTTTTTTTTTCATCTTTTTTTTCATTTTCAACTTTTTTTCACTTCTTTTCTTTTTCACCTTTTTTTTTTTCACATTCATTTTGACTTTAACTTTAAACTTGCAACTTTTGTATCATTCAAGCAACTTTCGATACTTTCATTTTGCACATTATTCAGATTTTAAGAAAGTATGCTTTCTCAGAAATTTAAATAAAAAGTTGAACTCGGACTCTAAATCAATTTTGCTTAAAAACTTTTTATTGTAACTAGACGATTTGAATGTTCAAAAGTTTGACAACGAGCACGTATTTTAGTCCAATTAGTGATCTTCTGGGGGAAAAAGCCATAGATTACTTATATAAGCTCTAAAGAGAACCAACTACTCCACGCTTAGCATTTTCATTTGCACAACGCGTAAAACCTTAGCCTAATGTTAATAGAGCAGCTAGATCAACACTCTAGCAGAGTCGGGATTCCCCTTGTTCTAGCCTAATCAAGACTAAACTACCATTAACACTGAAGCATCAATGCATTATTTTTGTGCAAAGCACTTCTTGTAAACGTAAATACTTGACTTAAAGCGATAAAAATTTTAAAATTTTTGGTCAAAACGGGGGTGCTAGGGTACTAGAAGGTACATAATGTGATCAAAATTCGCTTAGAATTCCCCCCCACACTTAGAATTGAATATTGCCCTCAATATTCAAAGTACCGGCCGTAGCCGAAACTATAGAACGGAAAAAGGTAATACTACTAGCCAAGTGTGGAAGCGAAATCTTTTTTCACAAAAAATGATTTATAAAGATATCCCTAGATAATCGTTAGCAAAAAGATCGGATATTGGGAATTGAAAGCAAAGCATCAATCATCACGATCTACGGATTCTGAAAACAGAGAGCAAACACACAACAAGCAAACAACAGTGGAGGAATTCCCCCCACACTTAGTGTTAGAAAAGAGAAAGAAGTCAGAAACATGGGTGGACACCCATGAAATGCTACTGTTTTTGTTAACCGAGTCGCTAGCTTGACTCGACCCCGAATTCATAGGTCCATGGGGAAGCAAATGTGGAATTCATAAATCATAATAATTCCAGGATCAAAGATTGTATCCTCATTCCCGAAGGAGTGAAGGATAGGAGAAGTCACATTAAATGTGAAGAAAGGAAGAAAGATACAGATGATATATGTTTCAAACACAAATGATTCCGTAGGAAGAAGGAGTTCATATTTGAAGAAAGGTTCTAGAAAAGCATTTTGATCACATTTAAAAAAATCATTTTCTCTTCCAACGAGTATCCCTGGTTTAAAAATTTTGTCTTCACAAGACGGCTCAATAGGATACTCGAAAGACATCTCATCGGTAAGGATAGAATTGTCATCACATGACGGAAGAGATAAGTCAGAAAACAGAGGTGGGACAAGTGGTGTGCTCTGAGAGCTAGCAATTTCCACCACTTCCGTGATGGTCTCTGTATCGGACTCAGACATTTCATCAAAAAGAGGATTTACTTCGCAAAAAGTATAGTCATCATTAAATTCAAAAAGTGGATTTGAGAAAATCCCGGAAGTAACCTCAGAAATGTCAAGAGATTCATCATGAAAAGGTAAATCATATTCATCATCGGATATATCCTCAGACTCACTTGGGATTGGGTCAAGGCTCTCAACACTAGACGATTCCGTTTCCGGAATAGTGCTAAGATGCTCGTCCCCCATTATGAGAGAGTCCTCGGGATTAACAATTTTCGGAGAAATATGATCATTGTTAAGACAAGCATCGACCTCTTCCGAAAGGAAATCACTTCTCTCAACCGGCGCGAGTGAAGGGGAAGAGTCGGAAATGATAAGCTCTGAAACGGGAGTGGGATTGCCACTCTGAGCATCATCATAAACGTCATCGACTTTATCGTAAACATATATAGCTCCTATGCTCTTCATATTCTCCTCCGCCAACAATTCTGCCATACTCTTTCCTTCTTTAACTTCCTCAATGGAAGTGGGATTGCCACTCGGAGTCGTATATTCCTCATCATAATCATCGTCGTCATCGTCATCATAATCGTACACGAGAGGTTTCCAATATTGGGAACTTACTCTAGCTGCTTGTTCTTCAGCTAGAAGTTCTCCATATGTTTTCTGACGAGACTCTTCTTGGGCACGTTCATTAACCAATTCTTTTAAATCTTTGAGTAAATCTAGAAAATTTTCGAGAAGTTCTTGAGGAATTTGAGGAGGTTGTGTTTGAATCGTTTGGTACTGTGGAGGTTGGTCATGATAAGAATAGTCATAATTGTTACAAGGATCATGCTCATAGACAAGTGGATTCCTTGTTTGACAATCAGCATTATAGTGCGGACCTCCACAATACTCACAACCATATGATTGTTGTGAGTGATTCGGTAAATTATGTGGATATTGGTCAAAACCAAAGTTTTGATTGTTACACGGAACCTGCTCATAGACAAGCGTATTCCCCGTTTGACACTCAAAACTCGAGTGAGGACCTCCACAATACTCACAAGAATATGTCTCCATCTCATAGTGTGGGGGTTGGTTAAGGAAATTGGTTGTTTCATTGTAAGGATTTTGGTCATAGACAAACCCGTTTCCCAAATTCACAATGCTACAACCGGGGCAATTTCCACCATTTTGAGGTCCACCGCACCATTGACAACCATATTGGTAAGATGAAGACATAATGAAGAATTAAATGGATAGAGGGTGAAAGAAATAGAATTATGCGATCGAGAGGATAACGAAGAATAGAATTAAACGATAAAAGAGGGTAAGAGAAATAGAATTAAACATATAAGAGGAATAAAGAAGAATATTTTTTGGTTTTGATAAATAAAAAACATAAAAGGGAAAATAAATTTTGAAAAGAAAAATATTTTTGGGTTTTTGGGCTTTTTGGAAAGCAAATAACTTCACGAGGAAGGTTGTTCAAGTCACTAATCGTCAAACTGTAACGAAATTGTCGCAACACAACCTCCCCGGCAGCGGCGCCAAAAATTGATGTAGTAGAAATATACCAAATATACGTGATACGCGAGAATCAACAAATCGACCCTTTAGGAAAAATATCGACACGCAAAACCCTCGAATATACGATATGTGATACCGGGCAAGTGATTACCCGAGTCGTTTCCCAACAAGGAGTGAACTGACGGTGACGTTTTAGTTTGGGATTGGATGCTTGAATACAAATAATTTTAAATTTTGGAATTTTAAACTAAATGACGAGAATTTAAATAAGGCAAGTAAACTAAGCTAAAGCTACTACGGGAAATTAAAAACTAATCTAAGGCAACAATAAACGTAAAGGGAAACTTAAAATTAACTAAAGTGCAATAAAACGTAAAACGGGAATTTAAAGGAAAGCAATAAAACTACACTAAGGAAATCTACGGGAGTCCTAAAATTAATCTAAAATACTAAGGGAAACTACGGGAAACTTAAAGCTAATTAAAAACGTAATTAACCTAATGAATACTAGTCTAAGACATCTAAAAAGGACTTGGGGGAGGGCTAATAAGCTGGAAAAAAAAAGAGAAAAGAAAACTAATAAGCACTAAAATGGATGCTAGCTTAAACTGGCTTTATGTCATTAAGTAACTAATAAATTAAAACACAACACGAGACTAGTACTAGCATAGATGGTAATTGATTGGGTTTGTGGTGCGTGGCAATTTGGTGCAGGAGGTCTTGGGTTCAAGTCCCACCTCCTTCCCTTTTTGCTACTTATTTATTGTTTTTTGATTTTTTTTTGCTACTTAAGAAAAAAGGTGCAAAGGCTGCTGCAGCGGTGAGTAAAAACAGCCCACTAGGGGCTTTATTTGCTTATAAATAAGCTATCAAACCATCCCAAGAACCTTAAATTAAGCTAAATAATTAAAACCTACATATCTAATAACCTAAAACCACAAATTAAATCTAATGGGGAGCTTTTAACAAGCTTTAAAGGGCTTGAAAAAGTGGTACATTAGAAATGCTTAAGTCAGCAGAGAACATGTACAAAAAGGGGCTAAAGTGGAGTTTTGGCAAGCTTAAACTAGCTAGGAAATAAGCACTCGAAGGCATATAAAAGCAAAAAATTATACTCTACACTAAAGATTAACTAAAGGAGCAAAAATCAATCATTAAAAGCATAAAAATAAGTTGAGAATTAGCCTTGAATAAGCTGTGTTGGACAGCTTAGTGAAAATGGACAAATAAAAAAAACTACTCCCAAAATAATTTTTACCAACTGAAAATTAAGGGCAACTTCAAAACATTGCATTAACACTTGAATAAAACCAATTTAATATCAAACATGGGTCAAAACATGGAATTTGACCCATAAACTTGGATGTTCCAAACACCCCTTTAGGCAGAAAACTTGATTTTTTTGAAACTGTTTTTAGATGCCTAAACTTTAAAAACTGGTTTGTGACTTCTTTTAAACTAAAACTCGACTTAACTATGACAAATTTAACAGGAACTAAAACTTCTTTGGCAAAATTTCAGAACTTGAACAAAAAGTAAAAATAGCATAAACTTGAATAAGCTGGAATTAAAAAAAACAGAAAGTAAATTGCATTGAAATTAAAAAATTACAAGAAATTTAAATGACTGGAAAAGTAAAATGGTACTAGAATGTGAATTTCTAGACAAAGTTAAACTAAGCCTATCTCATTCTATTTATACAATGATGTCTAGGGTTTCTTCCAATCTGCTCTTGTGCTTTTCTTGTGAGGAGGAGAGGGCTTGTGCTTTTCTTGAGCAATCTCAGCCGTAGGATACCCTTGATGCCCAATCCAAATAATCTTGGCCACTTGATCTCATCTTGTCTTTAAGCAGGGGAAACAGATTGCCAACGTGGCTTGGTAACATGTGACAATGGTGTTGGAAGTGGTGAGATGAGAGGGACAAGAGGGAAAGTGATGGAGAGAGAGGTGGGAATCAGTTTGGCGCCAAGGATTTTACATGTTCTGGGTTTTTTTCGGTTTTGGGTAAAACTGGGTTTAAGGATAAAAAGGGTAGGGGAGGATGTAAGTAGTTAAGGTTTTTGTTGTATTATTATTTTTTTTTGTATTTTGTTTTAAGTAAAAATGTATTTTTTTGTATTTTTGGTAAAAACTTTTTTTTTTTTTTTTTTTTTTTAGAGAGAAAAATATTTTTAATAAAAATTAGTTTTAATAAAAATAATTGTTGTAAATAAAAATGGTTAAAAATAAAAATAATTGTTTTTAGTGAAAAACGTTTTAAGGGTAAAAGTGGTAAATTGGGTTCGGGTAAAGGGTATTTCGGGTTTGTTTTTGTTTTCCCCACTCTCACTCCCAAAAATGTATCCCGGGCTCTGAAAATGTAGAAAATCCGCTTCCGGCTTCGTCTACAAAGCACGTTTTCCAATCCGAGCTCATTTCTGTCCGTTTTTGCCCTGTTTTCGATCCTTTGTACCTGAAACACATAAAAAAACACTCCAAGGATATCTGCAGTATAAATGGTCATATTTCAGTGTTTTTAGACGTTTTTGTGGTCTTAGATGGGTAAAAATGATGAGTGAATAAGCACTCATCAAGGTCATAAAATATATTTAAACGTTTAAAATGCTGATCTATATTTTTAGAAAATATTAGAATATCATCAATATATACTATAGCAAAACTACTTATAGGAATAATTATATCATTCATTATATTTTGGAATTCTGAAGGAGCATTTTTTAAACCAAAAGGCATGACGTTCCATTCGTAATGACCAAAAGGAACATTAAATCCTGTTTTATATCTATCTCTTTCATTTATTTGTATTTGCCAAAATCCTGATTTCATATCAAATTTAGAAAATATTTTTGAATCATATAATCTTTTTAATAAATCTCTTTTATTTGGAATAGGGTATCTAATCCATTTTAGTACTTTATTTAATGGTTTATAATTTATAACTAATCTTGGTGCTCCTCTTTCTATTTCAGCGCTATTCATAACATAAAAGGCTGAACAAGACCAAGGAGACTTTGAAGGTCTTATAAGATTTTTATCTAATAAATCTTGTATTTCTTTTCTACAATGTTGTACTAATTCTTGAGACATATGTATAGATTTCGATTTAGTAGGAATATCTTTTTCATTAAACTCTTTTATATAAGGTAAACTAACAATATGTTGTTTTCTTTTCCAAAAAGCATTTGGTATAGTTGCACATACATTATTTTTAAATTTTTCTTCTAATTGTTTTATTTTATTCTTTATAATATTATCTTGTAATTGATTTTCTATTCTTTTATCATTTATTTCATTTATCAAATATTTTATATGTTTCTTTTTATTATCAATAATGTTTATTTCTTTAGTTATCATTGGTATAGCAAAGGGAAATAATATCTTTTTTTCTAAAATTTTTGTAGTTAAACCTTTTTCATTTACTTTGAATGGGTATAATTGTGTTATAAATGGTTGTCCTAAGATTAATTGAGAACCCATATTTTTAACTAGTATTAAATTTGTTTTATAACAATAATTATTATTACAAATATGAACATTTGATCATTTATATCCTATTTTTAATTTATCTCCAGTAACTCCAGATAACCTTTGTGATGACTTTTCATAATATTTAACTGGAACTAATCCTTCTTGTATACAATTTAAATCTGCTCCAGAATCAACTAAAGCAATTAGTGATAATTTATAATCATTATTTATTACAATATTTATTTTAATATACCATCTTTGTGTGCTAATACTTTGTATATTATTAATAACTAAATTATTAGATGTTCCCGTATATTTATTATTAATTTCTTTTTCCTTTTCTTTACTTGTTTCTAATATATTCATTCTTTGTTTTATGATGGTTATTTCTGCTTTTATAGTTTTTATTTCTTCTTGTAGTTCTGGAATTGTTATAGGTTTGGGTTTTTCATTGAATCTTTTAAATATTTCCATAAGATTATAATCTCGTGTTTCTTCTATAGTATTGTTTTCTTTTAATTTATCTAAATATATTCTTTTTACTTCTTTGTCTTCTATCTTTTCCATTAATTCTATTAATATTTTAATTTCTTCACTATCATTAGTTATAGCATTTATTTTATATTCACAAACGCAATTACCTAAACATTCACATTCTTCTTATTCATTACTACTACTTGATTCGTTTTCTACTATATTTAAATCGTCTTCTTCATAATCAGATATATCAGATTCACTGGTTTCTTCGTTTATCAACACTTTAAGAACTTGTTCTTTGTATTCGTCTGGTATATTTAATTCATTTATTTTCTTTTTAGTATAACAATTTTTAGATATATAACCAGGTTTTCCGCATTTAAAACATGTAATTGTATCTTTACTATAGTTATACTTCTTTCTCTTATTTTTATATTTGTTGTACTTTTCTTTCTTATTATCTTGTATATAATTTCTTTTAGTTTTTTCAAACCTTTTATATCTTTTTTTCTTTTCTATATTTTTTATTGCTGGATGATGGCAACTTTAAATATTCATATCCATATTGCTCACAAAAGTTTCCTAGTTCATTTGTATTATTAATACCTTCTCTTTTAATTTTAGCTTTTAATTTCAAATCTGAGCATATAGCTAAACCTTCTTGATTAACATAATTTATAATTTCTCCATAAGTTAGTTCTCTATATGGTATAGAATTACTAAATTCAATATTTAATTTATTTCTTATTATTTCTGCAAATAATTTAGGTAATCCTGCAATAAATCTTTCTTTCCAATATGCTTCTTTACAATCAGACCTAAGCATTACTTTTGATAAAAATACATCTTTATACCATCTAAAATCTTGTAATTTTCTACAATTTAGATTTAATAAAATAGCAGCACTTCTATCTTGATAGGCTGATGGATTTCCTACAAAATTCTTTAGTATAGCAAAAATTAAAGTACTAACTGAGTCATTCATTTCTATAGGGATTTGTTGATTATTTTCTGTTTTTATAATAGTCTTTTTAGCATTATAAATTATTTGTTTTTCTTCTTCTGAAACATACATTTCCCACCATCCTTTTAGACCTCCTGTAAATCCACTTATTAATGCTTTAAAAACTCTTTGTTCATCATCTTTATTATGTGATTTGTAAGCATTAGATGCCATAGTCATTTCTTGTAAAAGGTTTATAATTTGATATTCTGAACATCCATCTATATTCCATTCATATATACAACTTCCATCATATCTAGATTGTACTAAAGTATGACGTTCTTCATATTGTAGATCTGGTGGTGTAGGTCTTGGATAATAATTTCGTGTTTCTGGTTTTGGTGTATAAAAATTGTTCTTTACTTTATTTATTTTAAAATCAAATTGTTCTTCTAATTCGATATATTATCTTCGGATCCTTTTGTTAATAACATTTATTTTTTCATTAGATATATTTAAATTTGCTAATTTATTTTCAATTTCTCTTAATATAGAATCTTGTTTCCCCAAATTAATAGTTGTATCTATATTATATGGTATAAATAAAGGATTTTCTTTAATATTTTCTTTAGTTTTAGATGTACTGGCTTCTTTAGACATATTTGCTTCTTTGTTGTTTTCCATTCGGTCTAGTTGTTGTCCTATAGTATTTAACATCTCATTTGTATGATTATTTTGATATATTATTGTTGATAATGATTTTTTATCATCATTATTATGCTTAGCTAAAGGTTGTTCTATATATTCTTCATTATCTTTTTTAATTATAACATTTTTGTATGGAGGATGTTGACTTATTATTGGATTATTTGATTTTGGATCGTAATATACTTTATTAATATCATCTGTAGTAACCTCTATTTTTTCTATAAAAGGGAAATCTATTTTTTGTTCTATACTGTATAAATGAAACCATGTAAAAAAGGGAATATTTACTTTATTATCAATAATATATGATTGCCATTCTAAATTATGTAACATTCTTTTTCTTTTATCAAACTTTAAATAATACCATATTAATTTTTCATTGTTATAATTATTAAACATTTCATCTTTTAGAAATTTTATTTCCATTTTAAAAGGAATATTATTTATTTCTTCCATTTTAATGAATTAATCTTTTTAATTGTTCTAGTTTTTCTTTTAAGTGAAGATTTTGTAAAATTAAACTTACTATCATATCTTTATGTGCTTTTTTACTAATAATATTTTCTCCTGTAAATAATTCTTCTTTAAATATTTTTACTGATTTATTATTTCTTAAAATAGATTCTTGATAATGCACAATTTGTTTTTTAAGTTCGTATTGATATAAGCTCATCTTTATTTTAAGAAATAATTAATTTTGATCTTACAACTCTTATCATACTTTGGTTTATTTTTAATTGATCTTGTAAATTTTTAATACTCCAATCAATATCATATACTTGATATCTTCGAAATACTTTTAAATTTACATATTTTGCTCCTTGTTTAGTCATATTTTTAACGTAATTTATTTCTAATCTTATAGATCTTTCTTGTTTATATAGGTTTTTTAGATGATTAATATACTCTTGGTTTTTATTATTTTTGAATTGTAATTTTGTATCACTCATAGTTTTCTCTATAATATTCGACTTCAGATTTAGTTGGTTGATCACTAAGATCGCTAAAATCATCATTTATATTATCGTCTTCATATAAAGGTTTAGGAACAGATGCACTAAAATCTACTCCTTTCATTTTCATAGATTGTGTTCTTCTCAAATTCGAAATATTATTATATGTAGATGGAATATGAACTGAATGTCTAGCTGAACTTATTCTGTTATTTTCAAAAATTATATCAATATTTCCATTAGAGTAATCTATAATATTATTTACTTGAGTATTTATTTCTAAAGGCTTTGGTTCAATTATTTCTTTAAAATTCCACGTTTGATTTTTAATAATTTCATCCCATTTTATCCTTTTTGGAACAGTTATATTAGAGTTTTGAAAATTAGATTCTATAAGCAAAGTTTCATTAACTGATTTTTCTTTTTTATATTTTGGTTCTATAGTAGTGGTCATAGTTTTATAATATACTCTATATATTAAAACTAATTGATCAGATCCTTCTTTTATTTCAATTTCTTTTAACTGTAAATTTAGAGTTAATACATCTAATATATTTTTATCAAATAAGCATACTGTATAATCAGGGTAAGCTTGAAAATATATTGGACCATTACATATATTAGATTCTCCTAAGGCTAATAATGATTGATTAAAATTTGTTAATCTAGCATCTCTTAATATAACACATATTGGAGCATTGATTCCTAATCTTGTCATAGGTTTTATTGCTACTTGAATCATTCCTATATGTAAAAATTTATAATTTTTTCCATGTTCATGTATAGCTTTTGAAGAGAATAATTTTATTTCTTGTTGGTTTTTTAATAAGGGTATAGTTTTTTCTGTAGTTTTAATGGAATAACTTTGAAACCAATCAAAAGAACCTTGTTTATATAAAGTTATAATTTCTACTCTAGGTATATTCCAATTATGTAAACTAGTTTCTATATTAGCTATTGATACTTCTACAGAATTAGATAGATCCTGTTCATCATCAATATCAGAAGAAATACTACTCTTTTGATTTAGTAATAATCTTGAAATCTTATTCATAATGATTATTAAAATTTTTCTTTTGATAAATTTCAATAGAGTAGGTTTTATATTACCTGAATACATGAATCTCCGGGAACACCCCCATATCGTCGTGGTACGGCAGTCTGACTCCCAATGTTGCTGCTAATTCCAACCGACTGATCGACAGGGCTTACCAACGCAGTTATGTATTCATTTAATATACAACTTATTCTACGTCGTTTATCAGAATAAATTTGAATATTATTATTACTATTATTATTACTATTATTATTACTACTATTACTACTACTATTATTACTACTATTATTACTATTACTATTATTATTACTATTATTATTACTATTATTATTATTACTATTATACCCTCTACCTTCCAAGGTAGAGGGTTGGACCTTTCTCATTCTTAATCTAACCTTCTATGTTTTCTTTCATTTTCTCTCTCTAGAAAGGATCCCACTTTCTCTCTCTAAACTCTATACTATTTGATCCATTGTTGAGCTTATTTGTGTGTTTATGAAATCAAATATGTTACAAATGGTATCAAGAGCCATGGTTTGATCATCTATCACATGTTCTTGGATTTCTAGTGGTTTTTAGATGGTTTTTGAGGTTGAAAAAGTTTAGTGGTTTTTGCATCATTTGGATCAATTCTAGTGTTAAAGCTTGGATTTTGATTGTACTTTTGTGTTTAGGATCATCATAAGTGTTTAGGTTTTGATTTGGAAGGCTTGAATCATCGTGGTTGGGTTGTTTTTAGATTGAAAATTGGTGTTTTTGAGATTTTCTTGCTAGCGACTTGAGTCACGGATTTTTATTCTTGGTAGCGACTTGCTTTGTAAGTTTGAAGTGACTTGTAGTTGAAGTGGTAGCGATTTGAGCTTAACGACTTGTCTATTGAGACAAGCCGACAAATAGTACAAGTTAGTGGATTCTCCACTACGGCTAGCGACTTGGTGAGGTTAGCGACTTGCTTCAGAAATTGTTAGCGAGTTGTAGTGTAAATTGTTAGCGACTTGATACTAGCGACTTGGACACTTAGCGAGTTATTCTTTAGCGACTTGTCTGCTTAGCGATTTGGTGTTAGCGACTTGGACCTTAGCGAGTTGCTCTTTAGCGACTTGACTGTGTAGCGACTTGGTCTTAGCGACTTGGTTCAAGAATTCTTAGCGACTTGTTGACTTTTCCCGACAAAACTTCAAACGGCTATAACTTTTGATCCGTAACTTCGTTTTCAGCGTTCTACCCATCAAAACGACCATGAGAATGAGGAGAATGGCACGCCGAATGAACTATTCGAGGCCTAAATCCGCTCCGAACAGAAGTTATTGAGGTATTTATGTTTTTAAACCTAAATTTCTTTGAAAACTAGCGGACCTTGATAGATCTTGAGCTTCGTAGATCGTTAGTATTGCTTGTGTAATCACAAACAAACTAAAAGAAAATCTCTACAACTTGTATTCTTTAGCGGAATATAAACACAAGTATAAAACACAGATAACTAAGAACTCTTTGATCCTCTATGGATCGTTATATTAATAATTTGTAAACGTCTAATCAATAATTCATTCTATTGTGTTCCTTTTATAGACAAGGAACCCTAACTTCTTCTCTAAGAAACGTAAAACTAAATAAGATATACACAATCACTTCCTAATAAAGCTCATGCATATCCTAACTAACTATAGAAAATACGGAATAACTATATCCGCAGAAACAAACTAATAAATATATAACTTCAGCAGAACTATGTCTTCAGCATAATCCATAAACTTCAGTAGAATCCATTCAGCATAATTCATACTTCACATAATTCCCAACAATTTCTCCGTAAAAACGAGAATAAACCAATCCAAATCTCAACCAAACAACATCTCTGCTAATCCTACAAACAATCATAAGTCCTCACACACAATTATCTATCATTGTGACAATCCATCAGTCATCTTAACACGTTCCATTGGTCATTGCTTAACGGTTTGGTCTTGATTTTAGTAAAATCCCGCGAAAGATTCTATTTCTCGGTTTAAATCATAGACTTGTAAAATCCCGTGGATTCATCAACATCATGTCTTACACTCCTGATTCAGTGATTTCAGAAGTACTCAAACTGTATGATGCTGTAGACAACCATGAGAATATTAGCTATACTGAACGGTTACAAATGATGGAATCAATCAATGATGATTTGAGTTCTTCATGCTCCGAGTCCAATGAGAGAGAATTGCACCAGTTTTGGCTACAAAATGCCATGCTAATGGAAAGTAACATTGAACCTTATCAGTTACTTCACTCTCACCTCGTACAACTTTTATCCACAATTAGGGATCGAACATGTCGTGCCATCTTCCGTCAGGATTTACCTACACTGACTAGAAACTTGTTGTTGAACTTAGAACAATTGGAACAACAACTTGATAAGGAAAAGGTTCAAAAGGATAGTTCCAGTGCTGCAGTTCAGGTGATCCATAAACAATTTCAGTCAGTCATCAGTGGGGAATTTACATCAGATTATGATCAAGACATGACTGAAGTGTCTTTCAAGAAACACATTGGAATGGAAATTAGCATGTTCATAGAGACACTTATCCATCTCATGGATAATGTGGAGAAGTATATGGAGGAAGCTACTCAGATAGATGAAAAAGTGGATGAGTGTCTGGTGCAGTTAAGAGATTGTTGTGATAAGTTGGGTAATGTATCTGTTGAAGAATCGGGTGTTGCTGAATGCAGAATGTCAGAGACAACAAATAATGATGAGTCAGGTAAAGCACCAGATGATGGATCAGTTGACACTGAATACAGAGGCTCAGAGATATATAAGCTTGACACAGCCAGCGGTCTAGTGACTCTTGTTACACATGATGTGGATGCAGATATCAGACCAGAAATAGAGCAGGTATCATGTGATGAGGTACCCTTAACTGTTCAACATAGTGCATCTGCTAATGTACCTAAACGTCTTGATCTTATTGCTGATCATGATTCTGATAAATGTTCCTTGGTTGAGGCTGAGTCTAATAATTTCAAAACAAATGATATGGTTGACAAAAAGGCTTTTGATGAACTTTCAAACAAATTCTCAAAACTTGAAAAACATTGCATTTCACTTGAAATTGCAATACAGAGTAAAGAAGAAAGTTTTTAACTTAACAAACCATGTAAAAATCCGGAACTTCCTGAATTCCGTGAACTTTTGAAATTAACACTTTGAAAGCTCAGCTTCAAGACAAAGAGTCAATTATCAACAATTTGAAGAAACATATTTCTAATATGCATGTGAAAAGTAATTTGGTTACAAGTAATTCAGATGTTAATACTATTGATGATATTCAAATGAGAAATGATGAATTAGCGGTTTGTGTGGCCAAATTACTAAAGGAAAATGAGTCTTTGAGAAAGCATCACATAGAACTAAGTGACTCTGTCAAAGAAGCTAGAACTAAGTCAATAGAACAAACAAACTCTTTGATAGTAAAAATTGATGATCTCAAAGCTCAACTTCAGGAAAAGAGTTTCGCCATTGTTGCTTTAAAAAATGAGCTCAAAAACAATAGGGAATAGTGTGAACACTAAGTTTGCAAAACCATCAATCTTGGGGAAACCAGGTATTAGACAACCGAATGCGTTTAGATCTGAACGACCAAAATTTTCAAAAACGTGGTTTGCCCCCCAAGTTGATGCGAAACAAGTTTTGACAAAACCAGTCACTTTACCTCACTTGCCTAGCAAAATTGATATGAATGACTTGTATAAGAACTCGTATCTAGAAATGGCTAGAAAGAAGGCAGAGAATCGCAAAGACGGAATTTTAGGTGCAAGACCTAGGGTGATGAATTCTTCGAGATTTCAAGGCACTGCTAGTAGTTCTAAACCATTACCTAGGAACACTAATCTAAAGACTAGGAATTGGCTTAAATCTAAGAGTAGTTGCATTTCGATTAAAGCTATTCCCATAGTAGATCACTCTAAAAATCCGATCTATTTCTGAATCCAAACAAGCTGTTTGCTTAAAGTGTCTGAAATGTATCTTTAATGCTAATCATGATAAATGTCTCACAAAATCCCTGAAGAAAGTAAATGCTCATGCAATGGTACAACCTGTTAAGTCTAGGATTCACACTAAGTCATCCACAGTGCATATGAAGCAAATGAAACCAATATCTTCGCCTAGATGGTTACCAACTGCTAAATCTTTGGAAACTAGGAATAAGGATAAGTCTTCCACTATGCATAAGAAGCCTAACAATCCTAGACCTTGCCATAAGTGGATACCATCTGGTAGAATTTTTAAGGATGCTGGACTTAGGTGGATACCTACAGGAAAATTTGTTTACCGATGGCAAAATCAAGGTTGACTGTGAAACCCCAAAGGATTTGGATACTGATGTCACTAACCAAAATATATGCAATCAAGTTTGTAATATTAGTGCAAGTAGTCCTTACTCAGTTGCGGATACTTCGATCCTTCAATACATGGACTGGCTTAAAGTATGGATAACAAAAGGATTGATATCTCATAACTCACGGGTTCAAATTACTCAACATTGATATTCAATCTCCTATGACGTCTGTTTACATCATTTCAGGCCTCGTACTTCATCATTATGGTGTCTGCAGATAACACTTCAGGCCCCGTTCTTCAAAGAAAAGAAAGGTGTATGCTTCAGTGCGCTTTATCTTCATAAGAAGAGAAATCTTCATTTTTATGACCATTGTCATCGACATTCTTCATCAACAAGCTTTATACTTCTCCCATTCTCATTCAGTCATCAAGTGGATCTACGTTCATTGGTGTATATTCTTATTCAATTGTTAAATCAAAAATGGCAACTTCGGATGCAATTTTTGAGGGGGATAAGTGTGAATATACTACATGATGATGGAGGTTTGAATAATGGTCATACGAATTAATGTTTAAATATTCATATCCATATTGCTCACAAAAGTTTCCTAGTTCATTTGTATTATTAATACCTTCTCTTTTAATTTTAGCTTTTAATTTCAAATCTGAGCATATAGCTAAACCTTCTTGATTAACATAATTTATAATTTCTCCATAAGTTAGTTCTCTATATGGTATAGAATTACTAAATTCAATATTTAATTTATTTCTTATTATTTCTGCAAATAATTTAGGTAATCCTGCAATAAATCTTTCTTTCCAATATGCTTCTTTACAATCAGACCTAAGCATTACTTTTGATAAAAATACATCTTTATACCATCTAAAATCTTGTAATTTTCTACAATTTAGATTTAATAAAATAGCAGCACTTCTATCTTGATAGGCTGATGGATTTCCTACAAAATTCTTAAGTATAGCAAAAATTAAAGTACTAACTGAGTCATTCATTTCTGTTGGGATTTGTTGATTATTTTCTTTTTTTATAATAGTCTTTTTATCATTATAAATTATTTGTTTTTCTTCTTCTGAAACATACATATCCCACCATCCTTTTATACCTCCTGTAAATCCACTTATTAATGCTTTAAAAACTCTTTGTTCATCATCTTTATTATGTGATTTGTAAGCATTAGATGCCATAGCCATTTCTTGTAAAAGGTTTATAATTTGATATTCTGAACATCCATCTATATTCCATTCATATATACAACTTCCATCATATCTAGATTGTACTAAAGTATGACGTTCTTCATATTGTAGATCTGGTGGTGTAGGTCTTGGATAATAATTTCGTGTTTCTGGTTTTGGTGTATAAAAATTGTTCTTTACTTTATTTATTTTAAAATCAAATTGTTCTTCTAATTCTGATATATTATCTTCTGGATCCTTTTGTTAATAACATTTATTTTTTCATTAGATATATTTAAATTTGCTAATTTATTTTCAATTTCTCTTAATATAGAATCTTGTTTCCCCAAATTAATAGTTGTATCTATATTATATGGTATAAATAAAGGATTTTCTTCAATATTTTCTTTAGTTTTAGATGTACTGGCTTCTTTAGACATATTTGCTTCTTTGTTGTTTTCCATTCGGTCTAGTTGTTGTCCTATAGTATTTAACATCTCATTTGTATGATTATTTTGATATATTATTGTTGATAATGATTTTTTATCATCATTATTATGCTTAGCTAAAGGTTGTCCTATATATTCTTCATTATCTTTTTTAATTATAACATTTTTGCATGGAGGATGTTGACTTATTATTGGATTATTTGATTTTGGATCGTAATATACTTTATTAATATCATCTGTAGTAACCTCTATTTTTTCTATAAAATGGAAATCTATTTTTTGTTCTATACTGTATAAATGAAACCATGTAAAAAAGGGAATGTTTACTTCATTATCAATAATATATGATTGCCATTCTAAATTATGTAACATTCTTTTTCTTTCATCAAACTTTAAATAATACCATATTAATTTTTCATTGTTATAATTATTAAACATTTCATCTTTTAGAAATTTTATTTCCATTTTAAAAGGAATATTATTTATTTCTTCCATTTTAATGAATTAATCTTTTTAATTGTTCTAGTTTTTCTTTTAAGTGAAGATTTTGTAAAATTAAACTTACTATCATATCTTTATGTGCTTTTTTACTAATAATATTTTCTCCTGTAAATAATTCTTCTTTAAATATTTTTACTGATTTATTATTTCTTAAAATAGATTCTTGATAATGCACAATTTGTTTTTTAAGTTCGTATTGATATAAGCTCATCTTTATTTTAAGAAATAATTAATTTTGATCTTACAACTCTTATCATACTTTGATTTATTTTTAATTGATCTTGTAAATTTTTAATACTCCAATCAATATCATATACTTGATATCTTCGAAATACTTTTAAATTTACATATTTTGCTCCCTGTTTAATCATATTTTTAACGTAATTTATTTCTAATCTTATAGATCTTTCTTGTTTATATAGGTTTTTTAGATGATTAATATATTCTTGATTTTTATTATTTTTGAATTGTAATTTTGTATCACTCATAGTTTTCTCTATAATATTCGACTTCAGATTTAGTTGGTTGATCACTAAGATCGCTAAAATCATCATTTATATTATCGTCTTCATATAAAGGTTTAGGAACAGATGCACTAAAATCTACTCTTTTCATTTTCATAGATTGTGTTCTTCTCAAATTCGAAATATTATTATATGTAGATGGAATATGAACTGAATGTCTAGCTGAACTTATTCTGTTATTTTCAAAAATTATATCAATATTTCCATTAGAGTAATCTATAATATTATTTACTTGAGTATTTATTTCTAAAGGCTTTGGTTCAATTATTTCTTTAAAATTCCACGTTTGATTTTTAATAATTTCATCCCATTTTATCCTTTTTGGAACAGTTATATTAGAGTTTTGAAAATTAGATTCTATAAGCAAAGTTTCATTAACTGATTTTTCTTTTTTATATTTTGGTTCTATAGTAGTGGTCATAGTTTTATAATATACTCTATATATTAAAACTAATTGATCAGATCCTTCTTTTATTTCAATTTCTTTTAACTGTAAATTTAGAGTTAATACATCTAATATATTTTTATCAAATAAGCATACTGTATAATCAGGGTAAGCTTGAAAATATATTGGACCATTACATATATTAGATTCTCCTAAGGCTAATAATGATTGATTAAAATTTGTTAATCTAGCATCTCTTAATATAACACATATTGGAGCATTGATTCCTAATCTTGTCATAGGTTTTATTGCTACTTGAATCATTCCTATATGTAAAAATTTATAATTTTTTCCATGTTCATGTATAGCTTTTGAAGAGAATAATTTTATTTCTTGTTGGTTTTTTAATAAGGGTATAGTTTTTTCTGTAGTTTTAATGGAATAACTTTGAAACCAATCAAAAGAACCTTGTTTATATAAAGTTATAATTTCTACTCTAGGTATATTCCAATTATGTAAACTAGTTTCTATATTAGCTATTGATACTTCTACAGAATTAGATAGATCATGTTCATCATCAATATCAGAAGAAGTACTACCCTTCTGATTTAGTAATAGTCTTGAAATCTTATTCATAATGATTATTAAAATTTTTCTTTTGATAAATTTCAATAGAGTAAGTTTTATATTACCTGAATACATGAATCTCCGGGAACACCCCCATATCGTCGTGGTACGGCAGTCTGACTCCCAATGTTGCTGCTAATTCCAACCGACTGATCGACAGGGCTTACCAACGCAGTTATGTATTCATTTAATATACAACTTATTCTACGTCGTTTATCGGAATAAATTTTAATATTATTATTACTATTATTATTACTATTATTATTACTACTATTACTACTACTATTATTACTACTATTATTACTATTATTACTATTACTATTATTATTACTATTATTATTACTATTATTACTATTATTATTATACCCTCTACCTTCCAAGGTAGAGGGTTGGACCTTTCTCATTCTTAATCTAACCTTCTATGTTTTCTTTCATTTTCTCTCTCTAGAAAGGATCCCACTTTCTCTCTCTAAACTCTATACTATTTGATCCATTGTTGAGCTTATTTGTGTGTTTATGAAATCAAATATGTTACAAATGGTATCAAGAGCCATGGTTTGATCATCTATCACATGTTCTTGGATTTCTAGTGGTTTTTAGATGGTTTTTGAGGTTGAAAAAGTTTAGTGGTTTTTGCATCATTTGGATCAATTCTAGTGTTAAAGCTTGGATTTTGATTGTACTTTTGTGTTTAGGATCATCATAAGTGTTTAGGTTTTGATTTGGAAGGCTTGAATCATCGTGGTTGGGTTGTTTTTGGATTGAAAATTGGTGTTTTTGAGATTTTCTTGCTAGCGACTTGAGTCACGGATTTTTATTCTTGGTAGCGACTTGCTTTGTAAGTTTGAAGTGACTTGTAGTTGAAGTGGTAGCGATTTGAGCTTAACGACTTGTCTATTGAGACAAGCCGACAAATAGTACAAGTTAGTGGATTCTCCACTACGGCTAGCGACTTGGTGAGGTTAGCGACTTGCTTCAGAATTTGTTAGCGAGTTGTAGTGTAAATTGTTAGCGACTTGATACTAGCGACTTGGACACTTAGCGAGTTATTCTTTAGCGACTTGTCTGCTTAGCGATTTGGTGTTAGCGACTTGGACCTTAGCGAGTTGCTCTTTAGCGACTTGACTGTGTAGCGACTTGGTCTTAGCGACTTGGTTCAAGAATTCTTAGCGACTTGTTGACTTTTCCCGACAAAACTTCAAACGGCTATAACTTTTGATCCGTAACTTCGTTTTCAGCGTTCTACCCATCAAAACGACCATGAGAATGAGGAGAATGGCACGCCGAATGAACTATTCGAGGCCTAAATCCGCTCCGAACAGAAGTTATTGAGGTTTTTATGTTTTTAGACCTAAATTTCTGTTGAAAACTAGCAGACCTTGATAGATCTTGAGCTTCGTAGATCGTTAGTATTGCTTGTGTAATCACAAACAAACTAAAAGAAAATCTCTACAACTTGTATTCTTTAGCGGAATATAAACACAAGTATAAAACACAGATAACTAAGAACTCTTTGATCCTCTATGGATCGTTATATTAATAATTTGTAAACGTCTAATCAATAATTCATTCTATTGTGTTCCTTTTATAGACAAGGAACCCTAACTTCTTCTCTAAGAAACGTAAAACTAAATAAGATATACACAATCACTTCCTAATAAAGCTCATGCATATCCTAACTAACTATAGAAAATACGGAATAACTATATCCGCAGAAACAAACTAATAAATATATAACTTCAGCAGAACTATGTCTTCAGCATAATCCATAAACTTCAGTAGAATCCATTCAGCATAATTCATACTTCACATAATTCCCAACAATTTCTCCGTAAAAACGAGAATAAACCAATCCAAATCTCAACCAAACAACATCTCTGCTAATCCTACAAACAATCATAAGTCCTAACACACAATTATCTATCATTGTGACAATCCATCAGTCATCTTAACACGTTCCATTGGTCATTGCTTAACGGTTTGGTCTTGATTTTAGTAAAATCCCGCGAAAGATTCTATTTCTCGGTTTAAATCATAGACTTGTAAAATCCCGTGGATTCATCAACATCATGTCTTACACTCCTGATTCAGTGATTTCAGAAGTACTCAAACTGTATGATGCTGTAGACAACCATGAGAATATTAGCTATACTGAACGGTTACAAATGATGGAATCAATCAATGATGATTTGAGTTCTTCATGCTCCGAGTCCAATGAGAGAGAATTGCACCAGTTTTGGCTACAAAATGCCATGCTAATGGAAAGTAACATTGAACCTTATCAGTTACTTCACTCTCACCTCGTACAACTTTTATCCACAATTAGGGATCGAACATGTCGTGCCATCTTCCGTCAGGATTTACCTACACTGACTAGAAACTTGTTGTTGAACTTAGAACAATTGGAACAACAACTTGATAAGGAAAAGGTTCAAAAGGATAGTTCCAGTGCTGCAGTTCAGGTGATCCATAAACAATTTCAGTCAGTCATCAGTGGGGAATTTACATCAGATTATGATCAAGACATGACTGAAGTGTCTTTCAAGAAACACATTGGAATGGAAATTAGCATGTTCATAGAGACACTTATCCATCTCATGGATAATGTGGAGAAGTATATTGAGGAAGCTACCGATAGATGAAAAAGTGGATGAGTGTCCTGTGCAGTTAAGAGATAGTTGTGATAAGTTGGGTAATGTATCTGTTGAAGAATCGGGTGTTGCTGAATGCAGAATGTCAGAGACAACAAATAATGATGAGTCAGGTAAAGCACCAGATGATGGATCAGTTGACACTGAATACAGAGGCTCAGAGATATATAAGCTTGACACAGCCAGCGGTCTAGTGACTCTTGTTACACATGATGTGGATGCAGATATCAGACCAGAAATAGAGCAGGTATCATGTGATGAGGTACCCTTAACTGTTCAACATAGTGCATCTGCTAATGTACCTAAACGTACTGATCTTATTGCTGAACATGATTCTGATAAATGTTCCTTGGTTGAGGCTGAGTCTAATAATTTCAAAACAAATGATATGGTTGACAAAAAGGCTTTTGATGAACTTTCAAACAAATTCTCAAAACTTGAAAAACATTGCATTTCACTTGAAATTGCAATACAGAGTAAAGAAGAAAGTTTTTAACTTAACAAACCATGTAAAAATCCGGAACTTCCTGAATTCCGTGAACTTTTTGACATTAACACTTTGAAAGCTCAGCTTCAAGACAAAGAGTCAATTATCAACAATTTGAAGAAACATATTTCTAATATGCATGTGAAAAGTAATTTGGTTACAAGTAATTCTGATGTTAATACTATTGATGATATTCAAATGAGAAATGATGAATTAGCGGTTTGTGTGGCCAAATTACTAAAGGAAAATGAGTCTTTGAGAAAGCATCACATAGAACTAAGTGACTCTGTCAAAGAAGCTAGAACTAAGTCAATAGAACAAACAAACTCTTTGATAGTAAAAATTGATGATCTCAAAGCTCAACTTCAGGAAAAGAGTTTCGCCATTGTTGCTTTAAAAAATGAGCTCAGAAAAACAATAGGGAATAGTGTGAACACTAAGTTTGCAAAACCATCAATCTTGGGGAAACCAGTTATTAGACAACCGAATGCGTTTAGATCTGAACGACCAAAATTTTCAAAAACGTGGTTTGCCCCCCAAGTTGATGCGAAACAAGTTTTGACAAAACCAGTCACTTTACCTCACTTGCCTAGCAAAATTGATATGAATGACTTGTATAAGAACTCGTATCTAGAAATGGCTAGAAAGAAGGCACAGAATCGCAAAGACGGAATTTTAGGTGCAAGACCTAGGGTGATGAATTCTTCGAGATTTCAAGGCACTGCTAGTAGTTCTAAACCATTACCTAGGAACACTAATCTAAAGACTAGGAATTGGCTTAAATCTAAGAGTAGTTGCATTTCGATTAAAGCTATTCCCATAGTAGATCACTCTAAAAAATCCAGATCTATTTCTGAATCCAAACAAGCTGTTTGCTTAAAGTGTCTGAAATGTATCTTTAATGCTAATCATGATAAATGTCTCACAAAATCCCTGAAGAAAGTAAATGCTCATGCAATGGTACAACCTGTTAAGTCTAGGATTCACACTAAGTCATCCACAGTGCATATGAAGCAAATGAAACCAATATCTTCGCCTAGATGGTTACCAACTGCTAAATCTTTGGAAACTAGGAATAAGGATAAGTCTTCCACTATGCATAAGAAGCCTAACAATCCTAGACCTTGCCATAAGTGGATACCATCTGGTAGAATTTTTAAGGATGCTGGACTTAGGTGGATACCTACAGGAAAGCTGTTTACCGATGGCAAAATCAAGGTTGACTGTGAAACCCCAAAGGATTTGGATACTGATGTCACTAACCAAAATATATGCAATCAAGTTTGTAATATTAGTGCAAGTAGTCCTTACTCAGTTGCGGATACTTCGATCCTTCAATACATGGACTGGCTTAAAGTATGGATAACAAAAGGATTGATATCTCATAACTCACGGGTTCAAGTTACTCAACATTGATATTCAATCGCCTATGACGTCTGTTTACATCATTTCAGGCCTCGTACTTCATCATTATGGTGTCTGCAGATAACACTTCAGGCCCCGTTCCTCAAAGAAAAGAAAGGTGTATGCTTCAGTGCGCTTTATCTTCATAAGAAGAGAAATCTTCATTTTTATGACCATTGTCATCGACATTCTTCATCAACAAGCTTTATACTTCTCCCATTCTCATTCAGTCATCAAGTGGATCTACGTTCATTGGTGTATATTCTTATTCACTTGTTAAATCAAAAATGGCAACTTCGGATGCAATTTTTGAGGGGGATAAGTGTGAATATACTACATGATGATGGAGGTTTGAATAATGGTCATACGAATTAATGTTTGATGACTCTCCTCCAACGCCTAATGTCTCACTCACTAAGAATGATGGAGGTTTGAATAATGGTCATACGAATTAATGTTTGATGACTCTCCTCCAACGCCTAATGTCTCACTCACTAAGGATAAATGGGATTTATTGTTTGGGTTTCGCTGTTTCAAGATATGTTTGTTGAGTATTTCCAACCGCTAGCGAATGTTGATCATCCAAGAAGTACTACTCAGACTACTCAAGAAGCCTAATCTCCAGTTATTCCTCAAGGCGTTGATAATGACTATCATAATATTGCAGTTGCACTCATGAATAATGATCTGCTCTTTGGTATTCCTTTACCAAATCTTCACGGATTATTGTTCATGAATAATGATCCGCTCTTTGGTATTCCTTTGCCAAATCTTCACGGATTATTGTTCCTTCCAATGTGCACTCTGTAAATCAACCAAATGAACATTGAATAAAATGACAACCTCATCCTTTTGAAGACATTATTGGTGAATCTTCCAGATGAGTCTCTACATGTATATTTTTAGGAAGAATGCATTGATGTTAAGGAATCATTTGTTGCGGTTCATTCAGTGGGTCAATGTACATCCGATTGTATGTTGTTTTCACGTGTTGGGCATTTAACACAAGTTGATGACTTCAGAGTTAATCATTTATCACTTATTTGAGATTGAAGTTGACTTTCTACAAAGGCGTGTTCTTATTTGATAACTTGCTCTGGATTAAGATTTTGAGTTGAAGACTTGGTTTATCTAGTTGCCAGCAGTCGGGGTGGATGGTTGAAGACCTGGTTAACTATCACTATTAGGAGTTACGTTGTTTTACTCAGTGTCACATGCAAATGACAATGTGGATAATATCAAGAGGTGTAAATGTCTCATACTTTGTTTGAGTAGTGAGTACTTAGAGATTTGCTTGATGCATAGATTCTCGACACCGTTCTTCCATCATTAAGTGCAAGCTTAGAACACATGCGGAGAATTCTACTTCAGTTTCAAGTTTGGTATAACGGGTTTTCTTCATCAGTGGTCACTTCAAATTGTCTCGAAGAGTAAGGTGTACATCGGAGATGCACAACAGGTTCATGTGATCGGTCGTAATCAGTTAATCCGGATTTGATAACCACTGAGATGATCAATGTTTCAACTTGTTACTTCGATGTTCTCGTGTTCTTCGGGGTGCTGAGCTTCATTATATGAGACCGTTTTTATTCGTTTCTACTGCTTGGGGAAATGGTCTTTATTCTTAGTCTGTCGGTTTGGGGGGAAGCTACCAAAGATTCACTTTTTGAAGGCTCAAGTTCTTGTGACGATTCAAGAGCCTCAAATGCTTTGGTGGTGAAAGTTTAAGAGATGATGACTTCTATCTTCTACAAAGTGCTGAACGATTTCCTTATCTCGGTACTCATATCGTCATCTTCTTAAAACTATTTTTCTATCTTTGTAAATAATTTTCAAAAAGCAAAATACAAAAATATAAAACCAACAAAAACAAAATAGAAAAATATAAAATCAACAAAAGCCCATAAAAATCAGAAAATTGAAAAATACCAAAAATATGTTTTCTCAATACATGTCTTCTGGTATCGATAACATCTACGGTCTTAGAAATGTCATTCAATAATGGCACGGGACTTTAGATGAAGTTCGAGCAGGAGGTGTACATATTTCTTTCTAAACATGTCTCAAAATATGGCTTACAGTTATTTCAGACTGTAACCCGTGCTTAAAACTATGGTTTGCTATTATTTCAGATAGCAACCCATTTTTCAAAGAAGGAAAGTGCTACGCTTAAACGATTTTCACAAAATTCGTGCACTTATCCAAAAAAACTATTTGAGGAAAGTATGTCGAAGGACTGCTGTTCCTACACAAATGTTTTTCCGTCTAAAATTCTTCAGAAAAATATTTGTTGTTTTCAAAAAGTGGTGGTAAATGAGTTGCTTGAAAATCAATCAGATTCAGAGTTTTTCGTTAAAAATTGAAAACTCAATCAATGACTTCTGCGCTTTTAAACTTTTCAGAAAATAAGTCATTGATTGAGGGGGAGAATGTTTTCAAATTTACATCATTTAACCGGCTTTCTTAATTATCCTATATGCTTAATTAAAAATGATGTTAACCTATGTTGAAGGACTAGGTGCCTAGGATATGATTGTTAGGATTAGATGATTAGAGTTTGATAAACACATAAATCCCATACCTTATATGAACTGATTGTTATGTTGGATTGACTTTTATTTGTCGATTACTGTTTGGGTGATGTCGACCACCATATATCTGTATGTGTGTTCACTAACGTATGCAGGTATATTGGTATTTAAGAATGTTCCCGATCCGGATCCCACAATTGAAGATGATTGGATGCCGAAAGGAAAGGGTAACTATATCTTGGGTTGACAAATGAAGAAACGGAGCTTAATTGGACTTCTATGGAGAGTTGGCATGGAAAAAATGCAACGTAAGAGGTCTCACTGCATCAGCAGATGGTTTTCTTCATCAGCAAATGAAGAAACGAAGCTTAATTTGACCTGAGTTGGCATTAAAATGCAACGTAAGAAGTCTCACTGCATCAGCAGACGGTTTTCTTCCAACCCTCAGCAACAACAACAAAAGCTTCTCAACCACCTAACGTATCTTTGTGCAGGGATAATAGTGATGATACCATTTTTCTAAAACTTTGAAAAATATTGTTTTGAAAATGGAAAAATATTGTTTTGAAAATAAATCGGATTCAAAGTTTTGAAATCAACCGGACTTTCTTTTGTCAAATCTTCAGTGATTTCAAATTAAATATTTTCAAACGATATTTCATCAAAAAGTCCGTTTGTACGTTAAAATGTGGTGATCAAAAGATTTAATGTTATGTCATGGTATGATTTTTCTTTAGAATCAAGATCTTTCAAAATGAATTTTTTTTGTTCTTGTTTGATTGTGAAATTGTTTTATTTTACCTTAAGATCTCTTAAAACAATCATACCTGACACTAACAATCCTTATTGTCTTAAATTGGTCCTTATCTGTCAGTTTTTCAAAAATTAAATCTTGCCACGTCTTTCCCAAAAATCTTTTAAATGATTTAAATCAATTGGGATCACAAATCTCAAAAGGTTTGAAATTTTTGATCTGGGGAGAGATAGTGATTCAAATCTCAAATCTGTTTTATTGGAATCGGTTTTAGTCCTTTATAGGCACTCCTGCCTCCATGTGCCAAACGATTTCAATATATGATGCACATGATTGAGGAGGAGGATTTATCCAAAAACCAGTTGAGTATTTAAACCAGGCACATATTCTCCCATGTTTTCTAAACCTAATTAAATCACTTGAGATCCAAAATCTCAAAGGGTTTGATATTTTTGATCGGGGGAGAATTTGTGATTTAATAATGAAATTTGATAAAAGGTGATCATTTGATTCAATGTGCTGGCTCTCTCTAATATGTGCTAAACTCTTTCATATATTGATGCACATATTGAGGGGGAGCGAATGGTTTCTTAATGGTTTTCGTGATCGTGGAAGTACTTTAAAGAACTCCTGTCTCTATGTGATAAAATGATTTCAAATATCCAAAGCAAATATGGAGGGGGAGGATTTACCAAAGAAAATCAAATGGCTTTTTCTACAGAAATCGTGATCAAGAAATTAATTCTTTCAAAGAACTCTTGCCTCCCTGTGCTAAAACAATTTCAATATCTTATGCACATGTTGAGGGGGAGGTTTTCTAAATGATCAAAACTATTAAGGTACAAAATGCTTTGATCTCGTATCACAAGTACCTTGATTGTTTTTCCAAATGATTTTTCAATTGGTTTCAAAGAAGAATGAACTGTACCAAAAGACCAACCATTTTACTTTATGTATGGAGTTATAAGGATGGTGAGGTTAGGTATTAGTTCCCACGATCCGCCAGAACCGGAGGGATCTACCCAGAGACAATCCACTAGATAGTGTAGAGTCCTTAGGTATGATGAAAAAAGGAGAAAAATGAGAAATGGGAAGAGTGCGGACTGAGACAGAGCTAGTACTGGAATAAACCCAATAAGGTTCTAGTTATGAAGTCTCGGTAAGCACTAAAGGGGTTGAAGAATGAAAAAGAAATGAATATGAAAAGGGTGAAAAGAAATAGCCCTCCAATAATTCAACCTTAGGGCAGTAACCGGGTTCAATACATATGCTACTGGTGGTTACTAAGGTAACGCCGGTATTGAAGACAAGACGTCATGGACCCAGTGACGCACTGCACTAAACTTCCCAAACCACTCAAGTTCCTCTTAAAAGGGCTTGTTTCATTCTCACGGGGAACCTACATAATCTATCGACTTTTCTCTTAGAGATTGTTGATATTGAAGAAGGAGACCCTCTCCCTAGTCTCCGGCATAGGAACCAAATGTGCACAATTGAGTCTAGAGCCAAGAGATCATCCACAATATCTCATTAGGACACTAAATTCCTGAAGACTTGCTATTTCACACAATGTGGAAAGTAAGAATATATTATGAGTCCTACGCATTATCCTTGTGGTATTGCCAGAACATCCGAGTGATATGAAAATATTCACGATGAAGATGGAAATCCTTCTAGAGCAAACATCAAACAAGCTCTTGGTGGGTGACATGTGAGATCTTTCATAAGATCAAGCTTGTGACAACTGGATAGAAACGATGGGGCGATTCAATCATGAATCAACCTTGGTCCAGGATTGGAATTGACGAATACTTTTGGAAAAACCATTCGATGTGCAAACCTTATTTTCTCTAGCTCGTCGAATGTTTATTCATATTTTCAAACACAAAAAGTATCTCTGATTGAAATAATACTTTTGGAAAAACCGTTCGATGTGCAAATCTCTTCTTTTCTCTAGCACATCGGATGTGTACTCTCTTCATATACAAAAAGTATTTATGATTGAAAATTGATCTTTCTCATAAAACCTTCGTCGTATTGCAAAACTCTTTCTTCTAAGCAATACGCGATTGTTTTTCAAATCATTTTTCATCAATCAGTGAATCTCAATTTGCTGGTTCACTCACTTCGTGTTGTCTTCTTTGAGACGTTCCGGTTTGAGAACAGCTAGAACAGCTGCGAAACCCTATCAAGGAGATTCTTCGGAATTATACCTGATCATAGGCAATACTTGTACTGATCAACGGGGAACCGTGGGCCGTGTACCTCAATTCAAAGAAAGTGATCAAAGACACTTTCGTGCGCTTTATTGCTAACTGTTGTATGCAGGTACGCCTGACGATTGCAGCTGATCAGAATTGAGGAGTCAATCCAAAGCCGCATGCTCACAGCATCCACACTTAATTGAAGAAATCATGACTTGTGCATATCTACAGAACCTGGCTCTGATATTTTTATACTATGTCTCTGCTACGCTGCTGCAAATATCATGAGCCAGTAAAAGCTTCTGATACTCTGATGGAAAGATGTCATGATCCTGAAAGTGTGAGCATGTCGGTCCAAAAGTCACAACATCACATGAAGGCAACACAACTATGGATGATCCAGAGAGATTTGTTGTGGCTGATGATCTCAATGAAAGCTTGAAGATCATCAAAGATGTGGATCAGTTAAAGGCCTCCACTGAATGTACAAAATAATCGGACTATAAAGAATCGCTACTAAAGCACAATGATACGGAAGTTGAAGAATTAAAGTCTACGAGCTCAAGAACGAAGTCAAGAATAGAATGCTAGGATTCGAAATGTAAAACATGGGGTGACCTCCCTTAGGGGGAGATTGTTAGGAATTAGAAATTCCATAGTGAAGAGTCGGTCACCCCAAATATAATCTAGCATAAGTTAGCTCGTAGACATATCGTTATTTACTGTTTTATTAGTTAGTTATTTAGTTTAGAGCAACACCGTGGAGGTAGGACGGGTCTTTACCCACTGTATGCCTGATCCACAGTCCGAAGGAGGACGTTTAGTTTGTAACTATAAATACCCTCTACCTCCTAAGGTAGAGGGTTGGACCTTTCTCATTCTTAATCTAACCTTCTATGTTTTCTTTCACTTTCTCTCTTTAGAAAGGATCCCACTTTCTCTCTCTAAACTCTATACTATTCGATCCATTGTTGAGCTTATTTGTGTGTTTATGAAATCCAATATGTTACACAATTATACCCATTCAAAGTAAATGAAAAGGGTTTAACTACAATAATTTTAGGAAAAAAGATATTATTTCCCTTTGCTATACCAATGATAACTAAAGAAATAAACATTATTGATAATAAAAAGAAACATATAGAATATTTGATAAATGAAATAAATGATAAAAGAATAGAAAATCAATTACAAGATAATATTATAAAGAATAAAATAAAACAATTAGAAGAAAATTTTAAAAATAATGTATGTGCAACTATACCAAATGCTTTTTGGAAAAGAAAACAACATATTGTTAGTTTACCTTATATAAAAGAGTTTAATGAAAAAAATATTCCTACTAAATCGAAATCTATACATATGTCTCAAGAATTAGTACAACATTGTAGAAAATAAATACAAGATTTATTAGATAAAAATCTTATAAGACCTTCAAAGTCTCCTTGGTCTTGTTCAGCCTTTTATGTTATGAATAGCGCTGAAATAGAAAGAGGAGCACCAAGATTAGTTATAAATTATAAACCATTAAATAAAGTACTAAAATGGATTAGATACCCTATTCCAAATAAAAGAGATTTATTAAAAAGATTATATGATTCAAAAATATTTTCTAAATTTGATATGAAATCAGGATTTTGGCAAATACAAATAACTGAAAGAGATAGATATAAAACAGGATTTAATGTTCCTTTTGGTCATTACGAATGGAACGTCATGCCTTTTGGTTTAAAAAATGCTCCTTCAGAATTCCAAAATATAATGAATGATATAATTATTCCTATAAGTAGTTTTGCTATAGTATATATTGATGATATTCTAATATTTTCTAAAAATATAGATCAACATTTTAAACATTTAAATATATTTTATGACCTCGTATACAAAAATGGTTTAGCAGTTTCTCCTACTAAAATAACTTTATTTCAAACTGAGATAAGATTTTTAGGTCATAATATAATCCAAGGAACTATTAAACCCATAGATAGAAGTCTACAATTTTCAAATAAATTTCCAGATGAAATAAAAGATAAAAAACAATTGCAAAGGTTTTTAGGATGTTTAAATTATATTCATGATTTCTTCAAAGATGTAGGAAGTATATGTAAACCGTTATATGAAAGACTTAAGAAAAATCCTGAACCTTGGTCAGAAAAACATACCCAAGTAATTAAACACATAAAAAATAAAATAAAAGAATTACCTTGCCTAACTATACCAAATCCAGAAGCAAGTCTTATAGTAGAAACGGATGCAAGTGATATCAGTTATGGAGGTATACTAAAACAAAAATTAAAAAACAATGATAAAGAACAGTTAGTAAGATTTTTCTCAGGATCTTGGAACGATACTCAAAAGAATTATTCTATAGTTAAAAAAGAAGTTTTAAGTATAGTTTTAAATATCCAAAAATTTGAAGATGATTTATATATGAAACCTTTTTTATTAAGAGTTGATTGTTCTTCAGCAAAATATATTTTAGAAAAAGATGTTAAAAATTTAATTTCAAAACAAATTTTTGCCAGATAGCAAGCTATCCTAAGTAATTTTGATTTTCAAATTGAGGTTATAAAAGGAGAAGACAATTCTCTTCCAGATTTCTTATCAAGAGAATTTTTACAGGGATGAATTCAGACAACAAGAAACCTTTTGTTCCTATACCAAAACCTCGATTATCATCTCCATCAACTCCCCCAATATCTACATCACTATCTCCATTTTCTCCAAATCAATCTCCAAGAAAATCTTTATCCCCATTTTCATCAAATCAATTATCTCCAAGAACACCCTATTCTGCCTTAGCATATATTCCAAATATATCTCAAAGTCAAAACTCTTATTCATCAGTCGCCTCATCCTCAAATATGCCCAGAAATCCTAATAAACCAGAACCTAAAATAAATCTAAATCGCCAAGTTGTACAGATTCTTGAACCAGAAGAAGAAAAGTTAAATCAAAGTTTTTTTTCTCTTATCAAACATATTTTTCCAGAAAACACCCATTTCTATAACATCGATTTTCAAACAAGAGAATATTACAAAGCCATTTTATTAGAAAGTAAGTCTATAGAGTTATTTCATACTCAAGATTTTAAAATACAAGGTCTTATCAGCAGTACTAAAGTCAAAATTCTCAAAGTTTTATCTTTAGAGGACTGGGGAAATAAACCTTATGTCAATAGAGTCTTACCCCGTTTTCCAGAATATCCAGCATATAATTACTATGATTATCAAGAAGCTTGGTCAAAAGCATTTTTTCAGAGAAATCATAGTCATACATGGTTTTTCCGATTTAATGAAGTATTCCCAAATAAATACCCAAGATGGTTTGTCAAATGGTTCAGATACATGGGAGGAATTCCAGAAATTTTCCCTCAAAAAATTTTACAAGGATATCAAAAATATAAATCAGTTTTTTCTCAAGAAAGTATCCCTTCGTTTGAATATACTTTACAGTTTATGATTATATTTAGACTTCCATGGATCATGTCATGGAATTATAAAAAAAAAGATGCAGAAGGGGTTTCTCCTCCTCTTTTGGTAAGGGAATTCAGTGCAAGATGGTGGAATGCAGTTTCAGAAAATCAAGCAGATGAAAAGGCAGTTACAAATTATTATAATAATCTTGTTAGATCACCAAGTCCAAGTCCTTCCGTCTCAAACAAGTCCTACACAGATGAAGATGCAATCAAAAGAATTCAAGAATGTAAATCGAAAGAAGAAATCCAAAAGATTCTTGATGAAGTTCGTAAATCTCCTACTCCAAGTGAAGAGTTATATCAAGATTCTCAAGATCCATATGAAGATGATGATTTTGAATTCCTAAGTTAATTAATTATATTTAAGTTTTTAATCAATATATCAAAGATGTAACGTTAAAGTGTCAGGTCTTTATATTTAAGTAAAATATATCAAAGTAAAAATAATTGATCATATGGCCGACAAAGTTTTATAATTGAAGATGGTGCAGCACATAATTGATCATCCATTATCATATGAAGACAAACAACTTTATAAAAAGAAGAAGTATGGCCGACAAAGGTTTATAATTGAAGATGGTGCAACACATTTTTGAAGACTTTTTGGATACCAACAAAAACTTTATAAAAGAATATCTCAAGTGGATTCTATAAAAAAGATGTTACCGGCATTTGTAAGTGATCAGCAATAATAGAAGAAATAACCGGTATTTCAAAGTCATCTTAAAGAAAGCTAATGGCAAGTTCAACTATAAAAGGAAGTACCCTCATTGTTCTAGGGCAGGCTTCATTTTATGAAGAAAAAAGAATCAATTATATTATCCACAACTCAATGTTCCAAAACCTTAGATTTCCAAATTTGTATATCTCTAAGTTCTTCTATATTTCAGAATATCTCTACTGTAAACTCTGAATCTCCTTGTAATAATTCAGAAACAAATAATAAAGGTATCATTTTATAATCTTTTGTTATGCCTAAATTATCAATTATAGTTGAAAAATTATTTATTATAAGTGAAATATTCTTTCTTAATATTATAGTTTTTATATTACATTACTTAGACTTAATTTATTATTATATCAGATGTTTAATTAATAAAGTTTATACATTATTTAACCATTAAACGATCCATCAAATAAAATAGCAAGACCTACACCACCAGATCTACAATATGAAGAACGTCATACTTTAGTACAATCTAGATATGATGGAAGTTGTATATATGAATGGAATATAGATGGATGTTCAGAATATCAAATTATAAACCTTTTACAAGAAATGACTATGGCATCTAATGCTTACAAATCACATAATAATTGATATTCTGAACATCCATCTATATTCCATTCATATATACAACTTCCATCATATCTAGATTGTACTAAAGTATGACGTTCTTCATATTGTAGATCTGGTGGTGTAGGTCTGGGATAATAATTTCGTGTTTCTGGTTTTGGTGTATAAAAATTGTTCTTTATTTTATTTATTTTAAAATCAAATTGTTCTTCTAATTCTGATATATTATCTTCTGGATCACTTTTGTTAATAACATTTATTTTTTCATTAGATATATTTAAATTTGCTAATTTATTTTCAATTTCTCTTAATATAGAATCTTGTTTCCCCAAATTAATAGTTGTATCTATATTATATGGTATAAATAAAGGATTTTCTTCAATATTTTCTTTAGTTTTAGATGTACTGGCTTCTTTAGACATATTTGCTTCATTGTTGTTTTCCATTCGGTCTAGTTGTTGTCCTATAGTATTTAACATCGCATTTGTATGATTATTTTGATATATTATTGTTGATAATGATTTTTTATCGTCATTATTATGCTTAGCTAAAGGTTGTCCTATATATTCTTCATTATCTTTTTTAATTATAACATTTTTGTATGGAGGATGTTGACTTATTATTGGATTATTTGATTTTGGATCGTAATATACTTTATTAATATCATCTGTAGTAACCTCTATTTTTTCTATAAAAGGGAAATCTGTTTTTTGTTCTATACTGTATAAATAAAACCACGTAAAAAAGGGAATATTTACTTCATTATCAATAATATATGATTGCCATTCTAAATTATGTAACATTCTTTTTCTTTTATCAAACTTTAAATAATACCATATTAATTTTTCATTGTTATAATTATTAAACATTTCATCTTTTAGAAATTTTATTTCCATTTTAAAAGGAATATTATTTATTTCTTCCATTTTAATGAATTAATCTTTTTAATTGTTCTAGTTTTTCTTTTAAGTGAAGATTTTGTAAAATTAAACTTACTATCATATCTTTATGTGCTTTTTTACTAATAATATTTTCTCCTGTAAATAATTCTTCTTTAAATATTTTTACTGTTTTATTATTTCTTAAAATAGATTCTTGATAATGCACAATTTGTTTTTTAAGTTCGTATTGATATAAGCTCATCTTTATTTTAAGAAATAATTAATTTTGATCTTACAACTCTTATCATACTTTGGTTTATTTTTAATTGATCTTGTAAATTTTTAATACTCCAATCAATATCATATACTTGATATCTTCGAAATACTTTTAAATTTACATATTTTGCTCCTTGTTTAGTCATATTTTTAACGTAATTTATTTCTAATCTTATAGATCTTTCTTATTTATATAGGTTTTTTAGATGATTAATATATTCTTGGTTTTTATTATTTTTTAATTGTAATTTTGTATCACTCATAGTTTTCTCTATAATATTCAACTTCAGATTTAGTTGGTTGATCACTAAGATCGCTAAAATCATCATTTATATTATCGCCTTCATATAAAGGTTTAGGAACAGACGTACTAAAATCTACTCCTTTCACTTTCATAGATTGTGTTCTTCTCAAATTCGAAATATTATTATATGTAGATGGAATATGAACTGAATGTCTAGCTGAACTTATTCTGTTATTTTCAAAAATTATATCAATATTTCCATTAGAGTAATCTATAATATTATTTACCTGAGTATTTATTTCTAAAGGCTTTGGTTCAATTATTTCTTTAAAATTTCACGTTTGATTTTTAATAATTTCATCCCATTTTATCCTTTTTGGAACAGTTATATTAGAGTTTTGAAAATTAGATTTTATAAGCAAAGTTTCATTAACTGATTGTTCTTTTTTATATTTTGGTTCTATAGTAGTGGTCATAGTTTTATAATATACTCTATATATTAAAACTAATGGATCAGATCCTTCTTTTATTTCAATTTCTTTTAACTGTAAATTTAGAGTTAATACATCTAATATATTTTTATCAAATAAGGATACTGTATAATCAGGGTAAGCTTGAAAATATATTGGACCATTACATATATTAGATTCTCCTAAGGCTA